>OX596005.2:33972736-34572736 GCA_951394115.2 Drosophila phalerata | reverse complement strand
AATAAAAAATATCTATCGCTTCCGTTTTTGTTTTCTAATTTCGTTTTGAAAAATATTTGACGTGAATTTGTGAAAGTGAAAAAATATAATTTTTAAGTACTTGGAATAAATGCAACCTGAGAAATCCTATAAAAGTGAAACATATCTATATTTGAATACTTTATATAGTTAAAATGATGTGCCTATCTGTATAAATAAAAAAATTAAATATACGCTTGTCAAGGTTAGCTCTCTATATAGAGAAAAAAACACCCCTGTAATTTGGAATTTACTACTTGTACTTGCAGCTCAACATGACTTCGCAGTTGTTGCCCGGTAATATTGTTTTTGGAGGCCCCATTCCCAGCCAGGTGGCTCAGAACTATCGCTCCCTGGGCCAATATGTCCTGGATCAGTACAAGAGCTTTGGTGACCAGACGGTGATGATTGATGCGGTTTCGGGCAGCGAATATAGTGCAAAGTTCATGTACGATTCGATTGTGAGATTGGCACAAATCCTACAGAAATTGGGTGTCAAGCACAACGATGTCGTTGGATTGTCCAGTGAGAATAGCGTTGAATTTGCCATTGCCATGTTTGCGGGATTTGCAGTGGGTGCCACTGTGGCACCTTTGAATGTCACGTATTCGGATCGTGAGGTGGATCATGCCATCAATCTGTCGAAACCAAAGGTTATATTCGCCTCAAAGATCACCGTGGATCGCGTTGCCAAGGTGGCCAAAAGCAATAAGTTTGTCAAGGCCATCATTGCACTTAGTGGCACCTCAACCAATCATCCCAATGTCCATTCCTTCTCGGAACTCATGAACAACGACAAGTTCAAGACGAGTCCCGATTTTTTAACGCCCATGGCGAACAAAGCCGAGGATGTGGCATTGATTGTCTGCTCCTCGGGAACGACGGGATTGCCCAAAGGTGTCCAGCTGACACAGTTCAATCTCCTGGCCACCCTCGACTCCCAAATGTAAGTTGACAATCCAATAACAAATCATTTACAAAAGTATTACTAAGAACAACAAAAGTCGCAACACGAAAATAAATTAGAAAATGACAAATAGGAAACATAAATCAGGATAAAGACATGACACTAGGATGTTATTTATTTATTTATGCACGACTAAATGCAGTCGGCAAATAAAAAATTATTAAGTATATAATTATGTTAAGAATTAAAAAATACAATTAATATTAAATATAAATAATGACTGTAAAAAATAAAATTAAAATTATAATTAGATCTGGGGTAAGCAAAAATAGTGGGGAACTTTTATTTTTAATTTAAATTCAATTTTTTTTTTTAAATTTGATTCTTGGTTTGTTTTTGTAATTCTTAAAGAGAATTTTTAGGAAATCGTATTAAGTATCTAGTTACTTTATTTTTATATCTTTTTTTTAAAACAGGCAACCTACAATGGTTCCTCTGAATGAGATAACCCTGCTGACAGTCATTCCATGGTTCCATGCCTTCGGTTGCTTAACGCTTATCACAACGGCGACGATGGGAACCCGTCTGGTCTATTTGCCCAAATTCGAGGAGAATCTCTTCCTCTCCGCCATTGAGGTAACTACTTATGAATTTATAACTAAAAGATAATTTCAAATAAATCAAATGAATTGCAGAAATACCGTGTAATGATGGCGTTCATGGTGCCACCATTGATGGTCTTCCTGGCCAAGCATCCCATTGTGGACAAGTATGATTTGTCCTCGTTGATGATACTGCTCTGTGGTGCTGCGCCGCTTAGTCGTGAAACTGAGGATCAGATCAAGGAACGCATTGGTGTGCCATTCATACGTCAAGGATATGGTTTGAGCGAGTCCACGCTGAGTGTGTTGGTGCAGAACGATGATTTCTGCAAACCTGGCAGCGTTGGTGTTCTCAAGGTTGGCATCTATGCCAAGGTTGTTGATCCCGATACGGGCAAACTCTTGGGAGCCAATGAGCGTGGTGAACTGTGCTTCAAAGGTGATGGCATCATGAAGGGTTACATTGGCGATACCAAGTCCACACAGACAGCGATTAAGGATGGCTGGCTGCACACTGGTGACATTGGCTATTATGATAATGAATTCGAGTTCTTTATTGTGGATCGCATTAAGGAGCTAATCAAATACAAGGGCTTCCAGGTGCCACCAGCGGAAATTGAAGCGTTGCTCCTAACCAATGATAAGATTAAAGATGCTGCCGTTATTGGCAAGCCGGATGAAGAGGCTGGTGAATTGCCCATGGCATTTGTGGTCAAACAGGCGAATGTTCAGCTCACCGAAGATGATGTCATACAATTTGTCCACCAACGTGCCTCTCCAGCCAAGCGTTTACGTGGTGGTGTCATTTTCGTCGATGAGATTCCCAAAAATCCCAGTGGCAAAATTTTGCGACGTGTTCTACGCGACATGTTGAAGAAGCCAATGTCCAAGTTGTAAACCATTTAAGCGTAACAAATTCATTTGTTGTACAAATGTTGATCAATTTTTCCCATTACGCTTTATTATTAATTACTAAACTATGGTTTTGTTTTGTTTTTTTTTTTCAATGTGTTTTATAAACTACCAACTGTTTTTTGGATTGTGTTTAAACTTTAAATATAGATTTATACTTGGCTTTTAAAAATCTAAAATAAAAACTATTTCCATAGATAGTCACATACATAATATGTATTAGATATATATTCTATATATTTTTGAAATGAGACACGATTAGTTACATTTGTTGTTTATGTCTGAACTAACAATAACATGTTACATATATAAACAACTACATACTGCATTTGTATACGTAATTGTATCTGTAAGAACGATCAACAAACATTCTTTATATATATATATATTTATTATATATCATTCTTTTGTATTTGTTCTCATATTGTTTTCATTTCACTTTTTGCTAATCATATATATATATATATATTTATATTTTTGTCTATGTGTTATGCATGTATATATAGATATATATTTGAAATATTTAACTACATTTGTTCTGGCTTTGTAAATAGTTGCTTAATTAACATTTTTATTGGGAAAAAGTTTCACACTAGATTTATTATATTGTATTCTCTCTCCCACGGGATATTGTTTTTTCTGTTTTGTTTTTGTTCTCTAGCATTAGTTCACTAATTATTGTGTATGAAACCTTAAATTTAAGAGAAATGCTTTGGTTTCTTCTATTAACGGAAATTATCATAGTAAATTGTTTATTTGGTTTTGTTTGTTTTTTTTGTGTATTTGTGTAAAATATCTAACGTAGTTGTTTGTTTTCTTTTATTTTATTTTGTTTTTTTTTTTTGTTTGTTGTTTGTTGCAATGCTAATCGACTTTTGGTGCTTTACTTAAAACTAAACCTAGTGTCGACAAATTAGTTAAATAAATTCAGTTGTTCTTTTCGTTTCATTAGTTACGCTTACTTAACTTAATTACATTATAACATTACATATAATTAATGTGAAAGAAACGTTTGCAATTTTGTTTTTATAAATTTATGATTTCCTTTCTTTTTTTTTGGCACAATTTTGACAACAAATTTTCAAAGACTGATTGTCAGTTGTGAGCAAATTATGGTTTTGAATATGGCTAAAATCGATTTTTGTTTTGATTTTTTTTTTTTTGGTCCCGGGGACCAAGTCAATGAGACCTTGAAAAAGAAACACAGTGCATACGGTAAACAATTTGAATTGAATTTGAAAATGTTGAGTTTGTTTCTCTCAGCTGGACCCTGATGCGGATGCTGATCCTCTGTGTGATCACAATGATCCATGATCATACAATAATCTCCATGCGATTCGCCTTGCGCGTAACTTTTGGCGGCCCTTGTGCCAAATCCGACATGCCGCCGTATTTAAATGAGAAGATGACCGTCTGTTGTCCAAAGTTCGCCTCGAATCTGCAAAGCAAAACATCAAATCAAATTACTATAATTAAAATGTATTGATTTATTAAACGTCAAATAAAATTGATTAACAAAAAAAAATGTAATTAATCTAATTTAAGCTCTTTGTCCTGGGTCGCTGACTCACTAATCGTTGCACAGCCCAAAATATTAGACCTAGAGGGCTGAAATTTCTACACAATTTTAATAATTTAATTTTATCTTGGACAAAGTCGGCATATTGCGAAATTCGAACTGAAAGGACGTGTAATTCGGGGTCAGAGTGCACACATTAAGAACACCGCTTAGTATGAAAAACTTTGTTTGTTTTAGAGCTATCTCCATCAAACATTGCGTTTTTTTTTTACCATATGTTACACCCTAACCAAATTTGTTTCAAATCGGATGACTATATCACATAGCTGCCATAGGAATAATCGGGTTCAAATTAGCCTGAAGTATGGAAAATTTTTTCCTGTCAAATCTAGCTTTATTCCATAGCTTTCTCTGGCGATTTCTGAAACTTATTATAAATTTTAGCATTCAGCAGGCAATTTTCAAAGAAAAAAGGCAATTTTAATCAAATAGTCCCCTTAGCATATTTATATAAATTTATTAATCACTCACTCTGTGCTTATGTGTATCTCTGGCGGTTTTCCTGTGGCATTTTGAATGACCAGAAACATTTTGGTGACAATCTCAATGACATGCCCCGTTTGGAATACAAAATCGCCCTTTTTGCGACCAAATTCCGACTGCAATAAGTAATGAAATTTATAACATATTCTTTTTTACACAATTACTGGAATATTTACCGCCTTGACGTGAAAGACGGCAATGTCATCTAGGTAAGGGCTCAGAGACATGCGATAAATCTCCGAGGCAGGCACTCGATACTTGATTTGCAGTGTACGCTGATCCAACAGAAGCAACGACGATGTGGACAACACCAATAAAATGGGTACAAACTGTGAATATACCAATGTTAGTGAGTAAATATCAAAATTCAGACAAATAGCATTCTACCTTGCCACTGGAGCGTGCTATCTTATTGATAATATCCGCAAAAACCACATATTGATCATTGGTCTCAGCACAAATCTTTTTCCATTGCTGATTGTGTCGCAATCTCACATAGTCGCCCACAAAAGGATGTGCCACACTGCAAAAAGAAAAAATCATTAATTAAACAATTCTCAGTTGATAATCACAATCAAATATTAAATTTCAAATAATGTTAAAGACTAATTTAAGTCAAATTTAAAGTGTTGTTTTATACTAAATGCGATATAAGGAGTTGATTTAAAGTAAAAACTTGAGATTTAAAATTTTGAAATTTCAAAATTTCAAAGGGGGGACCCTTAGTCTTCAAATCCAAATCCACATCCGAAAAATTCAAAACAGGCAAACAAATGTCTTGTTTTAAATATAAATTGTGAAAGGTTACCGAATCAAATTGTTTTACACTAATTACGATATTTTTTTAAGTATTGATAAAAATATAATAAAAATGGTATTAATTTGATTCGACTATTATTCGTAAATATGATTAATTTCTACCTGCGCGCATAGGAAGCCTTGCGATCCTTGAATATAATGCTGGCTGTAACCTTTTCTCTCATGCGATTGCGTGCCGTCTGATCGAAGGAATTTCGATATATATAGCACTTCCAGCGATGATAGATGGCACGTAGGAGACGGGATGCATCCAGCAGGAAATTCGGTGCCGCTGGCCACTCGGAGGAGAGGGGACTCAATGTATTTGGCGGCAGACGCAATGGAATTGTGAGCAAATATTGTCGTATCTTCCACTGATGATAATATCTGGCAATCACATCGACGGCCCATTTAACTTGTCGCTTGTATTTCAGTGTTCGATATTCCTCGCGCGCCTGGGAATAAAGATAATTCATTTGGGATGAGTATTTGTATGGATAAATGGTATTGCAAGACTTATTTTGAATTTTTTATATTACACATGTTTTTTTAATATTTACTAACTATTGTTTTTAAATCTTTAAAAACAAATTGAATATAAGAGCTGTATATTCAATATACTATTGGTTTATGCTATGATTATTGCAAACTAATAATTATTTCATATTTTGATACCCTGAGTCCATTGAAAATGGGAAAATGTGTGTAACAGGCAGAAGGAGGCGTGGCAGACTCCCCAAAGTATATATATTCTTGATCAGGATCAACAGTCGAGTCGATTGACCCATGTCCGTCTGTCCGTCCGTCTGTCTGTTTGAACGCGTCGATCTCAGAGACCATAAGAGCTAGAGACTTCAAACTTGGCATGTAGGATCCTAGATACCATACGCAGATCGAGATTGCTTTTATTTTTGGATCGGTCCTCTATATTATACAGCTGCCATAGGAACGATAGTTCGACAATGAAGTTTTTGTATGAAGAACTTCTAGGTTTTTTGAGATATCTCAACCAATCTGTCACAATTTACATCTGGGCTGGGCTAATATACATCCCGAACAAATTTGGTTCAAATTGGACCACTATATCATATAGCTATCATAGAAATGTTCAGTCGAAAATCAAGTTTTAGTATGAAAAAGGTTCTTCTTTTGTGAGATATCTTAACCAAACTGATAGAATATGCATTTATGTTGGTTTTGTACATTCTGACCAGATTTGTTTCAAATCGGTTCCATATATCATATAGCTGTCATAGAAACAATCGGTCGAAAATCAACTTTTAGTAAAGAGTACCTGGGCACAGGGTATTCTACTGTCGAGCGTACTCGACTGTAGCCGCCCACTTGTTTTTATTTACAAATTTAAAATTATTATTTACTTAACGTCAACTGAAAGAAGTCAACAATTATGTTAATTAAAACTAAAAAATATGATTCCCAATGGAATGAGTTTATAAAAAACAAAGTTAAACAAAGTTTAAAGATAGAAAAAATAAGATGGCATGCTTACAACACGATATAAACTCCACAAGTGTCTACGGCCCGTGAAGGGAATGCCAAAGCGGCACTCCTAGATGCAAATAAACAGAATAAATAGTTTAAGGAGTGCATGCAAAAGTTGCAAGTGATTGCAAGTGGATGCAGTGCATCGCATTACTTACACGCCAGGTGCGCCAGGCGCTCGAGATGACCATTTGGCTGTGACGCATGCGTCGATAGCGTTTCCTCGCCCGATACATGCGGAACATCTTCTGGATGAGCACGGCCAGCTCGGAGATGCGCAGCCGTCGAAACTGCTCCAACTCATAGACAGTGCGCGGACTGCGCACGAACACATTTTTGGTGCCCAGTGTAAATTCGGCCGAGGGCAGCGGCAGATTTCGTATGATTAGGGCAATACCCTCCACCTGACTGCCGCCCTGAAAATGCGGCCAGGTGAGGCTATTGAGCAGCTTGTAGCGATGAAAGAACTTCGAATGCGGCAGATGATAACAGTGTCCGGTGCGACAGAGATGCACCAGCGGCATCAGTGACATATAGCGCACCTGATGCTGCACCAGAGCCATGTCAAACTGATGCGACTGCTTGCACTCATTGGGCTTAATGCAGAACACATAATGGGCACGACGATGCTTCACAATTGCCAGCAATGTCTGCAGTTGGGTTCGTATATTCGAACTGAGTGTTGTCGGCTTTTTGCTCGCCTGTCTGCGGGGATTCCCCTCGGGAAACAGACTCTGCACCAGCGACAGTTTGCTCTGATAAAATCCAGTGCTTATATATTTGGGCAACGTGTCCGAATTCTTCTCCAGAAACCGATGTATCGAGTAGTTCACAACATTAGCAAAGTGACGAATTCTGTGAAAAAACAGAAAAAAAAAAAAAACAAAATACTATTAATATTTATAAAAACTTCATTTGATCAAAATAATAATAATAGTTGTAAGTGAAAAAATTAAATAAAAGTCAAACAATAATTGGTTTGGATTGATTAATAAAATAAGAATTTTCCAGGGACCGTAAATAATGATTTTCTTTTTTTTAACTAATAAAATCATTCATGATTTTAAAAATTCTAATTTTTACGATTTTCTTCAGCAATAATCATTATTTTTGATCAAAAGCAAAAAAAACTAAAAATAATAATTATAATTGATTTTTTTTTTAAATCATTATAAGTTTTTTTTTTTTAATCATATATCATTATTACATATAATCATTATTTTTGAGTTCTATTGTTTTCTTTATCAAAAATAATGATTATTGGTGAAGTAAATCGTAAAAATCATTATATAATCATTTAAAAGTGATTTAAAAAAAAAACTTATAATGATTACGGTTCCTGGCATTTTCAGCTATTAAGTTGTCTGCTTTTTACAGGGTATTGAACTCACTGAAAGCACATGGAGTTGCTGCCGCTGGTCATGAAATTGGGATGACCGGCACAACACTGTTGAACACGGAGGAGAAGCGCCTCATTACTGCTCAGATGCGGTTCATTGATCAGACTCAAGATGCCATAGCTGGGCTTATCAATCAGCTCGCAAATGGACTCGTTATCAAAGTAATCAATGCGCGACCATTCCAAGCCTTCTCGCAAATACAGTTCCTGCTCCGAGCGCAACACATTGAAAACAAAGTTCTGCAAGAAAATACAAAAATATTTGCATATATAATAAATTGTAGAAAAGTTTCCCTTTTTAAGCACATTAGTTATAGTTAAGTACAGGGTCTAAACAATGTTGATTGTGTTGAAGCACACACCTGATGTGTTTTCTCAGCGCTGTAATTGATGGCAAACTGTTCAAAGGAATTATGATCGAGCACCTCAAAGCCATAAAAATCAAGCAAGGCTAGATTCTTTTCACGTTGCGTTGATTTCAGTGTCTCATTTATCTTGTTGACCAGCCAGGTGAATAGACGACTGTACAGTGTACGGCAGAGTGTGTTCCGATAGCTGGCCGCCTGTCTGGCATCCATTTCACAGCCCACATCCTCCTGTGTGCTGCTCGTGCTGTTCGCTCTCGTCAGGCAATTGATTAAAATTTGAGCTTCCAAATTGAGCAGCTGTGCCGTCTCCTGCACCTCTGTTTTGCACCACAAAACACACAAAATTTAGTTTTACACAAATTTTTCAAAAATAAATTAATGTGTTTATACTCACCATAAACATTGGAGATCTGACAGCCTTCGGTGCCATCAATATTTGTTACGGGCACAAAGATAAAATTTCCCAGCTTCAATACCACGGCAATAACACGAAATATCGAGTTGATTTCATCACAGCTCAGACCGAGCACATCCAAAGAGCGCTATAAAATATATCATCAATATCAATATAATGAATTTCTTATTGTCGTATAAATAAAATTATTTATTATAATAAATACGAATTTTCATTTGTACAATAAAAACTTTTTTAAAATACATGTTGTTTCTCTTGATAAAAGGTATATTTGCAAGAAATTGTAAATATCTAATAATGAAAATTAAGCTAGTAAATATCATGTAACTTAAAATATTTTCAATTTAATTTCGTTCAAGTATCATAAAAATAGCATACGTTTTCCAACAAAAATTCAATTAAGAGTGATCTTTTCTATATGTAATAGACATTCGAATTAAGTAAAAATTTTTAATATTGTATAAAATATTGTTAAATATAAAAAATTGTGAGTTTTATTGACATGACATATATCAAGGGACAAAAACAAAAGGCTTTTTTGAGTTTGTTTAAGAAATTTCAAGAAACTACAATGTTTTTTCAACAAAGAAAGTCATTTTCAAAGGTGATAATGATTATATCTACTTGACTAATCAAGAATAAATATATATATATATGTTTTTATTTATTAAATCTTTACTATTTTTAATTACCTTTGTGTAATGAAAATTGGTACGATCCTCTTCAATGGCAGTTGTATTACGAAGCAGTTCATACTTCTCCACATTGCGAAATAGTTTTAATGATTCTAAAAAAGAATAAAGAAATAATTAAAAAATAATAAAAAATGTTTATCAGTTGGAAATTTACTTAAAAGCTGCAAATCAGCGCCCAACAGCAGCTGATAAAATATATGAAAATTGCGCTCTCCAATCACGGTATCCGTAATGCGAGTCTGTGAAAAATAGATTGAATTTGAAAATGAAAAAAAATCGGTGTACAAGACTTAAAAGGTCGCAGTAAATCAAACCTTTTCCAGCATATCTTAAGATTGTGCGACAGACATGGAATCAACAATTGAACAATATTCATTAATATTAAACTATAAATAAGATAAAGTTAAGTTTAAGGCCGGTCTTAAATTTGCAGAAACTGTTTAATAAAAAAAGTCGGCTGATTTTTATGAAAAAATAATTATTTAATTTCAGTATATACTTAAAAATAATAATATAACTCCTTTTATTTTGAATCAATATAAATAACCATAAGAGTTAAAATTAATTTATTTCAAAAAATGTCAAAAATAAAAACGTATATTTTACAGGAAACTTTATTCAAATATAATGCATATATATTAAAAAATTTTCTGTCCTGACTTAATGACTGAGCATTTCATAGGTTAAGCCATAAGACCTAGGAGGCTGTAATTTTAACACAATATAGCTGAGGCAATAATATTATAAAAATGCAAAATCAAATAAATGTGAAAAGTATATTAGTTAAAAAAAAATTAAAATAGATCCATTTTTGAAAACAAGAAACATTTTCATATATATATTTTAGCTTAAATCTTTTATATTCATTTCGATAAAGTTTCTGGATAATATGAAAGATTTGTTATATTTAGGGAGCTACTTACAGTGAGTTATGTGTACGCCCATGGGATCACCCTTAAAGTCGATTTCAATATCAAAGAGTTTGCCCTGTTATAAAAGTAAGAAATATGAGCTTAAATGTAAAACAGTTGTGTGGAGCAGTCTTTTTGTTTACATATCTGCTGGAGTTGTTGTTCTTCAAGGTGCAGGCATTGCCCATGGCCTCGAGGAAGACATCGGCACAGGTGACGCATTCCCTGAGACGTTGACTGGGCGACTTGTGGCGTCGATGCAGCGAGGAGCTGGCTGAAGGCGTTGGAGAAATGGAACTACTCCCCAAAACTTTGCTCAACTTGTGTGCATCATAGAGCGAGATGCGTTGCATGGATCCCATGGAGATTTGTTGTCGCTCCGCTTGTTGTTGACTCTCCGCCGAGTGTTGTCGCACCAGATTGCTTTGCGATTGAGATAGAGAGTGACATTGCGATTGGGTGGCGGATGAGAGATGAAGGCGATTGTTACTGCCACGTAGCATTTGCAAGGCGGCATCACGTTCCTCCTTCTCCAAGCTCTGGGCACGTGTGCATTTGCTGTGTCCACACTGACGACAACCGGAGTGCAAATGCTTCGATGACAATCTGGAGACGTTGGCAGTGCAGCTATTCACTTGTGTCTGTTGATGCTTAAAGCAGGATTTCGTTGGATGCAAATGAGCTGGCATCGAAGTGGGCATGGTCACGGGCGTGGGCGTGGCAGTTGTTATTGTTGTTGCTGTTGATTCCAACAGTGTGCTTATATTTTCGGTGCTTTTGTGATGCGAGAAATCAAAGTCCACATATTTCTCACGCTGATTGCGTCGCGCCTGTCGCTCAATGCTCTCCGTGTGCGATCGGGAACGCTGTGTGGATGATGGAGAAGCACCAGGACCCGCACCCACACCAGGACCCGTACACGGACCCGGTGAAGGCGACTGGCGACGTGAATTCATTGCATTGTTTTTGCATATAATGAAATTGGCATTGCCGGAACAACTACTCGTTGATCTTGGATGAGCTGGCAATATAATGCCACTGGCCGAACTGCTCGAGGATTGTTTACGCAACGGATTCGTCTGGCATTTGTCCTGGATGTGTGTTAGGAAATTGACAATCATTTTGAAGGTCTCCGTTTTGCCAGCGCCACTTTCTCCAGTGAGCAGCACACACTGATCCTCGCTCTGATCCTTGAGCGACTGATAAGCCAGGTTTGTGAGACCATAACTGAAGAGTATATAAAGCATATTAATAAACTGAATAATCAAAAGAGGGAGAAAGGTTTCACTTACATGTGTGGTGGCAGCTGAAAGATGCCTTTATTACCATAGTCGCGTATTATTTCCAACGAATGCTCCGATATGTGATGATATGGATTCAAAGCCACAACAGAAGTGCCAATATAGGTCTGAAATCGTATCAAGAATAAAGATTTACTAACCTATTTAATATTCAGTTGGCCAATATATTTTGATGACAAAATAATACATTTCAATTATTCATTTCAAATATAAAATTTATCGTACTAAGATGAAATATATTAAAGAATAAATAATTAATTTACTTAATACACTTTATTTCATATAAAAACTATATATAAATTTAAATTTAAAACTAAAAGAAAAAAATATTTGGTATATATATTTTTTTCCATTAAGATAAAGTGTATATAAATTTAAATCTTAAACTGAATGTCAAAATTGAAAAATAATATTGAATATTTAAAACAAATATTTAATTTTATATTTTTGTCAAAACAATTACTTTGCAAACTATATAATTGTTGTAGACAAAATTAACAATGCACTTATTTCGAAATAAAACTTGAAAATAAAAAAATAATGACATGCATGATCTTTAAATTTTTTTTTAAATAAAAAACAAATTTTTAAAGAAATATCTTTTTGAGTCACATAATTACTTGACTAAGTTTAACTAACTAACTCATATTTAATATACATATTTATAGCAGGTAAAATAATTTTATTTTGACAAAATAAAAAGAACAACTTTTATTTTAAATTTAAAAAAGGAGTAAGTATATTTGCATTTACAAAAATAAAACAAAATAGTAATAGTGACATAAATAATAAAAAACAATTTAGAATAAAATAAACAAAGAATTAAAATACACTGTGTTTACTTATTTTTTTTTTTAATAATATTGACATATGAAAACATTAATGAAAAAAAGATTCTATATTTATTGATTTATTATTGTTTATCTTTTTATTTATAGACAAGAATAATAAAACTAGAATTAACATTAAAATGTATGTTAAATTTGGATTTATTAAAAATAGAATTAAAATAAAAATGTATGTTAAATTTGGATTTAATAAAAACAGAATTAAAATAAAATCGTATGTCATGTTGGGATTTTGTCAATAAACTTTCTCGACTCGCTGTATTTGGGACTGTGTATTTTGGTTGTCATCAAATAAATTACTTGATTGACTGTTGCACTTACATATATATGATCGCGTTTATAGCGCTGATGTATGTTGTTAATGAAACTATCCTCGGAGAGGTTTTCCAACAGCACCGAATCCCAGGTGCCAATCTCCTGTTCCATTTTTCCAGCAGCAACCACAACCACAACAACAACAACGACGAAGAAAGCAACAACAACGGCAACAACGACAGCAACAACAACCACAAATGCAAATGTCAAGCATAAACATTTGAATTTATCAACTGTAACTGTAACTGCAATGACACAAAAATACAAACACACACACACCAAAAGAATATAGAAACATGCTTAATGCATAATTGGCACAATTGCATAATTTATCATTCAGCCTCAAATTCGTGTTTTGATTTTCTGATTGAATTATTGATTTTAATTTTCTCTCTTTTCTGTCTTCATTTCCCCAACAGCAACAGTTTGGTTTCGATTATACCCCTACCGTTTTGGCTTCATTTCTCTATTTCTTTTATTTTTCCACATTCATCACATTATTGTTCATAATTTCGCTTTGTTTATTTATCATTTTAAAATAACTTTGTTTACCTTTTCAGACAATATTTGGGCATTTTGTAGAGAAAATGCAAAGCACTACGGGGCAGTGTTGCCAGCTTGTTAGACAATATTTGGGCATTTTCTACCGTTTTTCGCGGGGACTGCCCACTCGATAAAAGTTTCCGATCTGGTTTGATATCTTGGCGCCAGTGTCTCGCTCTCCGATCTGGCTTGATTGGCAATTCAGATAAAATTATAAAAATATTGTATAACCTTTTATTTTGATTTTCTGGAATTTTTTAAATTTTTGCACAATTTTTATAGAATTTTCTTGATTTTTTCATATAAATCAGCTGATTCTTAAAGAAAGTGCAGCACCATAACAGCTGCTGTTAAAGCTACATGGCACAGTCTATCGCCCGACCGCCACAATCCGTCCGTTCGTGGCCTTAAAAGGTCCTTTTTAAGAAAGATCCAAAAATGGCAGCACAATTATTTAATAAAAGGGAAAAAGCTAATCGATTTTTGGCATAATTACAAAAACTCACTGTTTATAAGCTAATAGAATCTTTAAAATAAAATCTTCCATATGTTAACTTTAACTTCCATTCGTTTTTAGTATGACTTTAATTCAACTCCAACAATAAAGTGAACATTTCGATAAAGCACATTTTCAATATTGATTAAATTAATGATGTCCCTGCTTCTCAGCCTCGATTTGCTCCTTGGACTTGTAGCCAACCTGTTCCTCGGGAGTATGGGGCCAGAATGTGGGCTTGTTGATGGGATCCAAAGCTGCGTCGGGGAATGCATCGCGATAATCCTCCATGGTCATTTGCTCGTATGGCAGCAATGATTTCAAATGCCCAATTTCCTTCTCGTAGTTCTTAATGCGCTCCTCCGATGCCTTCTTGTATGAGGAAATGTCCGACTTGGACTGCTCAATTTCAGTGTCGACCTGGGCAGAGTAAGTATCCTTAGGATAGGGCACCGACAAGGCTTCATATTGCTTCTGGAAGCTATCAACGAAACCAGCAACGGGCACCAGGTTCTTGTAATGCGCCCAGTTGATCTTTGGCGGATTTTCTGGATTGGCCATTACGGCGCGCACATAAATGTCCGCCTTGGTCTTGAAGGCGCCAAAGCTGCTCTTCTGATTCGCGGGCACACGCTCGGCCAGAGCGGACCAGTTAATTGAAGATTGCGCGATGCGTCTGGTGGCCATTATACTGCAAAAAAAACCACAACAACAAACAATAAGAAAAATTCTTCATTCAAATTTCATTCGCGCGCCTTAAAATATCCCTTCTTAAAAATTTCCTTTTTCTGCACTCCAGGCCTGCCAACCAGTTTTTTTTTTTTGGTGGAACATGCTATTAAAACAAGTTGGCGGCACTATTTCTCAATATATGTGAAAAGGACAGATTTTTGGTATAAATATTCTATTATTACAGTTAATGCAATTTGTATCGTTTTCTAGCAATTCCAAATATTCCTAGCAAGCATTGTTTAATTTTATTCACTTTGCGCAACTTTTATACACATTGAAAATTCTTTGGGCTGCCAATAATTATGTAATTTGTTGCCGCAGCAGAAAAAACGCACGGCACAACCAACTTATGCATCAACTAAACAAATTTTTCAAGCTAACAATATTGCTCTCGCGCGCATTGTATTTGCCAGAATTTACTAGTATTTTTATGCTTGATTTTAATAGATTTGTATAATTTATTATTACATACGTTTTTCACACGACTTACTTGAACAATGTATATCAGCGTTGCCAACTTTTAAGTTACTGACAGCGCTGCCAGGTTTTTAATTATTGTAAGCATTGCCAGCTGTTTAGTTGCTATCAACGCTGCCAGCTTTTCAGAGAAAAAATGGCTGATTCTGGCTGGAAAACATGCAAAAAAAATAGCTGAAATTGTGGAGCAAAAAAGGTAAAAAACTAGCGTTGATGATATAAATTTTGGGACAGCCTTGAATCCCGTGTTACAAAATTACTGAAAAAAATTTTATTATGATTATTATATTTAAATAAAATAACCATATCTTGACAATCGAACTCTGAAAATAGATAGAAATAGCTAAATGGCAACCAATCGAATACTCCTAGTCGATATATGTTCGGTATTTTGCCATACGGTCACACTGTCGGCCCATATGTGCATTTGTTTTAAATTGTGCTGCAGAAAATACAAAATTGTACATTTTTGTGGCATTCTTGAATTAAAATGCTTAAAGTAATTCCATTTGGACTGCAACAGGTTCGCGCCTTGTCGTCGGCAACAGCATCCGTGACGCGTTTACATCGCTCTGTTTATTGTCGCAATTATCCAACTGTTGTTGTTCATCCGGATGGATCCACAACAACTATTCGCTATCATGAGCCACGTAAAATAATCAAGGTAATTACATAAGCTAAATATATACTTTAATAACTGTATAAATTAATTCATTTGTATTGTATTTATTAGCTGCCACTGGATTTGAGCACATTGTCCGATGTGGAACGCAAAGCGCGTTTGGAGGCTAGAAAGCCGCGCAAGAAGGTCAAGATTATGGAGGAAGTTGAGGATAACTTTAATGCCAAAAAGTACATGAAGTACATTCAGAAAAAGTAGATAGTCATTTGTTATTTATAATAAATAAAAACATTGTAAATTTGTTATATAAGTCTGGCAGCACTATGCACTAGGGCTGCCACCCTACATAATTCCCCGATCTGGCAACTTGCTCTAATTTAAAGGGTTGCCACCCTTCAGAATTTCCCGATTTGGCAATTTGTTCAAATTTAAATTATAGTGAAAATTGTGTTGCACCTTTGAAATTTATCCAAATTGGATTTTTTTTATTTTGAAGCTAGAGTTTTTTAAATTTTTGTTGGAATTTTTTAGATTTTTAAATTTTTTTTTCAGAATTAAATTTTCTAACTTCTTTTCCCGAAGGCTGACCTTTATTAAAATTCTTACCTTAATTTTGTAGAGTTTCGAATTTTAAGTTATATAAAAATTGTTAATTAATTACAAAGCTATGGCAATTTGAAAATTTCTTCACCTACTTTTTAAATTTACTGGATCGCGAAAAAATACTAGATATATCAATAGATACTTTTCTGGCGATAGTTTAATATCGTTATAATAATGCGTATGCGATAGTAATTGCCATAAAAAGGTATACAAATTTCAAGTGGCCATTTTTGCCAATGTACCCAAATTTGCACATGCTGCCAGATCGGAAAATTTTGCAAAGTGGCAACCTTCGGACAGGGTGGCAACGTTTGGGCCAAAACAGTGGCAAAACGGCAGAAACGATTCTGTCTTCGTTAGCTTGACGTCGTGATTATTTTTCAAACGGTTTTACGCGAGTGCAAACATAAATATAGCGAATGCTCGTAAACTGCAAATTAGACTTTATCCTTAAATAAAGCAAAGTTGCAAGAAATGCCGGTGCATTAATCTAAAGCAAAGTTGTATGAAATACGAAAAAAAGAGCCACAAACAAATATTGAATGGTCAGTGTAGCGTCTAATAAAACGCATATACATACATACACACATACGTGTGCATGTGTGTGCGTATGCTTGTATACAGCATGCAAGTAAACAAGACAGCATAATAAATAAATAATAAATATTACTTAGTGAAATTTTGCTTCCAAATAAAATTGTTGTCTTTTTGGACAAAATTAATGACGCGTTCAGTTTGTGTTTAAATTAAAATACAGTTGCAGCAGACACAAACAACAAAAAAGTAATACAAAAATCGCACTTATTGGAATAATACAAAACAACTACAACAAATTGGTAAATAATGTTTTCTTATATTATTGCCAATAAGAAATGGTCAAATTGTGAATTTAGTTCACGACGCTTTCTTAATTTTTTTTTTAATGGGATTTCTGCTGTACATCAATATCATACATATATATATATGTATATTTATATGTATGTATGTATATGTATCTATGCCTGCGCTTTGCTATGTTCGTGTGTAGGCGTGTGCATGCCGTTGGCTGTCTGTGTGTGTGAGTGTGTGCATGTTTCGTTCTCTTTTCTGCTGCATTTTCGTCGGAACTGTCGCCGCTGCCATAGATGTGACCTTTGTCTCGTAGAGGGAGAGAGAGAGGAAGTGCAGAGTACATCAATAATTATATTATTTTGTGAAACGAAATATGTGCTAAAATAGACACAATTTATGCTATAACATATATAAATACATTTCCAAATGCATGCCCATGCAACATACATACATACATTAAGTCTGCTCTGCTTCTTCGCTGTAACGACGCGCCTCTCTATGTGTGTGTGTGTGTGTATATGCTTGAAGTCAGTGTTGTCAACTGCAGCGTTAAAAAAAAGCTATATCAAAATTTAAAAATATCTAGTAAAGTTGGAAAATCTGCAAGAAAGGTAGATAAAAAGCTTTTATAGTTATTAGGTTTTTCTTCAAACTCTGCAACCATTGAAAAAAGCCAAAAGTATTATATGATTTATTTTATTATAATAGCTATAAAGCGAAACTTTTCGCCATCGGCATGCAAAAAACTCCAGATCTGGCAGCAAAAGAGCTGAGCTGGCAACACTGCTTGGAATGCTGTTTAATACACACACACACATACATTGAAATGCATGTAAATATTTTTGTAAGCAGCGGAAATGTAAAAATAACACAAACACATTTGCAACACATCACAAACTACAAAAAAAAAGATGATGAAGAAGCTCAGACGTTTTTCCAATTCCAATTCCATAAGTTTATCTCCCCCCTCTCTGTTGTTGTTGGAGAGTGGATGGATGGAAAGTCACTTTTCAACGGAAAAGCGGAAAATGCAAATGCTGCGACAGATGTTTCGCTTCTTTTTTTTGTTTATTTGCTATGTTTGTTAGATGTGAATGCGTGAATGCGTGAATGCATGAATCCATTCATATTCATTCAGACAACTACATATTTACCACCAAATTGAGTGAATGATTTAGTTGCTGCTTATTGGATTTATTGCTGTTAATGGTGGATCGTGGATTGTGTTTTGTGGATTGTAGCATGCAGCAAGACGATGTCAAGTGCATTTTTGATTAGGGAATTTTATTTGATTTTCCTTTTCTTGAATTTTCTTTAGTTTTATTTTGCTATATAGCTTAAAAAACGGCAACAACAACACGAAGCGCCAAATGCGCCATTTGTTTCCGTTTTGCACCTTTCCTTCGCTTTGGCGCTTTGGCAGCTGCACTTGTGTATGTGTATGTGCATGTGCATGTGCATGTGTATGTCTGTATGTTTGTGTGTGTGTGTCTGTTTGTGTGTTGTGTCTACTATGCGCTATCTGTCTGTCTTCTTCTTTTTATTCATCTTCGTTCTTTGCTGCTTCTAGTTTAGTTTCTCGCCAATTTCTTGTGTTACTTGCACTTGAAGTCGAAAATAAAACAATTTCTTTTTTTTGTTTGTTTGTATTTGATTTGTCTGTTTTCTGCTTTGTCTTTTATTATTTAAAGTTAATTTTGCTTTGCTTTTTGGGGCGACGTTGCAATCTCACTCTGTTTTTTCGCTGCCTCTCTCGCTCGCTCGTGTTTGCAGTTACTAGAAAGTAAATACTTGCCCAATATTCCAATTAGAATTTAGACCAATGTATGTATGTGTGTGTGTGATGTAAACAATAGTTTTTGTTGTGAATTGATCTTTTCTATGACAGCTTTAAAATATGCATATTATCAGTGTATTTATTATCTAGATCAGACTTATTTTGACTTTCTATTAGCCCTAGGGGTAGTCGACCCTTAAATACCCTAGCCGAATCATTAGTTGCACCAATATTAACTTAATATTAATAATATGGTTTTAATTACTAGAAAGCGGCGTTAAATACAACAATTTATTAAAGATGTATTAATTATAAGAAATTTAGAAAATTGTTATTATAAAAAAAAAGGAAATAATAATTCAAATTACCTAAAGTTTAGTTTTCATAGAAAGGAACCTATTTTCTATTTACATTATTTTTAATTTAAACATTACGAGGTCAATTGTCTTTCACGACTAAAAAATAAGCATAAAAGAAAATGAGTTGAAAAACTTCAGCAACATAATTTTAAAATTGACTGGAGAACAACTTTCTCTAGACATATTCGGTTAAGATCTTAAAAGTTATAAACTACTGTACGATAATTTTGGTCAAATCTCGATGAAATTTCTTTTGAAATTAGAATAAACTGTCGTTAAAGAAAATGGCCCTAAAACGTTTCTATACTTGGCCAATTTAATATACGTTTATGCATTGCTTGGTGTCATGAACTAAATAAGTTGATAATTTACAGTCTGGCGACTTTATCTTTAAGTGTAAATGAATGTATCTTTTTCTGTGTATCTTTCTCTCTGTGTGTGACTGTGTGCATATCTTAAAGATACTAAACAGCGACGACGCATAAGAGAATTGATGAAGCGCGACGACGACAGAGGCAACATCAATTTCATTCCATGTATCTCATCTGTGTTTCTATTGTGTATCTTGTTCCATTTGTTTATTGTTTTTTTTTATATTTTTGCTGTTGATAAGTTTGACTTGCTGTTTGCTATAAGAAATTGTCAATTTAATTATAATCGTTTTATATTGAACATAATAACATTTCAATACTTTTGTTTAAATTTTATTTAATAATTTTCCTTAAAAACATGCCAATTGTTCTAAAAATGAACTCGAACATAGTTTTTAAGAATATTTTTCTCTACACTGTGGATAGTCATTTGAATTGCTTGCTGAGGAATTTAGCAAATATTAATATCTTATATAGATCTACCTGTAAATATAGACTGAGAAAAGTTATCTTAAATGAGATAAAGATAAATAGGGATTCAGCAAATATTTGAAATGCTTTTGCGAATACCTTAATCAAAGCTGTTTAAGCTGTGAAATGATAATAAGTATGATGGCCTGATTAAAAATTCTCATTCGCAAATAGCGACAACATTTACATTTCTAGCTTTGTTTATGTTTGTGCGTTCCGTGAGAAAGGGAAGGAAAGAGAGGTAGAGAAGGAATGTGGGTAAAGAGAGGAAGACAGGTGAAGAGGTGCTGCTCAGGTGTGTTTAACATAGTTTGTCATGGAGCCTAATGAAGTGTAGCAGGTTTCAGGTTAACTCTGTTGTTGTTATAGTTGTTGTTGTTGTTTATGTTATAGTTGTTGTTGTCTTGTCAATTGGCGGCGTCAGTTACTCGCCGCAATTGACCCTAATTATGGGCTGCTGTTGTTTTCTTTTCCTTTTTTGCTTGTAACGCTTTGTTGTATTTTAAAGAAATCTTCAGACGGTTGAGCAAAAATTAAAAAAAATGTGCATAGTAATTGAAGTAAGAGAGTTTTTTTGGGGGGGGATTACAAATTTAAGCATTACTATGCAATGTGTATTTCATGCTCAAATTAAACAAAGCCTATCAAATACAAATATTGTGTATTTATTATGCCCAATATTTTTCGACAATATTTTGTAATACAATTAAGAGTTAAAAAATGAAAATACACACAGATGATGGATTAAAGACTTACTATTATTGGATAGAGTTTTCAGGAAAAAGGATTTACTTTTATTTGCAATTTGTATAATAAATAAATAACTGTTTGATTCTATATTAAATAGAATTCTGCAGTAATAGTTAAACTATTTATGTAAAATCATAAAATAACTATTTAAAAAAAAATACTATAAAATAAAACTTGAAACTAACATTTTAATGACAATATTAAAAATCAGAATATCAATAAATTCTAATCTACAAATATTTAAAATTTTTTTGATTTCTTTTAAGGGTATTTCTTGTAATTGACCTTTATTTAAAATAAAATTTTTTTTGATACAACTAAAAAAAGTTGTTTTAAATTGATGAAATATATTTGACAAATTATAATTGTTCAGGTCTTTAGTTTATGGCTCATGATTTTTGGGCACCTGTTTTATTTTGTGTTTCTGGTCAATTTCATAGATTTGCTGAGCTATTTTTGTGCTATTATCTTATCGCCAATGTCCCTGATAACAAGGTGCAAAATCAAATTGCCAACATGTTGTTGTTATTCTCTCTGATTAGAAAAGAAAAATGGAAAATAATTTGTTATGTCATCATTTATCAGCTCAGCTGCACGGCAGTTTCGGCTCGAGGACTGTGTTTTTTTCATTTTTTCGCACTTGAGCGGAATTTAATTGTAAGTTGTAGTTGTTTCCATAAGTACACAAAAGTAGTGTAATCACAATGTACAGTGTGTACACAGTTCAACTAGTAATTTGTCTTATCTGAATATTTAGATTTCAAGGTGTGTGCTGCCATTTTTTGTATAGCCCTCAAAAGCAAATGAAGGTTGTTTTTATCTAAGAAACTTTGATAACAACTCACGCTAGTGACGAAACAAGTGCAAGAAATTAAAAAAAAAAATTGTGCAGGTGACTTTATTAAAGTTATTAAATATAGATTGTGGAGAAAGTTATTAAAATATATATTTAAAACAGTTATCAGTTGACATGACAACAGAGAAAGAGAGAGAGAGAGAGAGAGGAAATTTAATCGGAAATTTCTGATACTACAATTATCTTTTATGACTTAATCATTTTTACTTTATTGATAAGATGAATTTAATATTTAGTTGACGCAATCAGCATGAGATTAAACAAATGTTCTAATAAATATATATATTTAATTTTCTTTTCAAAATTTTAAAGGAAATGGAAATCGAGATTCAAAGCGAACAACTTTTTAAGCTAAACTAAAAAAAAAATTATATGCAGAATGAATTCAGAAGCCAATCCATGATAAAAATATTCCGAATATTCCGTTTAAAAATCGGTTCAGTTTTGATTAAATTATGACAATTTGAAGTTGGTCATACACTGAATTTAGGAACTGTACAAGTCAACATTTTTGTACAATTTCCCATGATTTTTTACAGAAAAATAAAAGGTCCCAGAATCAAATTTAAAGTGTTGTTTTATACTAATAACGATAAAAGGAGTTGATTAAAAGTGAAAATTGAGATTTAAAATTTTTTTACTCTTAGCATTGATATCGGATCCGAACGGAACAGACCGAAAATATTTTTTTAAACGAAATGAAACAAAAATGTATGCAAAATTTAAAACCATGATTAAAATGATATTTCGTTTGATAATCGGTTCAGTTTTGATAAAGTTATGTCGGTTTGAAGTTCGTCCAATAAACAAAATTCTGAAAAATAATTATTATTTTTTTATATTTCACTGGTGTAAAAAATATACATTATTAATTGTTATTTTTCCATTCTTCCACAGACTTCCGATTCTACGGCGCTTCCCAACAAATCTTCCTTAAATTGTGCCAAAATTGAAGAGCTTATGACGTCAAAGTTACTGAAATTTTCCCTTCAACTGAAAATAGTGTGATTATTAATCTTTGTTATTTTCGAAACTTGTCAATTTAGTTTGTTAATGTGTTTTTTTGTACTACGACGTGCCTGAAAACAAAAAAAAGAAATTATATATATTAAAATTTGATTGGGCAACGTTAAAAGGTATTTTTTCCTGTTTGTCTTCGTGTTAATGTTTGTGTTATTCCGTTCCCGTTTGCGTTCCCGTTTCGGTCCTCGGTCAATGTGTTTAGAATAAACGGAGGCCAAGGCCTACTTCCTGAATCGAGATTCTTTCCACACGCAACCACAAAGCCAAATCCAAATCCAAATACCAACTACAACATACAACGTAGCTGATAAACATGAGTCTAAATCAACATAGTGGACCTGGTCCGCCGGAGAGTAACCTGACCATCCCAAAATCGTGCGATCAAGTTGATTCGGCGCCATTCCTTTGGCAGGACATGAGCACATCCGGTATGTGCAGCTCCTCCATCAACACCACCAACACCACCATCACCTGTTCCCCATCCCCATACCGTGCACACTCCTCATCCGGTCTGCCCAAAATGGGCAATGGTGATGGGGATGGTCCTACAACGGAGGACAAGCTTAAAATCAATGTAAATGGACTTGGAATTGGAATTACTCCACCTCCAGTGACTCGGACTATATCATCCGATCGTCTCGTCACTGGCTCCTCCTGTCTCGCTCTACGCACCGCCGTCTCTGCATTATATTCGGTGGATGACTTTGTCAAGGAGAAAATCGGTTCTGGATTCTTTTCCGAGGTTTACAGGGTGAGTGTACTTTGAAAATTTATGCAACACCTTGTGTATAATGATTTTGAAAAGGTATCCTGTCAAATTCTGCATTTTTTTGTTCTATCAAATCTCGACTCGAAGCAGCGCATTTGCTGTGTGAACTTTTTAGGTGTTCTTTTGAATTGGGTAAATATTATTATTTACTTTGTTCAACGTTTAAGAAGGCGACTTTGTGAGCAAATTGAACAAATATTAATAAAACTTTCCGTACTTTTCTAGTTTATATTTGAGTAAGATAGTGTGGAATTTAAAGTAGCAGCTTAAGGATTTGATGCAGTCTTTTTACACTTTGTTAAGTATTTACACTTATATATATATATATATTTAACACTCGACTTGATATAGTCAACTTATTACTTTGAAGTGCCAAATTGCACTTGAGTATTTGGTTTTTTTTTTTTCAAAGATAGATAGATAGGTCAATAGTTATATTATAAATATACAAATATCAAACCATATACTAAAGTTCACATTAATTATTCTTATTCAAGTAATATATTAACAAGAAACTCCTATGTTATAAAATCGACCTATCTAAAAATAAACATTTGAATGCAAAATAGAATGAGATATAAATTAATAATGTGTGTTTTTTCTTAGTGCTTTAAATTAAAAAAGTTTAGAAAGGTTAATAACATATTCACAATAACTGGGAAAAGTATTACAAAATCTAGATATTTCGAGTATTGTTAAAATTCACTTAAATAATATTTATGAAAATCAGCATTATTTGTTTCAGTAAATGCGATAAGATTGCAATAATTTGCAGAATGTGATTGTCACGAGTCTGACTACGAGTGTTTTAGATGTTATATCTCTATTGAGAGTTGCCTCCTTTCTATCTACACATATATATATATATTTGACGTACATCGTGACATTGTAGTTCAATGAAATCGCAGTTATTGGTAATAACCTTCGCAACGCTTTGCCTATAATAACTTTCTCGGTTAACATTTTTCAAAGAAAATTTTTCGGTTATGTGTTTTGAAACTTTCATTTTCTTTTTTGAATTTTTTTTTTCATACAATATTTATACATTTTTCTTTGTGTTTTATGAGCATTTGTTGTTAAATTCGTAACTATTTTCATTTGCTTTCTCATGCATGTGTAACAATGATACAATGATAGATAGAAATTGTTGCACAAACTTATAGTAAACATATTTGTTTTGTTTTGAATGAAAGTACGATGTAAGGGCTCAGTTTATTTAATTGTTGTTTATTGGTGAAAATTATTAAGTTGTAATTAATAATATATGTACTTTCTATTGGCGTGAATTGCGTGCGAATTTTTGCGAGAGTATCTTGAGTATCTTGAAGATAAACGCGGTGAACGATCGAACAGATACGCTTGCTTCTGTTTTATGTTGTATGTTTTTTTTTTCTTTTTTTTTTTTTTTTTATTAGTTTTGTGTTTTGTTTTCTTGCGTTTTTCTCTCTTTTGCGTGTGAAGTGCGTTCATTTGTCCGTTATTCCGTTTGTTTCGTTTACATTTCCGCATTGCAACGTTGGATTGGGGCAATTAATGTGTTGTTGCCACGCGTACGAGTACCGAGTACTTCCCCTATTATTTGTTGCAGTGTGAAATGCCGTTAACAGAACGTGCATCATTCCACGTTGAAGCTAATTGAATAGTCATCAATTTGATATCTATATCAATTCAATAATCTTCAATCGAATGCAACAAAAGTTAATTCAAATTGATAAAAGCCCATAAAATTGAATTGAATTGAATTATTTTGAGGGTAAGGTCTATTATCATATCAATAATAAGCTAATAGACATATATACACTGATAGAAAGAGCGCTGCCTATAAAATTAAGAATGTTAATTTAAAATTTTGCTTTTTAAATAGAAAAAAATTAAAAAGAAATTAAATGTAAAATATTAATAAAATAAAAAATAAATAAAATAAAATTACCGCGGATTAGTCCCTTGAAACTCGAATTTTCCAAAACGCCGCCAAATTGCAAGATAAAATATTATCGGCTATTTTGTGTGAAAATTTCAGCCTCCTAGGTCTTATGGTTGGGGCTGTGCAATGATCAGTCTATGACTCAGGACAAAGAGTTTTATCTATATAAATATAAAATATATATTAAATATATAAAATTAACAAAATTGCTTAAGATTCTGAATAGATATCGATAAATGATTTGCTTTTCTTTTTCATTTTGTTGGACGCCGCGATCACGTGATATCATAGCTTGCAAATAACTGTCGACCGTTTTTTTTCTTGTGCTCTCGTTGCGAGCACAACCGAAAAAGTTCATACTCTCTCGCTCTCGCTCTGAGCAAGAGAGTTTTGCTGTCTTCATTTCTGTTTTCTGTTGAGCGCTTTTCGTTGAGCTCTTTTTATTTCGGTCGTTCAATGAGCAGTGCGTAAAGAGCGGAACGAGAAACGCTCGCACAAAGAGAGTCAGCAAAAGACCGATTGACCGAAAAACTCAACGCAAACGGTCTTCACATTTACTTTCGTTGTTGTTGCAATTAATATATTTCGTATGCAAAACGAACGCTTGTGAATGTATACCAATACATATGCAAAGAAATAATACAATTTGATTTAAAATTTTTTTTTTGTATTTTTATATATATTATATATATATTTTTTGTAACATTTTTTAGATATTATGTGTTAATCTTTACAACTGGTAAGGAGTTTAGATTTTCTGCACTAATCGAACTTCTTCGTTCACTTAATATAAATTAAATAATAATATATTAATTAATAATAATATTAATAATTAATAATAATAATATTAATTAAACGTTTAACGATTTGCTTGCCTATGCGTGTGAATGTATACCAATACATACGCAAAAGACTTTTTTCTTCACTGAACACGACAAAACGGTCTTGGAACAACCGAAACAAAACAAAATAGAAAAAAACGGTTTCGCTCTGAGCGCGAGCAAGCTCATTCGAGAACCCACGAAACGGTTGCTCTCTGAGTCTTTTCGTAAAGAGTCAGAGAGAGACACATATTTGCGAACAACGAGAAACGGTCGACAGTTATTTGCAAGCTCTGCGTGATATTGATTGCGATAATAAGTATACGCCCAGTTGCATTCTTAGTTTATGAGGCACAACTGGAAATCTTGAGTGGGCAGCGATAACTTATGGCTTGTTGGCTAACTTTAGCCTATTTCAATTTAAGAACTGTAATTGCCTATAGGTTTGTTACAGAGCAAAGTTCTAATTTTCTCACTTTCATAAATTTACTAAATTAAATAATTAAAATGCCTGCGCTAAATGAAATTAATTAACTGAATTTGTCCGAACAAAATACGAAAATTGAGAGGAAAAATATATTTACATAATCAAAAATAAAAATACCAATAACAATCCGATAACTTGGTTTGCTTTTGGCGAAAAATTCAAAACCAATAATCAGTCGAGGTAAAAGATCGAACAAAACAAATCAATTACAATAACAAAAGCTTAAACGCTGAATGGGAAATGCAAAACCGAAAGTCTTTAGGAACTTATATAATATATCTCGTTGTCGAGACATTTCATTCAAACATTTACCGTAATCATTTTGTATGCCATATAGCGATTATACTCCCTATAGTGTAACCGCAAATAGTATTGTTTATTATTTAATTTGTATTTATCACTGCTGAAGTTCAGCTATGAAATTTGCCAGAGACTTTTTGTCAACAAATCGTTGTAATTTATTTTTAGCTTTGGTTATTTATTGCTATATTATTTATACATTTATTAATAAGTTCGAGCTGGGTATAACAGTTTACTGTTAACAGTAATCTGTCACGGTTGACAGTCTGTTGAGCGGGAAATTTTAAATTAATTTAAGATTGCGCAAAATATGCAATATTTAAAAAAATCCCAAGTTTTTTTGTCATCTAATAGTTGCAGTAAAGTAAGATGAATTTAATTTTGCTGTCAAATAAAATGTCTTGTTAATATTTATAATATGTCATGCATACATTTTTATTTAACATCGTAATCGTTTTCTCAAAACGACACAAAAATCTGTTGATGCTGTGAAAACAGCGACAATTCTCGAATATGATGCTCATTTAAATATCTATATATATATATATATATATATATATATAGTGCATATACATTCAATATATCATATATAAACGACATTTATAGATTCGCTGTTGCAGTTGAGTGGCAACAGATGGCGTTGCAAGCGTCAACGGCGCCAATCAACAAGACAAAATGCGAATAGAATGCATCTTTCACCTCACTTCTCACTTCACATCTCTCTCTCCCTCTCTCTATTTTTCTGGCCATATGATATGTGGCATGTGGCATGTGGCATGAGGCATGAGGCAAGCAGCCTCCGCTGGAGCAACAAGCAATTACTTGAGCAACTAGCGTGAAGACATATTTTCAGATTCATTCACCTCTTCATCCGACTGGGTACCATTCACACCAATTTACCATTGAATTGGCCAAAGTACAACAACAACAAGAAACTTGGCCCTTCTCAACATCTATTGCGTTCTTTGGGTCTTATAGCCAACATTCACTAACTCTAACATTTTGTCATCTGTTAAGCTGTCTTTTTATATGCAGTTAGGCAGCAAACACACACACACCTTCTTTTCTTATGTGTAGCCCAGTACCCAAAAGACCATATAAAGACTATTGCGTTTGTGACAATTTCTTTGTAGCTATTCATATAGCTCATAAAATTATTTGATTTTAGTTATTATAAGTTTTTATTTTTGTTTTTCATTTATTTTGTTATTTTTTTATCAACTTTATTTTAATTGATTTTTTTTTTTATTTATTCATTTATTGTCAATCTAAGATTATGAAAGATGAGATTCGAAATTTAAATCAAAGATTCAAGTAAATGCTATGTTATCACAATTTAGAATTCAATTTATTTCATTGAATTTTAATGAAATAATTAAGATTTGCCAAACGAAATGTTTTCGATATTCCGAAAGATATAGTTAATAATAATTAATTCAATTAACGTTAATACATGAGTGAGAAGTAATTACTATATCATATTTGTATTTTCATATTGTTTTTGTTTTTTTTTTAATTTGTGATTTATTTGTCTGCAAATATTGCAAGAAATTATAAAATTTCATGTAATATTTATTTCTTTTTTTTTTTGCTTTTATTCATTTTTAACTTGCTTTATTTTTGTATCCTTTTAAAAAATTAAATATAGATTTGTATTTGTTTTATTAAATGAAATTTATATTTATATTTATTTATTTTTTAAATAAATTTATTTTTTAAATAAATTTATATTTATATTTATTTATTATTTAGTTTTAAATTTATTTATTAATTAGTTTTAAATTTATTTATTGTAACATGGTACTGGGCATCTGAGAGTCGAGCATTTCGATTGTTGTGCTCTGGCTTGTTTATAGCTATTTCTGTCCACCTCGTCGCATGCCACAAAACCACGCCCGCTCATTCTGCCCACAAATTTGTACAATTTGTGACACTGTATTCAGTGTTTGAGTGTTCGAATGTTGAGTGTGTGCCAAATATTTAACGCTATGAGTATGATTTAAAAATTAAATTATTATATATGCGACACATACATATACATATACATACATACATACGTATGTATATATTTTTGAGTATGTGGTAATAAAAAAGTATGCATGAGTAATAAATTTATATAAGTCAAAGAGGGGTTCCCTTGTGTCAAAATAAAAAAATTAATAAAAACAATAATTAATTGTGTTTGTCAAGCATATTTATTAATCTATATAATACTAGAATTTATTATATTGGGAATTCTGTAAATCGGTTGGGAAAATAAAAAATAACTTTTGTAATATATAGCAAAAATTTCATTCACAAAATGTCTTTGTTACGTAATTTCTCCATGTCATGGTCACACTTGGAATTTCAACAGCTTAGTCACATTTAATTTGATCTCTTTTTGGGAAGTTCCTCTCTTCTTCTTTTGTGTATGCAGAATGGTCACACTTAATAATGTTACCACAGCTTAGTGTGATCACATACAATATTGTATCAATAATGTGAAAATTCATTGATGAATTGTTTACCTTTTTTTTTGTACTCTTATTAAGCCACTGTAAAAGAAAATAAATAAATACATTCAAACAATCATATTTGTATATATATATATATATATATATATTGTATGTTTGTGGTCTGCATCCGTCGTTGCCAAACCATTTGACCCGCCCCCTCCCTCTGCCGCCACGCCTATTGTTTTCAAAAATGTTTTTCAAAATCATTTTTGGCGTCTTTAGCTATTTTTCATCATCATTTTACGCTGCTTTGCACCGCCTTTATTTGTATACACCTCGTTTGTTAGCGGCTCTATAAGAAATTTCCTATTTTGCAAGACTTTTCAACATGATTCACGTCATGTCGGTCTTTATTTGTAGTTATTCTAAGCATTTCCTTTGCTCTTTATATAGTACTAAAAGTATTTTCTGCCTTTGAATACTTGTGTTATAGTTGGCCAACTCGCAAATATTCGATATTTACCACCCGCATAGGATGAGATGCCAAAAGTGACTTGTAATCTATACAAAGAATGGATTTTGAATGTGAAATTTGAAGTAATATTTATTAAATACATATACTTTATATGCTCAAAGTTTCATAATACTTGATTAAAATATTCTGAAGTTTTTCAGGAATAAAATAATAGTCAAACTCATTAATTATAAGCTATAAGTAGAATAAATTTATGTGTATTTTATAATAATATTTCTTTACTTTGTACGCTCAAAGTTTTATAATATTTGCTTAACAAATACTAAATTTATATAAAAAAAAAAAAATCAAAGAAACTCAATTAAACTGATTATACATTAAATTTCACACCTCGACAGTAAATCTGGAAAGTGTATTCACCTAGATATTCTCTATTTATATAGTTGAACAATGGAATTTATATATGTTCTTTGTATAAGTACGTAATTACAATTGTCGGAGATCGTAATATTATGAGAATGTTGATGTTGACTCATCATCACAGTCTATAATGGAATGTAATGGGAATCAGCAGGGAGCTCCATTAAAAATACACTATTCTCTTGATTCACAAACACTTGGATGTTGACTAATGTCATCATCATACTGCACAGTGGGTCAAGGTCATAAGCACGCACATACAGTCGAACCTAACTATAATTAACTTCTCTATAAATAAATAAGAAAAATGAGAATAAAACATTTGCAGTTTTTTTTTTGAATGAGTTGTAATAAAATCACTGCTGTGTTGCTTATAGCGAAGTAACACTGTAGTTGCATTTATGCGGAAATCCATCACAATAATGAATGAACAATGCATAAAGGATAAAGCACATTCATTTATGTCATCACAGAACGATCTACAAAGACTTATACCACCAGTTATTATAGGCGTCATTATGGTTGGAACCCTGGAATGTGTTATTGACCCCTAAAACGATGATGGTATGTTCTGTATATATAAATATATATATACATTGTCGATCGATAGATGATACGGGTATTATTAATCTACATATATTTTATTTGAGGTTATGACAGACATAAAACTGAAGACAGATACGATTTATCGACGCTCGAATTGGGCATAAAAGAGAGCGGAAATTGTAGCGCAAGAAATGTCGTTCGCATTTCGACTCGATGATAAACAATGGCAATGTTGTGATCTCGTTGTGTTCTCTTTTTTCTTTTATTTTCCATTTCATTATTTTTATGTTGCTTCATTCAAAAGCTGACAGATTGGTGTTTTCAAATGAGTTTTTGTAGAGATTTGCTGGCGAAATGGGATCAACACAAAAACAGGCAGGAGACAAACTACTTACGGTACTACACTGCACTACTTTGCAAGTCAACTTTGTATTCAAGAAAAATGCCAAACAAGTACTCGACTTTTCGATGCCCAGTAACAGTAATAGTTGTAGACATAGGAAATAAAAATTAAATAAATTACAATTTAATAAAATATTAAATGAATTAGTAAAAAAATATATACGCTTCAATTTGAATCCATTAATTAAGTAAATACTGAAAGATATAATTAAATAATGCACCAAAATTAAAAAAAATCATCTTAAATCTGCCATTATTTTGTCAAAACGTATCCGATTTTCTTTCCGAAATTACTCCGAATGCGCACATTTTCAAATAAAAATTTGGAAAATTAAAAATCCAAAATAGTTTTTTTTAAATCAATCGAGTTTCGTAAAAATCTGAACCATTTTCGACTGACAAAAAAAATTAAAATATAATTTTTGTTTTTTGCCAATCGTGAACAAAATTTCAAATTATTGTCACCAAATTTGTTGACTTTATGGACGGACTGACATTGCCACAAACTCAAAAGCTCTTGTTGTCTTGTTGTTTAGTAAACAAAATGAAATAAAATAAAAACTAGGTATTACAGCTATGCCAAGTGGGACTGTGAAAGGTGGCTACGGTTTAAGCATAACAGGTTGCTTTGCGACTACAATTTTGGCCAAGTCGAATTGGCCAGACGACAAATTTTCAGTTAGTTTTCGCTGATTAATTTACCAATTGTTTCGGCCAGGCATGAAATTTGTTTTGAACTAACAATAAGTGTAAAAATCTAAATTTAGCAGCTATATTAACAATTTCATTTGACTCCCTTTATTTATTTTTTGCTGTGACCGCAAATTTGGCTAATCAATTTGGTCTGATAGCTTATCTTGATTTTTGCGGTATTTTTTTATCTTTTATCTTTTATGGTTGTGTTGTTTGTTGCGTATCTGAAATTGAACAATAAAAAACATTATGTGATACTACACAATTGGCATATTAATGCAGAGGGTATCAAGCGGGTATATATGTTTGTGCACTATTGTCTCCGGACTTTTGTGACAGTGGGAAGTGAAATGATTGTGGGAAATTTAGGATGTTTTTTTTTTGTGTTTTATTAAATATGAAAATGAATTTGATTTAAAAATTCAAACAACAGCAGAAAAGAAAAGAAATGAAAACAAACGCAATTAATGCACACTTTCCATTTCAACTGAACACGCGACAAGTTGTAGGAATTTTTTGGAGGGATTACAATAGAGGGGAGAGAGAGGGAAAGAGGTTGTGTTGTGGGTGCGTGAAGTGAAGTACGGTTAATATATTGCCCGTCGGGTTTACGAACTACAATACAATAATAAAACAAAATAAACAACAATGAAGGCAAAACAGCAAACTTGAACAGTTTTCAAGTTTTCAAGTGGAAACATCAGTTTTCTCACATTTGAAATAGATGAAATGGAGTTAGCTGAAGCGCGGCTTAAGTTGGCAGTTGGCGTGCCTTTTTGGCCATGGCTTTAATGCTTTAATTGTTCAGCCAACTGTACAGATCTTTAAAGAGAGCCCAGAAAAAACACAAAATTTTTACGTGCATTTTTTTGTTTTGTTGTTTTTTAACAGCATTTCACTTTTCTACTTTGTTTGTAGCGCTGCAAATACTTTGGCACTCTTTTCTTCTCACTTATTGTTTATAGTATCTATCTCACTTATTTATTGTCCATCTTCTTCTCTGTTTATTATTAATTGCTTAAGTTCATTGCCGCTAACAAAACATATGAATTTATTTCAGCCTCTCTCTGTATCTCTGCCTATCTTTATGTATCTCATTAATAAATAATTTTCTAAAGTTTGTTTTTCACTTATCTGATTATCTTGCTTTATTACAATTCTACAAAAAATTCTTGTGACGTCAAAGTAACCGCTGATTGATGAACTTCAACTTGAAAGTCACAACTGGTTCAACTGGTTTTTTACCCCACTAACTAATTAGATTCAATTAAACAACACGCAAAGCGCAAAAGTTGGTCCATTTAAAGCAGTCAACAGTCAACTGTTGACACATCTGAGAGTACTTTGTCATAAAGAATTTCTCCATTTATACGTTATTACTCTCTGTTCGAAACTGTTTAACTAAATGATACCCTGTAGTATTAGAATTGTAAGTATTTCTAGAAATAGATAGAACTAGCAGATATAATTAATAAAATTAAAATAGTATATATATTAAAAATAAGAATTATTATATTATTAAAATATAAATATATTGAATTCCTATAATTAAAGTTTTTTTTCTCTATAGCTCTTATTATATCACTTGAATATATCATACTTGTTAACAGCTGAGATTGTCTCCAAGATTGTACATATTTTATTTTAACACTTTATAGACTCAGTTTCTGTGTATTTTTATAGGGTATAAAGAACCATAAAATGTCAACAATTGCAGGGTTGTCTTTGAATTAGAAAATCGCAAAATAAAAAAATCCATAGATTTTTAGACTGGATTATACTGAACAGTTGTTTCCCTTTTCTATTACGTACTGTGTATGTGGGTGTGTCAGCTAAATAATTGATTTTCACTTCAAATTGAATGAACGAATTTCAAAAATTGAAGATAAATTAGTAATGCAATTAACAATTAATTAAATTGATTAAAAAATGAACATGTGTTAAAGGTTTCCACTCTTTTTCTTTAATCATTGCTTACAGCAGAGAATATATATGTTTAAACAAAAGTTATCTAACAACGTGACTAATTGCAAGAAGCTTAGTACACTTACTTCAAGTACAAAAATGACACTCTAAAGTTTAAGTTTTGGGCTCTTAACCCTTGACGTTGAACTTGACCGTCAATTTGGCAGCACGGGGTTAATGGCAATCTCATGTATTTGGGCTTATATAATCAGTATGCTTCTTGTGATAACATCTCAAGAAGTCACGATTGTCATAAATAGGAAATGTTTGTCACACCTTTCAGGAATTTAATGAATTCGTCATGATTTCGGTAACATGTCTGTTTCCGATCCGAGTTTTTGACTGAAGTAAAGCCACACTGAAAAAATGTGCAACTACTAAAATTCAGAGCATTCATCTTACTTTTTCTCTTAAATAATACAATTTCAAGAATAAATTACTTAATCTAAAAGTTTTAATATAAAAAATCTTTTCTTGGATAAATATCAATATGTTTTATTTTCATCGCACTTTACAAAAAAAAAAGGAAATATTTTAAAGGTCATATATCTTCATTAAAAATAATAATACATTTCTTATACTTATAAAAGAATTGTTGATATTATTTATAAAAATTTCGTCTTATTTGAAATGTTCCTCATGTCAAGATGTGCTCTCTAAGTTTAAGAACTTTATGATTCTTTGTTTTGAGACCAAAATCTTGAATTTTTTTTGTATCAGTGTACTTAATAAAAGTAAACCAATTTAATTATTCTAAAAGCAGGCTTACAAACGAATTGAGTAGGGTATTAAGAAATCGGGAAGGTAGATTGTAATATGCTCACAACGACAACAATTAAAGTTTAATTACAGAGTCAATTCTCAGCGCGTGATTGTGACGGATGTGTTTGCCTCTAGAATCTCATTAAATTTCACAATATTGAGTGTGTGCATCAGAGTTATTTGAATGAGTATGAATGAGTGTGTGGTAACGTTTAAGGTTGGACGATGAATCCATTTAAATTGCATTACTCATTCAATGCACGTTGTGAATTCTAAATGGTATTTGGGCGCCTATAATGTTGTCCATGTCTGTGATTTGCTTAAAATAATAATAAATTGATTTTATCTCTCAATCTAACAATGTAATTATTTAGATTTATATACTGTAATTTACACAGATCACAATTTTACTAAATATGTATTCCAGTTTGCTGTTATCTATATTTGTTTTTGTTTTTTTTTTTTGTTTATTGCAAGTCACATGTTGAAATGTCATACGACGACATTCGATTTTCAGTCTGAATATCCAATTAGCGAATCAAAAGAGGAATTCAGTTTTTGTTGTTATTTAGCACACATCGAGCTGTCTTCGATTCTCTTTTTTTATGTTTTCTGTTCTCTGTTTTCAGCGCACTTACGTAAAGACTGGCAAAATCTAATTGATTTTTGCGGCGTCATACGACGTTACCTATTTAATAGATACAAAGAAAAGTAAAGTGAAAGAAATTAAATGTGGAACACACATACGGGATATTAGATTGTATATACCGTTCTTACTACATGTTGACTTATAGCAATTCCGTTTCATTCCAACTGAGGTATCCAATATTTGAGTAGTTCTTCTGATTTATTTAAAAATTAAATGTGCTACGCTTTCCATGCTAACTATGTTGATGCATTTGTGCAACATTAGCACACTTAAATACATACGTTGGGCGCCAAAATGTTGTTGAGTAACATGTTTCTTGTTAAAAAACAAGTAAGAAAGGCTATAGTCGAGATTCCGACTATAGGATTGCCGTTATTTACTTATTTCAATAGTACTTTACAATAAAAAGTACTACTACTTTTAGGCGATGGAAATGGACGTGGCCTAAATTTAAAACATGCTTGATCTGCGTGGAGTATATAGAAATCGGTATGCCGAATTTGGTTGCTCTACCTCTTATAGTCTCCGAGATCCTTTTGTTCATACAGACGGACGGACGAACAGACAGACGGACGGACGAACAGACAGACGGACGGACATTGCTATATCCACTCGGCTGTTGACGCTGATCAAGAATATTCAATATACTTTATAGAGTCGGAGATGCCTCCTTCTTGTAACGTACATTCCAACGAACACAATATACCCTTTCACTTATTTTTCAAGTAACGGGTATAATAAATGACTTGACTAACTCGAAATAACAAATTTGTTGAAAACCTTTGCAGAAATGAAAGGTAAAGGCAACAAATAAACAAAACAAAACACAACGAAACGAAGCAAAACATTTGCATAACTGCAGACTTTCCGTTAACAATTAAAAGCACATAAAATGCATTGGTCCGTTGACCAATGAAATTGTTGTTAACAACAACAACAACAACAACTACAATCGGTCAGTAGACTGTCGACGTAACGGGATCAATCAAATGTTGTGTAAAGTCTTGCTTAATTATGTCTATGAAATTAACACCAAGCTTAATGGATTATTGATAAATGATGCCAAAGCTAATAATACTCGTTATAATCATTAATTGTATCTAGTGATGTTAAAATAAATCCATGAATCGATTTCTATAGATGCGATTTTCACTTAGTTTTAATTAGATGTTTTCTCTATTTAAATCGACTAAAATAAATCTAACTCTTTTAAAAATCTATAGTAAATCGAATTCTATGATCAATCGGACTTCTACAAAAAATTTATACGAGGTAGAAGTTCAATGACAAAAGCACTTTCATGCCTCAATATTTCTGATATCCAATAATTATCGGTTATTAGATTATAATCTGATAACGATATTAAATATTTTTTTTAATGCTTTATGCTCTAACCGAAACAATTTTTATGAGTTTTAGAAATTGGAAACTAATATTATGCAGAAAGAAACCCAAGAACTAATAACTTTTTTAAGATGTGGAAATTTTGTATGGAATTTAAGCACAATGTTCTGTTTGGATTTACTTTACTAATATTAGTGGATTATTGTTATATATATCCAACCACTAATAATACTTAATTATAACATTACGTTGTTTATTTTTTACCTTTTTGAAATTGTTGGCTCGTGTTGTGGGGTGGTCTTTAGATTAGATTGGATTCGCACTTGTCCATTTCACTCTTTTTAGCTAATAAGTAGTTGCGTGTAGAAATGTAAACGTTGTCGTCTTCAAGTTTATAACTGATTATAGGAATGAAGGCCACTTAGTGTTGGCATTTGACGTTGAAGAGTTGCACAACGGAGAAGAAGCATGTCCAAAAACCAACGGAAAGCAAGTTAAGAGACGACACGAGACGAGACGAGACGAAACGAGACTCTAGGCAGGCGTGAAAGAAAGCAAACTAGGTCAGATTCCATTCAAGCCGGTCGACTAACTGGCTAACAGTTTGTTTTGCTAATGGCAACGACCTCGATTCAAGAACTCCACAACTTCAACAGCAAAAACGACACCTTTACACAATAATTGGTCTTATTACAGATATAAATATATGTATATATGTTTTGAAGGGTATTTAAAGTATGGGGTTAAAAATATAAAAAAAATATTACCCAAATTCTAAGATGTTTTCAGCCCGAAACAATAGTTCTAAAATGAATTCCTAGTCCCAGCTTTTTAAGTTGAAAAATGTATATTTTCTTGAAATTTTTAACATGTTATAATTACCATATTTTTACTTTTAAAATTTCATAGAATTAAAGGTAAAATAGAATCAATTTTAAACTCAAAAAGCGAAGAGCTGAAATTTATTTTAGAACTATGGTTTCTGGCGAAAATTAGAGCTGTAGATTACGAAGGTGGGTTACCATTTTTTGGGAAAAGAAAAAATAAAACGAATCACCCTAGCACCTATTTAGTGAAACAATTAGAAAAAATATGTTTGGTTTAAAATCAACAAAAAATGGTAATGTATGAATAAAAAATCTCTATCATTACAGGGTATTTATGCTTAGTTGAGTTATTTCTCTCGGAGCAGAACAAGTTTCATTTCTCTGTCTCTGCGACATTGTACCGCTAAGAGTCATTGTTGTTGTTGTTGTTGATGGTGCTTGCAACAAGTTGAAGTTGTTGAAAGATGATTGAAAAAGTTGATCTGTTTTGGGCTTTTGGCAAACTCGTTCGCGGCTCTTGATAAATGACTTAAATTGAAGTGCAACCTTTAAGTCGTCTTAAATATTTGTTAACCTGCGTGTGGGGAAATAGTTGAAATAATTGCAATGCAATAATAATAATACAAGTAATCGATGTCACACGTGGTCAATGCCGTTTGAGCAAACGTGTTTCGTCTCCGTCTGGAAATAAACCCCTGAAAATGTGGTAAACCTGCAGCTGAATTGACCATGTAACAAACTGTAAACAGGCGGGTTTTTTTTTTTTGTATACTTTTTCCTCCTCTTTCTTTTATTTTATTTTTTTTTTTTTCGTGTTACTCGCTGTCAACTTTACTTCAAACGGACGTTCGACTGGTTTTCTGAAGATACAGCTCCATCTGGTTGCAGTTTTTGGTGGAAAAAGGATGTTTTTTCATTATTTTAATTTTTTTTTTTTTTTGGTGGCGTTTGTCGCTTTCGTTGTTGTTTTATTTCCGCAATGGCCATTATTTTGCTGCCTGGTTGAAAGTGAAAATACCACAAACGAAATGTTGACATAACAAAAAAACGTTGCGACTTTTGGCAGATGCATAAAAATGAGTAAATTATGATCATGCATCTGAAAACATGTGATTAAAACCAGTTGCGGGAGTGTTTAACTAAGCTGTAATTATTATTATTAGTTAAGGATTATTTTTTGCAATTATATAGCCATGATATTTATATTTATATTTTTGTTTTTTTTTTTCTGAATATTTGTTTTCCATGTTTTTACAAACTTGTTGAGAAAATACTTGTTGTACTTTATGTATGATATACTTTATATTATGATACGTGTATTTTCTATGGTGTTTCGACATTACCTCGATTTTGCCATTTAAAGTTGCATTTCAGGTTTCAATTCTATGCACTTTTAGAGAACAGCTCTATATAAAAAAAATATTAAAATAATTTATTAAATGTTTTCTCTTATTTATTTCTAGGTCACACATCGTACAACGGGAGAGGTGATGGTTCTGAAAATGAATCAACTGCGCGCCAATCGACCCAATATGCTGCGGGAAGTTCAGTTGCTTAATAAATTATCTCATCCTAATATATTGAGGTGAGTTAAATTGGTGGAATAAATTTATGAAATATATAACAATATTTTTATATTTAAATATATTGCTATTCGGTATTATATTTTAAAAGAATGAGATTTTTACAGACAATTAGAAATTAACATTACTAAAGAACATAAAATTTGAATTGAATTTTCAATATATTCTAGGATTTTAAATTAGGTATTGAAATTCTAAAAACATGAATTAGAATTTATATCTAAAAATTTATTGACACAATTAACGCTTTCTTCACAAAATAACAAAAATAAAATATCGTTTAAAAAGTGTGTTTAATGCTGATTTTGTTTTTTTTTTTGGCTATTTATTTTTCGAAAAATTTTGTTTTAAACAGCAATATTAATATTGATATTATAAAGCGCTTGCTTTAATAAATTTTTAAGTGTTACCAAAGATCTTTTTCTTAAAAAAATCAAAGTCGTGACACAGTTTATCATAAAATAATTTTACCCTGTGTTGGGAGAGTATAAATATAGACAATCTCCCAGTCGTGTGTCGTGTGCTGGCATTGTGCGAGGCTGTGCTAAGTTCAAGTTCAGATAAAGTAGTTAGTCATATGAACTCGGCAGTTGAAGCGTTTTACTCATTTCTTATTTTTATTTATTTGTTTTTTTTTTTTTTGTCGCACGCCAATTGTTTTTAGGCCCTGCAACTTGACATTTCCATTTGCAACGCGATTGGCACGAGTTTTCAGATTCCATATAGCTATAAGTCTGTCTGTCTTGTCGGTTCATCAACTGAGTCATTCAGGCATTAAGAAAAACTATAGCTAATCATAAAATCAAAAGAGCGTAACAGGCAATAAAAATTTAAATACAAGCTGAACTTGACTTTGATATATAATCGTGAGTTGTATACTAAATACGAATACTTCCTGATATTTAATTAAACTTTGTTGAGTTTCGTTTAAATAGGATCAGATTTTTACTGTCCAATCTTAAAAAATATCGATCGATTTATAACTATGATAATAATAATCGAATGGAGTTGCATTTTGCAATGCAAACATTCACTTTCAATGAATTGTTAATGTTTTTGTGTTGACAAAAATGATGTCATAAGCTTTCAATCAATTTCAATATACTTCAGTCGACAAATGCACCATTAACTATTCAAATTTATGCAATAACTTGGGTTACTTCATGCAGCAGCTTTCTTTTAAAGTCGTATTCATTGTTCACTCACAGCTTTTGTTTTGGCCATCTAACTGTAGTGGCTAAAATGTATTTAATTAATGCTATTAATAATTGTTTTTTTTTTATTAATAAGTACTTTGACTTGGTTTTTTAAAAATGAACTAGGTTTGAATTAAATATATTTTCCATTTTTGTGTGTAAAATTTAAATTTAAATTTAGGTTCAATTACAACTTTTTCCTTTGTAGTCTGGAAACTTTTTTTATTTTCTTGACAAAATATTTAAAATTGGTTGCACATGATGATTAGATTATGTAGGGTATAATAGCCGATATGTGCCGGCATGACTTAAAGTACCCTATAAATCTTATCTAGACTGTGAGCAATAAAAACTTTTCAAATACGAATTAATATACGAACATGTGCACAATGATAAGAGACATTTGACTGATTGGTAAGAAAAGACATAAAAAGATTGAAAGCAAAATCATAAATTGTTAACAAAAGAAATATAATATTAATTAAAAATCTGCAAAGTTCATTGTTCATTAAACAAATTAAAGAACAAACAAAAAAGTTCAGTCATTATTAAAAAAAAAAAGCAAAAAAAAAGTCAAAAAGTTTTTTGTTTGTTGAGATATCAGAACCAATCTGATAAAATATGCATCAGGGCTGGTATTCTACATCCTGACTAAAGAAGTTTCAAATCGAGCAATTATATTATAAACTACAATGGAGACCTCAATCGAAGATTAGGTCTTAGTATGAAAATTTTTTTGGTTTTTTGAGATATCTTAACCAAACTGATAGAATATGCATTTATGTTGGTTTTGTAGATTCAGTTCTATATTCTATTTTGTTCTGTGTCAATTTGCAGTTTTATGGGAGTCTGTGTGCACGAAGGCCAACTGCACGCACTGACCGAGTACATTAACGGTGGCTCCCTGGAGCAGCTGTTGGCCAACAAAGAGGCGGTACTCTGTGCCGCTCAGAAAATAAGACTGGCGCTTGGTATTGCGCGCGGAATGACATATGTTCACGACCGGGGAATATTTCATAGGGACTTGACAAGCAAGGTGAGTTAATCTAATCCATTCAAATAAGCATTGAAATAAAGCTCACAACTTGTTATCCCTTAAAACAGAATGTACTTATTCGTCAACTCGCAAATGAACAATATGAAGCGGTCGTTGGTGACTTTGGATTGGCTGCTAAAATACCAGAGAAAACGTAAGTTTTATATAAAATACCCTGCAATCAGTAAAAAAAAGTTACACATAACTACTTGATTGTTAAAAAAAAGTTACAGATAATTACTTGATTGATATGATTTATACATCAACATGGCATTTCGTTTAATACTAACTACGATATAAGGAGTTGATTAAAAGTGAAAACTTGCGATTTAAAATTTTGAAATTTCAAAATATCAAAGGGGGGACCCCCTATGCCTTTAAAATTTAAACCAAGATTTTGCGGAAAAATATTTTTTTTTTCAAAAATTGATTAAATTTAAATGTAGAATGAATAAACAGGCCAAATCATGATCAAATTGACATTCCGTTCAAAAACCGACTCAGTTTTGATAAAGTTATGGAAGTTTGAAGTTGGTTCCACTTCGGATCTAGCAACTTTACAAGCCAAAATGTTTGTCCGATTTCACATGATTTTTAACAGAAAAATGAAAGGTCCCAGAATCAAATTTAAAGTGTTGTTTTATACTAATTACCATATAAGGAGTTGATTAAAAGTGAAAACTTGCGATTTAAAATTTTGAAATTTCAAAATATCAAAGGGGGGACCCTTATCATTGAAATCGAGATCTAGAGGAAAATAATTTTTTTCACGAATTTAGTAAAATTTGAATGCAGAATGAATTTAGAGGCCAAATTATGATCAAAATGACATTACGCTTGAAAATCGATTAAGTTTTGCCAAAGCTATGACAGTTCGAAGTTGGTCAAGCCTCTGACCTAGCAACTTTACAAGTCAAAATTTATCTTCAATTTGAAATGATATTTTTCAGAAAAACGAAAGGTCCCAGAATCAAATTTAAAGTATTGTTTTATACTAATTACCATATAAGGAGTTGATTAAAAGTGAAAACTTGAGATTTAAAATTTTCAAATTTCAAAATATCAAAGGGGGGACCCCCTATGCCTTTAAAATTTAAACCAAGATTTTGCGGAAAAATATTTTTTTTTTCAAAAATTGATTAAATTTAAATGTAGAATGAATAAACAGGCCAAATCATGATCAAATTGACATTCCGTTCAAAAACCGACTCAGTTTTGATAAAGTTATGGAAGTTTGAAGTTGGTTCCACTTCGGATCTAGCAACTTTACAAGCCAAAATGTTTGTCCGATTTCACATGATTTTTAACAGAAAAATGAAAGGTCCCAGAATCAAATTTAAAGTGTTGTTTTATACTATTTACCATATAAGGAGTTGATTAAAAGTGAAAACTTAAGATTTAAAATTTTCAAATTTCAAAATATCAAAGGGGGGACCCTATGCCTTAAAATCGAAATTCAGATTTGGAAAGAAAATATTTTTTTTGCACGCTATTAATTAAATTCTAATGCAGATTTTGAGGTCAAATCATAATCAAAATTGCATTCCACTTGAAAATCGGTTTAGTTTTGACAAAACTCTGGAAGTTTAAAAGTGGTCCGATGTTTAAGCTGGCAATATTCTGAGTCCAATTTTTTTTGTCAGATTTTAAGTTGGTATTATGCAATCTGACAAAATTTTGCTTGACACCGATTTATTATATTATATAGCTGCTTGTAAAATTATTTAATATGAAAATAATAAATTGATCGAATTTTTTGACTTCTCAGGGGCAGATCACGATTGGAGACTGTTGGATCGCCGTATTGGGTTAGCCCGGAGTGTCTGAAGGGTCAGTGGTACGATCAGACAAGTGATGTTTTCTCCTTTGGCATCATACAGTGTGAGATTATAGCAAGGATCGAGGCAGATCCGGATTTAATGCCAAGAACCGCCTCCTTTGGATTGGATTACTTGGCGTTTGTTGAACTCTGTCCAATGGATACGCCACCAGTGTTTCTACGACTGGCCTTTTACTGTTGTCTGGTAAGTGAAGAGAAAGATAAGAAGAGAGAGAGATAGAGTGAGATTAATTAATTATACGCTTGCTTACAGTACGATCCGAAGAGTCGACCAACATTTGCGGATACCATTAAAAAGTTGGAGAAATTACTGTTGGAGAAATACACGGAGGAATCAACGACACTGGCGTCCAGTCCATTGAGTTCACTGGAATTGGTTAATTGCTCGCCAATTGGCAGCGATACGGATACCACAGTGGCGGCCATAAGTGCAGAGACACCACGACAACATTATCACCATCATCGTCGGTCGGATGTGGATGAGGATGGCTTTCGTTTTCCCAGCACTGGCAAAGTCAGCTGCAAGTCTGCATCAGCTGCGCTCCCGTGTACACCCAACTGGAGTGATTATGATGAACTGCATCTGTTCAAGTCGCGTCGTGTGCGTCGAGTCACACAGAAATTGGAGGCAGAGATTCTGCTGCATCGTCGTTCGCTGAGCGAGAATATCATACACTTTCCACTGCACACCTCGCCGAGTGACAAGGCGCGTTGTCATCAAATGCAACGTCAGCGATCCTCCACACACTCACCCACACCCCCGCGACAGCTGAATGGTGGTGGCTCACAAACCGCTGTGGTGCTATTACCCATTACAAATGTGGTGCCAGAGCCACCACCGTTGCCGCCACCCGTTTCAGCGGTGCTCACACTCCGCAAAGTGGGTGAAACCATGTGCTTAAAGGATCCACAATATAAACCCTCCTCAACAAAGGATCACAACGGTGTCAAACCGAATCCATTTACGGCGCTGGCGCAGCTGCGAGGTGTTAAAAAAATCCTGGGTGCCAATCCGAAAACCTATGCCGCCGGTGTTGGTGATTTGTTTAGTTCATGCTTTGAAATGTCGGCGCCATTCTTCAAGGAGCTGGTCAAGTCCATGGCCACCGAGGTGCAGGATGAGCCCAAAAGTTTGCCCGTCTCACCGCAGCTGACGCGAAAATACAGCGCCATTGAATTGAAATTGCCACAGAGATGTGCAACAGTTGCCACCGCCGCCGCCGCCGTCGACTTGGATGATTGCGATGAGTCGGAGGGTGAGGATTTGGATGGTGGCGGTAATTGTGCGGATGCGGAGTCGAGTAGCGATGACAGCGCCGGTCAAGTGAGACCGTCTACAATGCCCACAGCACGCAAATATCGCGCCAATTCCCTCTATACGCATCCATTATTCCGTGGCAGCAGTGGCAGTATTTTAAAATACAGCAACAGTGACTTGGAACTCAAGGGATGCAGCTCGACGAGCACTCTAACAGCTCCAGCTTCAGCTCCAGCTGTGACAGTGGAGGAGAACGGCAAGGAATTGCTTCAAAACGAACCCGACTGCATTGCAATTGCAGGCACCACAGCAGCAACATCTGCGACAACAGCAGCAACATCGGCGACAATAGCAGCAACATCTGCAATCGCATCCGCAACAACTTGTTCCACTCTACAGTCTAAAGCGGAATCACCTTTATCCACTTCCTTTGCTGATTTGGCCTTGAACTATAATGAACTGAAGAATTCCTGCGAATTGTTGCCGCTCAAACGAAATGTGACACGTCGCGATTCCATTGAAAGCGGTTTCTATTCGTGCTTCAATGAGGAATCGGATGCAGCCATCACAAACACGAGCTACAATCGGCAGCTGTGCGGCATCGGCAACCTCGTCGTCGGTGGCAGCAGCAACAGTTGTTGCTACGAGCAGCTCAAGTCGCAACTGTTGCTCGACACGGCGGCAACAGCGAGTAATAAAATCAAGTAAGAGCAACCAGCAATCAGCAATTGCTATCATTTAATCATTAGCTTACATTACACTAACTATTTATTTACTTTTTTAATCATGCATATTTTTTAATTTATTTTTGAACTATAAAATATAATATTATATTAATTATATATATCATTGCATTGTAATCATTCAAATTAACATTTCATTACATTTTTATTTAATTTCAAATATACATTTTTATACCCGTTACTTATAAAAAATAAGTATAAGGGTATATTGTGTTCGTTGGAATGTATGTAACAGGGAGAAGGAGGCATCTCCGACCACATAAAGTATATATATTCTTGATCAGCATCAATAGCGGAGTCGATATAGCCATGTGTGTCTGTCCGTCCGTCCGTCTGTCCGTCTGTGTGAGCGCCTAGATCTCAGAGACCATAAGAGATAGAGTAACCAAACTTTCACACGTAGATCACAAATGCGTTGGAGCAGGTCAAGTTTGTTTCAAATTTTGGACCCGCCTCCTTCCACGCCCGTAATTCGCGAAAAACCGGTCATCCGTCTGTATAAACACAAGGATCTCAGAGACTATAAGAGATAGAATAACCAAATTTGTCACACAGATTTCCATATACCTCACGCAGATCAAGTTTGTTTCAAATTTAAGCCACGCCCCCCTCCGCCCCCGCAAATCGCGAAAAACCACCTCACCCACAATTTTTTATATAATACGTATTTTTTATTAATAACCGATATCTGTTATTATTATCTATTATCCCACTGAATCGCAACAAGATCGGACAAGTAGAACAGCAGTTATTGCGTGTCTAAGTTGTTAAATCAACAGGTTCCCCCTAGAGTATGCAATAGTTTTTGTATTTTTAAACCTTATTAGAATGCTTCAAATTCTCAAGTAATTCTGGCAACGCAAATATGACATTATGATTGAATCGCTAATGTATTGAAATAAGTAACGGGTATCCTATGGTCGGGGTCTCGACTATAGCCTTTCCCACTTGTTTTTTTTACAATTACAAAAAAAACCTAATTAAACTGCTCTTTGAAGGCTAATTTTTTAAACTTTACTAACTTGATGATGTCTTTTGCTTTGCAGTGATAAACTGGCGAGTTTGTGTCGTTGTTGCTACTATGCAACGCCTTCAAGCACAGCAGCAATTGTTGCTGCAGCGGCTGCAACACAGCAGCAACATCAACAGCAACAAGCTAATGATTCGACCTCTGCCTCTTCGTCTGTATTGCTTATGAATGACGATGCTGCTGCAGTTGTGGAAGGAGTTGGTGGTGGTGGTGGTGGTGGTGGCAACACATCATCCTCAACAGCGTTGGACTCGATGGATGAACTGGATGCGGAGATTATTGCACCGCGACAACATCAACGTCGCTACACGTGTCATCATGCTTTTGTCAGTGGCAATGTGAGTGACACTCATGGCATCATTAATCGCCTGGCCTTGGACTCGGAAATCCATTCGTTGCTGCAACGCAGTCCGTTTGCCACAAATCAATTGCTTTACTGCAAGAATCGCACATCATCGATTTACACGGACAGTTCGGATGACATTAGTTCGGATTCATTGCTTTGGGATGATCGCTCCTTCACCGCACTGCCGAGCACACGATCCGCTCAAATTGCCAAAATCGTGGAGTACTTTGAGCGTAAGCGACAGGATCTATCACCGCCATCGGTGCATCATCGGAGTGGCAATGGAAGTGTGGCTGCTGCTGTGGCTGCCTCGGCATTGGGCTCCAATTATTTATCCTACGATTCGCATCGTTATTCCGACTTTAAGCGGCACTTGAATACGGATTCGCTGTGCTTCGACCTGGACAAGAAGCCGGCTCAACAACGTATGATGGTCTGTGAAGGAGCTGTCAAATCCAAATTGTCCATATTCGACAAGAAGAAACAACAACAGCAGCAGCAGCAACAACAGCAGCAACAACAACAACAACAACTGGGGGGTTAATTTTTTAAGTTGATAATTTATTCATCGATTTACGATTCCTGGTTTTTTTTTGTTTTGTTTTGTTCCAATTTCCATTTCAATGCGAAAATTTTTAGTATCCTCTGAATGCCAACTGAATCCTTAAGTTTCAAACCGATTTAAATACACAACAATTTTCTCAATAATGAAAGTGTAACTGAAAAATTACAAACCGAGAAATTGCAGTTAAATTTAGATTGAAATCGATATGTTTTTAGTAAGCATAGAAACAACAACAAAATTAAGCGTGTGTAAATTTTCGGAACATCCTTTTCTAAATATTTTATACTGGTTCCTAGTCCTTTTTATATTTATAAAGCAAAAATATTATGTAAAGCAAACAAAAAAAGAAAACTCTAGTAAATGTTATAAATGTAATCAAGCAAAGTATTTATTATATCATTATCATATAGTTCTTAATATAATTGCTAGATTTAAGCAAATGAAAACGGCATAGCTGTAATAATTATACGGTATATCAGCATATTTATATATACATGTATTTTCTTGGATACCCTGCATCTATTCATATGGCTAAAGAGGGTATATAATAAATGCTACCCTATTCAAATAAGCAGCATATATATATATCGGCTGATCAGCCCAGTTGGTTGAGACGAGTCCATCTGTCTAATGATTGATGATTGATATGACATTTGGTTGATTGATGCATGTGAATATATATATATTAGTATGTACTTCCATAACTTTGTTACAGGGTATCGGCGCGTCGAGCACTCTCGATTCGATAATTCTGACATGTCTGTTTCCAAATAGGTACGAAACATTAAGTTGAAACAAATATATACATATAAATAAGAAGAAACTATGACGGCAAATTGCAATAAATAATAAATAATTACATATTAACTAAATATAACTGTAATTTGTTTAGTATAAGCTACAAGTTAATAATAAACTAAACAATATCAGACCGTAGACTTTTTCAACTCGAGCTTGTAAGACATGAAAATACCATTATATGATTTATATTTTGAAAGAAAGAAAAATACAACAAAATATAGTATAGATTTATTGAATTCATATGTGGAAATTGCATTTTTAGTATATTATTTCAAATGGTTTTTTTCTTATATAATTATATTTATGTCAATTTGACTGCAATTGGTCTTGAATTTAGCAAATTGAAAAAGCATGGCTAAGACTGAGTCTAAATTTGTGGATTGGTTGTAGTTTCTTATAACAAAACAAATGATGGATTAATTAACTGATCATTTATAGTTAGTACAAGTCGATTCGAGGGCTTCTACTTACTCTAAGAGTGAACAATATATAACATGCAATCTACCTATCTATCATATACAATATACACACACATATAAATAAATACATATAATCGATTTAAGTTGTATATATGTAAAATGAATTAACTTTAACATTACAAATTCAAAAATCGTCCAAGTGAACATTGAAAGCACATCAACCTCCATTGCACATTGTTAAATTTATTATTCAATTCAATTTATTTGTGTCAATCTAACGACCTGTACAGTGTGCACAGGGCTAAAACTCAAGTATTATATTACAATTGTTTTTAAAATTAAACTATAAAAACTCATTAACATTCGAGCGCATCGCTGAATTACAAACAAAAATAAAAAAAACAATACATATGGAACACTTAAATGTCAATGGGAATGTTCCGAAAATATTTGTGTATTATAAAAAAAAACAAAAACACCTTAACACGACATCGATTATCGAGTTTTATAATAAAAAACTATTTCTTTTACACAACGATTTAGCATTTGCAAACTAACTGGGAAAAGAGAATTTAATTTGATACATAGAATTATTATTTAAAATTCAAAATCGTTTAAGTTTAACGTTCGTTCTGTGTTTACCCAACTGCAGCGCTCTCTCGCTCTCATTTATCAGTCAACATCCACAAACTCCACAAAATGGACGCCACTGTGGACTCTAACTGTAGCGGGCTCTCTCGCTCTCTCTCTTCTAGAACTGCCGCTCGCTCAATTATCGTTTGCTTGCTGTTGATTCTGTTCGCCTGGTGGAGCAGTTTGGCAGCTGAAGAACTCGCAGTGGAAAATAACGTCAAAAATTGAACTGATACTAATTTCTGTCGCTAGATGGTGCTTTGTTGTGGATGTCAAAACATTGCCCGCCAGATGGCGCACAGAATGTAATTTAACAGTGGTAAAAACTGTTAGATTTAAAATAAGTTTTTCAAATTTTCAAATTGCCTTAAAAAGTTAATTAATTAACAATTGAAAGAGAATTTAAAATTCGAAATTCAATAAAAATAAGGTAAGAATTTTAAAAATGGTTTGAAGTTCGTCCGCCTTCGGGAAGAGAAGTTACAAAACATAAACTGAAAAAAAAAAAAAAAAAAAAAAACTATGAAAAAATCTAGAAAATTCTAACAAAAATTATGCAAAAATTTAAAAAATTCTAGCTCAAAAAAAAAAAATTTCAATTTAGTTGAATTTTCGTAGTTACAACTAAATTTAATTTTCAACTATGTTAGAAAAAAGTTGCCAGATCCAGGGAATTCAGTAGGGTGGCAACCTTTAAATTAGAAAGAGTTGCCAGATCGGGGAATTCAGTAGGGTGGCAGCCCCATGAAGAGACGCCGCGTTTTAACTAATAAGTAAAACAATTTAAAAAAAACATATGAATATAGATCAACTTAAATTAATTTATAAGAAATAAGAAACTACATAAATGAATTATTAAAATGAAATTATAAAATTAAAAAACAAACGTTATATTTATAAAAACTCCACAGCAACAATAGAATGAAAACAAAATGCTTTTATACTTTCTTTCTTAATAGCTAAGAAATGCATTGCAAATTACAAATTTCTATACTATCAATTTAGCTATAATTATTATACAATGCGAATTTATTTTAAAATAATTTTCTGGTACCTCATTTAAAGCGAATACAATTCAAACTTCAAAAGAAAACAGCTCCACTTGAGGAAGCCAGTGTGCACTGCAATGACTGATAACAGTGGCCTCCAAAAAAGTGCGTATGCACTGGCAAACTGGCAAAAATAAGTTAATTTTTAGTTCATCAAAAATTTATATATTAATAAGAATTACAGAAAAAGACTTTTTTATTAATTTTTATTTTATATACTTTTTACCAGATAAATGGTTACTTTTATTTCATTATTCGTCTATTGTAAGTGTTTGTATCATAAATAAATAAATAAATAAATATTAATGTTAAATGTGGTCAAGCATATTACATAAATATTTAAGAGGTTTGTACGTAGATCTGAATACAGTCGACGATTCGGGAGTCCAATAAGAAATCGATTTATATGCTATGTATATTTCAAATTGGACTCGCAAAAGTCGTTATACATAATTACAAATGTATGCGTGTATGTATGTATGTATGTTGTTAAAGTCCATTTTGTTGAGCTTACGACTTATTTTGAGCTGAAAAAGCTCATTTAAAAGCTCTGCAAAAATTTGCAAATATTATAATTACAACAATAAAGTTAAACTAAAATTGAACTAAGCTTTATACAGTTAGTAAAGAAAGTGCTTTGACAAAATACCTACTTACAACTTTTTTTTATTAATTAAAAAAATAATTGTGGAGTTCTTTGAGAAATGATTTTCACTATTTTTTCAATAAAAAAGAGTTTGAATAAATATTTTAAATAAAATGTATAGAAAATGTGTAAAATTTTGATTTTGTCAACAGACTTTCTTGACAAACTGTATGCTTTTTTTCAGCCCAGTTATGAGTGCTTAGCTACGTAGACTACGTGGTCCCATTCTGGCCACATTTCTTGGCCCAGACGGTGCGGCGGTTTTAACGGATTCGGTTTGGGTTTGGGATTGAAATTGGGATTTAGATTCGGATTCGGATTTGGTTTGGGTTTGGGTCTCGGTTTTGCGTGCTTCATTCTCAAATTCATCATCTTCGCCAAAAAGTAATGCTGCCAGACTTGTTTCAAAGCTGGATTTCTTGGTAGGATTGCTGTTGGGAATTTGAGGAGCTTTCGATGTGGTTGTTGTGGTTGTTGTGGGTACAGCAGTTGTTGTTGTTGTTGTTGAGGTTGTTGTTGAGACAGCTGTGTGTTGACTTAATGTGGAGCTGGAACTGGAACTGGAGGAGCTTATTACTCCGGTGCTTAAAATCTGTGCGCCTGTTAAAGCCAAAGCTATAGGTTTCTTTGCTGCCAGCACACTTTCTTCTCTCTCTTCTCTCTGTTCTTTCGCTTTCTCCTCCTCCGCTTGCCTATAGTTTGGTGGATAAATTGGCTTGAAGCCGCCTTGTAACTCCGGCTGAAAGCTGTCCAATTCCGCAGACTTTTCTGTAGTTAAATCCGTCGAATTATTGACTTCCAATTGCTGTTGTCTCTTATCTTCCACAGATGTTGCGACATCCGCACGATTAATGCTGTTCTTCTCGTAAATATCCGGAACTGCAGCTGAGGAGACAATCTTCCAGTTGGTGGGCGTGGCAGGAGCAGCAGCAGCTCCTAAACTGGCGCTGGGATAAAACGGCGCCATGAAATTCTTCTCATAGTTGTGAGCACGCAAATCGAAATCATTATTTAAAATCTGTTCCGTTTGGGATTCACCATGAAGATGGGATTGGGTATGGGAATGGGTATGGGATTGCTGGCGTAGATTGGGCTCCGTTGGAGTATAGGCAATGGCAATGGGAGCTTCGGTGCCGCTGCTAAAGGCGCTATTAATGATCCGTGGAGCTATTAATACGCCGGGCACTGTGGACTGTTCCTGATGCAGTTCCGTATAGGATGGATCTGGTTTCTCTATGGCATACGGGAACTTGTGCTGTTGTCCCTTCTGCTGTTGTTGTTGCTGTTGCTGTTGTTGCAAGGATTGCGGTTTCTTGTTCTTGAGAATCGGTTCCTGCGGCTGTTCGCGTATTACGGAAAACGGTGTATTCTGATATTCGGTATTCTCGCTGGGATTGGACTCTTCTTTCGGGTAAGCCGCATAGTTGTCCGCCTGGCCATCATTATCAGCTGTCACCTGTATTTCGCCAGCTCCCGTGTCTTCCACATTGCTGGTGGGTTTCTTCTGGGATTGCAGCATTTGCAGTGTGACAACAGCTTCCAGTTTGGATTCACTTGGTGTCTGGCGTTCATTGTTGGGTGCCTGTGGTGGATCATTTATGACCAGATCCTCCTCCTCCAGATCATCCAAATCACCAGGTTGCATCTTATAAGCCTCAGCAATGGGAGCATGACGCTCCGCCGGATAACCATCAACAGCGCGAGCTGGTGCAAGATTGGGAGAATTGAGAGAACTCGGAAGACTGGACAAACTGGGCAGATTGGGTCTACGGGCATAGAGACGATCCCGCATTTGGGGCACCATGCGTTGCACTCCGCCGGAAGCAGGCAGTCGATAGATGCGTCTATTCACATCCATAGCGCCATTGGTTGGACCATATTCCGAGATGCGATTCATGGGATAACGCTTCTGGATCTGCTGCTGACGATGTGCAAACTGTGGTGGACCCGATGGATTATAGTTCAACTTGACCTGGCCAACCTGCTGTGGATGTTGATGTTGATGATTCACTCGGATATTTCCCGGCTCCTGTTTCACATGCGGATTGTGGCCATTGGAGATCTTGGCATTGGGTCGGAACTGTGGCAATATATTCGGCAGATTGAGATTGGAATTGGGATTGGGACGTGGAACACCCTGTGACTTGCGATCGAATTCCTTGTAGAATTGTGGACGCTTGCCAGGAGCAGATTGTTGTTGGGATTGTTGTTGTTGTTGTGGTGCATAGCGTTGTGGCGGTGGTTGCATCTCCTGTGAAGGTCCTGCTTGCTCCTGGTTACTCTGTGTTTGTGTCTGAGCCGGGAAAGTCTAGAAAAAAAAAGAAAGAGTATTTCATCAGAGCAAGCAAAAAAGAAATTTCTTCAACTGCAATCGGTAAAATCGATTATCGGTAGTTTCTTTGGTTATTCAAATAAATCGACATAAAATTTAGATTAGAATTACAATTTAGTTTTCTAATAAGTATAATATGATTTTAGATATAGATTAGTACAGTTTTAAAATGTTTTGAATAAAATATTTCTCTTCAAATTAGAATTATCATAAAGTAATTCTACTCATTATTTAAAAAAAAATCAACCTATGAAAATAAAATATCTTATAGTCTAAATTTAGAGAAATTTAAAAACACATTATGTTAAAAAGTTTTTCAAATTGTTGAAAAATTTCTACAAGTACATAAAGATTTTTGTAATTTTATAAGGTGAATGCGAGCTATTTTTTTAATATATAACTCTTTATATCTTGATATTTTTTTTAAATATATATTGTTTTTCAAATTTAGCTATTTAAGGCAAATTTCTAAATAAGTTTACAGTTAGAGCTCATGTTATAAGATTAAAAAAAACCTTTAGAAGAGAAAATTCGGCTTAAACTTCAGAGAAATACTTTTAACATTCAAACAATAATATTAAAAATTCAAAAATCTTTAAATTTTGTTTGATAGCTTGAATTTCTACAATTTTCTACATAAAATATAGTTGGGATTATTTAAAACTTTTCCATATTATAGAAAATTTGGTTTTTCTTGGTTTTCAAAATTTTAGAGCGATAGAGTTGGTTTTTTTATGGAGTGTACTTTACCAATTGTTGATGTTGTTGCGGATGTTGTTGTTGTAAATGTTGTTGTTGCGGATGTTGTTGTTGTGAATGTTGTTGTTGATTGATGTTGAGCACCTCATGCTGTTGAATCTGCACGGATTCATCGTCCTTTAACTTGGGGAAGACCACAGGATTGGCATGTTGAATCTGCTGGAGACTCAAGGGTTGCGCATGTCCATTGATGTGGGGACCGGCCGGAGGACCCGGCAGTACACCAGGTGAGGATTGCTCAATGGATTGCTCCTCATCGTTGGCGGGAAAACGTATGTTGGTGGAGACCAAGAGTTCTTTAGTGTCCTGTGCTTGATTCAATGTCGTTGCGGGCTTGGAGATCGAGGCGGATGAAATGGTGTCCAACACTTTTGTGGGCTGCTTCTTTGTGGGACGCAAATTGGAGCCGATAAGAGGAAGTTGCTGGTAGGGAGTGGGTGCTTCTGGTGGTGGCTGTGGATAGCCTCCAGTTACTGTTCCAGTTCCGGATGACACTCCAACTGTAGTTGCCACTCCAACTCCCATACCCATTCCCACTCCATTTAGAGTTGACTCCTGGTTTAAGTGCTGGAATTAGGAATTAAATTAATTATAATTTGACGATTAGATCGACGATAATGCGGCGTTTTGATAAATTTGAGCTGCAAGTGTGAATTGTATAAAAAACATGTCTGTTTTTCGAGATATCTCAAGCAAACTCGCAGATTGTCTGCTCCAATTGGTTCCAAATCGGATAACTATATCATAGGAACAATCGGATGCAATTTAACAATTTGTATGAAAAACTTTTTTGAAATTTTCAGACTCCTCTAGTAAGACTTGTAAAATAATATTGTTTTGTGGCTGGAATTGTTTAGTCACCTGAAGATTGGGCATCTGTTGGTGACTGCTCGGTGGTGTTGGTGGCTGTGGACGCTTGATGTTGCCAATATCCTCATTGATCACCTGGCCATATTGCACCTGACCATTGGTTTCCTTGGGGAACAGCGGTGCCTTCTCCATTGTGCCATGATGAATGTCCGAATGTCCCACCTGCTGTTGACTGCCCAGGACAAAGGATGCCGACTGTTGACCCGGTGAGATGACCACATTATTGATCTGTCCCGGCATTGGGCGATATTGCAATACATTTGGCTGTTGCACCTGATACGAGACATATTCATTGCCATAGCTCTCGACACTGGCATCATTCTGGCCGGGATTTGGTCTCAATGGATACTGTGGTTGCATCGCAAATGGCGATGGCTGAGATGGTGCAATCGGTTCAATGAGATTGCCTTGAGCATCAAAGCCTTGATTTTGCTGATAGTTGTTGGCCACAGCCACCTCCTCCTCCTCCTCCGCCAGACTGTTGAATATGTCACTGAGTGTCATCGGTGGCTTGGTTATCGGCTGCTCCTGTTGCTCCACCTTCTTCCTCTGCTCCAGCGTGTGATAAACATCGGCGGGATCCAAATTTGGCAGCTTTGTGGTGTCTTTAAAGGGTATCCTCGTAGTCGTTGTCGTCGTTGTAAATACCACAGGGTGACTCGTGCTCGTTGTATACATCTTGGTGGTCGTTGTGGGATCTGTGGGGAAAATGGCAGCTGGTGGCGTCGGATGATGTGTGGTGAATTTCACCTCATTGCTGCTCAAGGTGGGTTTCGTCGCTGACAACCTGTGGTGAATTATAGTGCTAGATGGAAGAGTCGTTGTTGTTGTAGTTGTTGTTGTTGTGGTTGTAGGATTCGAGGTGGTTTTCTTCAGCGGCACAAATTTCTTGCGTGTGGTGACCAAACGTGGTGGTGGCACATGTGTGCTGGCGCTCACTGTGCCTGCAGGGCGATTAGTCGATCTAACAAAAAATACATAATACACATTTTATTATTTATGCATTTAAATGTAACAAGTTTAAATTCAAACAGAAAATTCATGAATTAATAATTTTTTAAGAAAATTTGACTAGAAATTTTTTTGTTATTACTAATAAATTTAAATATTTTTGGTTGAAGAGAACAAATTAAAAAAAAATTTAAAAATAAAATTATGTTACTTTGGGGCTTGATTTATTACCAATCCAGAAAAAATTGGTTTATTGAAAAAAATAAACTGAATTATTGTTAAAGTTATTAATTTGCTTACGCTGAATCAGTGAATTCGCCCACTGTGCGACGCGTTGTGGTCGTGTACCGCACAGTGGTTGTGCTGGGCGTGGTTCTGGGCGTTGTCCTGGTCGTTGTCCTGGTTGTGGGACTCACAGTGGAGCCCCTCGTTGAGGTGGTGGTGAAATAACCCGGCTCGGTGGGTGTCACCGCTGTCAGTTTGGTGGTGGTTGTCACCGGTAGATAATTGTCACTATGACTGTACCTGGGTGGTACCACCGTTACAGGCGCCACCACCGAAGTGGGTTTCTTGTTAGTCACATAGTTTTTGTTGCTCCCCTGATACTTGAGATTGGCATACGAACTGGAGACCAAGGGATAAACAAACTTTGATGACGAATACTTAACGGGAAGATTGAGAAAGTCATGGATATTTGGACTGGAGCCACCGTTCAATACAATCTTCTCTCTGGAGTTAAGCACTTCATTAAATTCCGGCTCAATGCCAGCTGGTTTCTTGGCCGTAAAGTCCAATTGACCCGAAACGGGATCCTGTCGAGCATAATAGGGTTTGCCATCATTGAAGATCTGATTGGGTAGCACATAGCTGTTGGAGATGACATCTTCCTCCCCAGAAATGTCCACATTTCGTGCCTCCAACGGCAACAATGCCGACGCAGTATCATCCGTGGAACTTAATGCCATCCCAAATGATCCACACAGCAGGATGAGCAGCCCAAGGAAAGGGTATCTGACTCCCATAATGCACCGAATTTGTTTTCTGGCAACTGCAACGAAATTTTACAAAGTTATCAATTAGATAACATTTTATTATTAAAATGCTACATTTATTAAACATATTAAAGTTGAGTCTTGCTCGATAAACCAAAACATATCCTGAGTAATTTTCTACCTATCGTCATCGATATATTTTTTCCCATTTTCAAACAAATTTCGAACTGCCATAACTTAGTCAAAACTCAACCGTTTTCCTTGCAGAATGTCAATTTTATCATCATTTGGCCTCTATTTTGATTCTACATCAAAATTGGAATTTTTTTCTTTCCATGACTGTTCTTTTTTAAACTATTTAACGAAGAAATAATACATTTACAACACACAATAATCAAATTTCTCATATCAATTTTGTGACAATAGTTTTCATCTGTGACACCCTAAATAAAATTTATCATTATTATTTCACATTTGAACAGTATTACTTAGTATATGTAGACATATATGTAGATTTAAAATATGATTTATAAAGTTACAATCATTTAAAATTTGTATTGCCTTATTATTACAAAGCTTTTCATACTATGCAATTTTGTAATGTGTAAACTTTGACTCCGAATTTGACCCCCTTGCTATAAAAATTTCCCAAAACGCCGAAATAGTGCACGATCAAATTGTTTCAGCTATGTTGTGTACAAATTTCAAACTGCTAGGTCCTATGGTTAGGGTACTGCTGTGATTAGTGAGTCAGGACAAAGAGTTGGATATATTCGAACAGTATTACTTAGTATATGTTGACATACATATGTATTTATAATTATGTGATGCATTGTTTACAGTAAACTCTCGCTGAAGTGTTGCTGTTTTGTGTTGACGCCCCTTTTTGTTTTTGTTGCGATTACAACTTGGCATTGACTGGCAACTGTAAGTGCAACTTCAACTTCAACTTCAACTCCAACTTCAACTACAACTCCAACTAGATCTCGCCAGATTTGGTGCTGGCACTTACGCAGTCTGCTTGGCGATTGGCATGCTTTGCTTTTCATATGAAGCAATGAAAAAAACCAAACAGCAAATAAAAGGAAAAGTGAAAATTTTCCAAATGCACAGCAGCTAACGCTGACGCTTAGCTAGTTAATACCCTGTAATGCAGGTTTACTGCGCTCAAAAATCAAACCAATAAATTGAGTAAATATACATAAAATAAAATAACTTCAAAACTTTATTTAAATTTGATATACTTGGTTATAATCCTTAATCAGTCAAGGTTGTATAAATCTATATATATCCAACTCTTTGTTTTGACTCACTGATCACAGCAGTACCATAACCATAGGATCTAGCAGTCTGAAATTTGTACACAACATAGCTGAAACAATTTGATCGTGCAATAATTCGGCGTTTTGGGAAATTTATATAGCAAGGCGGTTAAATTTGGAGTCAAAGTTTACACATTACAAAATTGCATAGTACGAAAAGCTTTGTAATAATAAATAAATAAAAATTGTAAATGATTGTAACTTTATATATTATTTTTTAAATCTAATTCAAATATAATCTAAAGCTATTATCAGTTAAGCTTGTGCCTTCAATTGTGATGATTGCAATTAATCGAGATTTGCTCTGAAAAGCTATAAAAACAATTGTGGCAAGACAATTGGCAATGCCACAAGCAAATGCCACAATAACTCTGCATGGCCATTAAACGGCGACAAGTTTTATGTTGAATTGTATTTAGCTTTCAAGTGGTTTTCGAGTGAGTGCAAGTGCACGATACTTGTTACTTGATACTCGATACTTTATACTTTATACTTGATGGAGGTACCAATCAACTTTCATTTAAATTGTCAAACGAATTATCAATTATTCTTAAAGACCGTTTCGCTCTTGCTAGATACGAGTGCATATATACATACATACATCTATAATCGTAATTGCGTTTTCTTTTCTTTTCTTATTTCCTTTTCTTTTCTATTTTTTTGTTTTCGTTTCTTAATCGAAATCAGAAATTCAGAGACAACAACAGCAACAATGAATCTTGATATTTTTAACAGATATTTGCATTGCGAATAACTCAAAAATTGTCAGATCACAACAACAACAACAACAACAACCACGACCACAACCACAACCATCACAACAACATCGACAACTACACTGGTTAACTGGGTAAATGGGTCATAATTTAGGAAACTTGTTTACTTTGTAATGCTCGATACGCACAAGTTGCAATGATGCTGTCGACGTCAACGACAACGACAACGACAACGTGTTGACTTTGCCTTATTTTTTATCAGCATGCTAACTAATAGTAATCACTATATCGAATCTACGACTAACTAATACCCTGTAGCTAACAGAAGCATACAGAACCACTTAGCAAAAAATGTACTAACTAAACTTTTAACGAAATTAATATTAATTGGTTCTTAAGACATAAGGTCCCAACTTTGGAATTTTGAAAATTGAAAATTTTAAAACTCTAATTTTCACTTTTAATCGACTCCTTTTATAGTAGTTAGTATAAAACGACACTTAAAATTTAATTCTGAAATTCATAGACCAATTTCAAACTTCCATAACTTTGAGAAAACTAAACCGATTTTTAATCTGAATGTCATTTTGATCATGATTTAGCTTCTAAATTCAATTTACACTTAAATTTAATTAACGGCGTAAAAAAATAATTTTCCACCGGATCTGGATCTTGATCTTATGGCTAAGGGATTTGGAATTTTGGAATTTTGAAAATTAATAATTTAAAATCAAATTTTTTAACTTTTAATCATATAGTAATTAGTATAAAGCTACACTTAACCGAAAGGACAAAACTAAAATAGTAGTTGACTTAGAACGTACCGGAAATCAAATTGTAACCGATGTTTCGATTTGATTCGTCGCTATTTATGCTTTACATAGTATGTATATACCCAATACCCAGTTTATAGGGTATTTAAAGAACATAAAATGATGCCACTATGTGTCCTGTTTTTATTTTTCAATAAAAAACACGAAAAACCTGTCAATAGCACACGACAACGTGAACGAGAGGGCAATTTTTACATTTTAATAGCTGTAGGGTACAAACGAAAGACTTAAGGCACAAACTTGCCTCCAATTGTTAGCGATGTAAATTCCTTATACATTGTGTAGATCTGTATTTTAATAGTGTTTTACTCCCACAAGAGCAAAGTGAATTCGACCTGTTGAATTTTAATAAACGAAAGACTTAAGGCACGAACTTGATACATGAATGTTTGTTATGAAAATTCTTTAACAATCGAAATATTCTGATTTATTTACGAGTCAATAATACACATCCTGTCTATTTAAGCAAACGAAAAGCACAAACTTGTCACACATTTATTTCAGTTAAAATTGCTTTTTCTTTTTATTTTTAAACCAAATCGTAAAATAAGAGCATCGAATTAGAAAAAACCAATGTTGTGGATAAATGGAACATTTTTAACAAATACCAAAGTAATTAAAAAAAGACAATCTCATATTAGATTATATATATTATTAATAAATCATTATCTGTTGGGTCATTGATTTAAACAATTAAGTGACATGCTATAAGTGTGAATATTCTGTAAGTAAGCCCTTAATTTTAGGTTGCAAACAAAAGACTTAAGACACAAACGTTGCGTTAAAAGCAATGTAAAATTATACTACATATCGTTTTTTATATTTATACATGTAGTTAGCCGCCTGCGTGAATTTGTCTTAATATAATCATTTGGGTCACTGTGCTAATTGCTTGAAATTATTATTCAATATGAAACGCAGCAACGACAAATCAATATTGTCCGTCTTCGGCGTCGTCGACGTCCGCTGTAGAGTAGAAAAGACGTGTAGAAAGTGCTAATTTAATTAAAATTTAAATATTTTCTGAGAGTTATGGCTAGCTCACTCGGTACGTTGATTTGCTGGCAGCCGGTGGGCAAAAGTTTAACGAACTGTGCTGAAGAATTGACCCACTTTAAGGCGAAAATTTTAAACAAACTAAAACTAACTAAATGTATATATAGGAAAAAATGTACTGCTACAATTTCACATTGCATAATATGACGAGTAATTAAAACTTTCCTTTTGACCACCCTGCATTACATGGGAACCCAATTAAAAGAATATAAAACTAAAATATAATAATAATAATAATAATGCGCTGCAATTAAGATGACTTGGCACATTATATTATTAACTTAAAGTCTACGAAACTTGAAGCCGTAACGTAATAACCAAATAAAAATTTATTGGCTTTTGTTATTAATGATTGTTGTTGAGTCAGCTATAAAGCTGAAAAGTAGCTTAAAGAAGGCGCCGTTTCTCAGTTTCCCAGTCTCCCAGTCTCAATTTCAATTTCAACTTTAAACTGTCGCCATACAGTAAGCTGATTCATCAGGCGGGGCCAAAAGCAGCTACCACTTTTCTACATTTCTTTCAACGGCATTGGCTGCAGCTGCAACTTTCACTTTTGACAGCCAAAAATTTCTCGCTCAACTTCTGACAACGATGACGACGCACACACACAAACACACACACACACACACGCAAAGGAGGCAGTTCAAAGAGAGAAATATTTATGGTTTAACGACTTTATGCTCAACTTTAACCACAAAACACACACAAACGAAAAAGAGTAGCCACAGCAAAGCGGTGAAACCAGAATGGTAAGTAACAAAAAAAAAAAAAAAAAAATTTAATGAAAATCAGTGAAATTAGTTTTGTTCTCCATATACCACAATACCATCTGAGTGTAAACAGTTGAAGATCTACAGCTGATGTGTCTGCTATTTAATCGTAATTTATTTAAATATATATAACACTTGCAGGTCAAAGCCCAAAAACCATTTAAGAGTTGACCTCGTTAAGCAACAACTGCGAATACGAGTACTCAATGGACAGTGTCTACTTCCCTGTCTGCCTCTCTGTCTGCCTTGCCGCCTTGCCACAGACACTTTTCATCGACTTCTTGAATGGAATGTGGAATGTGGACAAACAGCTGGCGTCAGAGTCTCTATTTGTTCGACAATTTGGCCGGTAAACATTCATATTTGAATTTTTAACAAACCGGCTGACACTTTGCCATAGTATTTTTCCAACATTCTCTTAATAACATATGCTGTTAACATTTTTATGTTTACTAATTTGTGGGCAGGTAGATTAAGAAGAAGAACTGCTGTGAATCTGAAAATTGTTATGTCTGTTATGCTTTCATCGGAATTTAAAAGAGCCCTACATTTATATAAAAGCATAAGTGATGGAATTGATAAGCCTAGAAAGTGTTGTGGTTTCTCTCAAATTTAAAAGAGCCCTTAGAAATGAGTGACTTAAATGTTAACATTAAAAAAAACAACAAATACTTAAGCCAATCTCATAGTATTTTTTTGATGACTGAAATACTTCACCAATTTTAAAATAAATAATTTTTGGCTGGAAATGCAATTTTATCAAATAATTAATTCACAACAAATCTTAGAAAGTTAATATTAAAGAGAATAATACTATTTATTTGTACATATCTATCATAATAAAAACATGCAGATGTGATCCAAATTTCTTAAGATTTTTTGCTGACAATTGCTTTTGTCAAAGTAAATTAATTTTTAAAAATTTTCGTATTCTTTGTGTAAGGAATTTAATTTATTTTAATAAATTAAAAATTTTATTGAGTCTTTTAAAAAATATACAAATACGATCTAATAATGTATTCACTTGTTTTGTATTAAATACAATTATATCTGAAATTTTGGTGTAATTCGAAAATAAAAAAATGAATCTCTGACCTTTCAGTAACACCTACATTTCGTTTGGTTGTTTACAAAAGAAATTGTCATCAAATCTGTAGAGAGTTATGGAATGTACTTATACAAATGTTATAAGAGCATTTACTAAATATTAATAAAGACAAAATTGATTGCTACATGCAGTCTATAAGTAAGTCTTTTGAGTCTTTTGTTAATAGAACATTGTTTATAATTCTTTCTTTGATTTTATTTGGCATCAGTTAACAAATTTGCATTTATTATTAGAAAGAAAAAGATCAAATCTTTTAAACAGAAAGCCAAATAAAAAACAATGCCAAAAATTTCACTTTTTAAGGTGCGTAATCGGCGTTGGTCATTCATATTTACATAAAGACAGTCAGACAAATGTATATATGTATGTACATATGAATGAGTGTATGTTATGTACATACATGGATGATCTTTATGGCTCGCTTGTTGTAGTTGTTGCTGTTGTTGTGGTTGTGTTCAAAAGCAAGTTTCAGTTTGTTGGTTTAAGTTTTGCAAGTTTGACTTTGGAAAGCACTGTGAATCATCTATTTGAGATATTATGACCTATCAAATATGTATATAGATATAAAAATCAGTTAGGTTTTGACCTAGACCATTTACACTAGTAGGAAAGTAACGGTCAATTCCAAATCCGATTTCAAATTCAAATTCATTTACATTCAGTAATGCATAACACCATTAACTAAATCCGGCAAACTTCCAGTGCGTGCTTCAAATTTTTTAGTTTAATTTCGTACTACAAAAACATGAAAAAGAAATGGTGAAATTGTTGATGTTGATTGTAAGTGTTGTTGCTGTAGTTGTTGTTGCTGAAAAGACTGAAAAGTTCAGATTGCTGCTCATAATTAGTTGGCGAAACAGAAATTGTACAGTACTTAGTATAATGATGGTCAATCGTCTCAACAAAACGAAATAAAAGTCTTCAAGTTAAGTTTAACAACAGCAACAAAAAACTAGTGCCTAATGACAATTTGCTGTTCAGAGTTTGTTGTAAACAAAATGACACAAACAACAACACGCGCATCACAGCAAATAAAAAAATGAAAGTGCTATGTGCGTGTGTGTGTGTATCTGTGTGTGGCATAGGGGGCAGACAGTGTATACACTGGGGCACTGAGATGTCATTCATTGGTGGCATGGATACAATATAGTTCAAGTCACCGCAAATTAAAGTGAATGAATTCAATTATTTTACTAACTGTTATTACTGTTTTCAATAGATGATCTTTTGTTTATGTATTTATTGTCAGCTATAAAATTCGAAACAATTATGTTGTTTTGAATTTCGTATTTAAATGCATTAATCATAAAATTTAATTTCAAATAAAATTAAGCCAAACAAAAATATCACATTTACTCCTTGGTATCTTGTAAAATTAAAATTCATCTTAGCAATTTTGTATTCTTTTAGTCTTAGCCTTTTTTTCATAATATTATTATTTTATAAATAATAAAAATAAAAACACAATGTATTCAAGATTCTCATTTAAATCTCTAGAGTTTATATTTTGAACATCCAGAAATCAAACGCATTTTACAAATAAATACAATTGTATTTGATTTATTAATGTTAGATTCAAATATAAATTGAATAAAATTTAAATGTAATACCCATTAATTTTACTTAAAACATTAGAATGAATAAAGTAAATACATCAATTTAAAAATACCAGCATATTTTTAAACTTCAAATTAAATATTTTTTTTAAGAATGCCGAAAAGTTAATGAAGTTGTATTTAAATGAACTATGTATCTTAAATGTTTCTATTAAATATTATATTTTGTATTTAAATCATATTAAAGACCAATATTTTACAGCATTTAATTCGTTTTATTGACAAATTAATAATATTTATTTTAACTGCTTTTATGGATTTGACTGTATTTGTGGCAAGTTGCAGCTTGCCACTTTTAATAAATATACCATCTTATAGTCTCTATAGATCTATCTGATAAGGCAGCAAAAGTGAGATGAATTGTTTATCTTGTTAAAAAGTTCAATTGAAGTTCTTTCAACAAATAGTCAAATAGTCGCTGGCCAGAAGCTTGAGCTTCAGCTTGTCGCGTGCCACAACTTGCAGGCAGCATGCAACTTGCAACTTGCCACACATCTTTTTTATGGTCACTTGACTTTTTGGCGCAGAATACGCAGCAACAACAGCAACAACAACTTGACGTCGTGTCTTCAATAGAATTGCAATTGATTTGAGTGCGTTCTTGCGTGGCATATAAATAAATGGGTCGTTTAACAGTTTTTTTTTCGTTATATTTAAACTGCCCTCGATTGGGCTGCATTTGATCTAAATTCGAAAACAAATTACTTCATTTGGTTTGCTGATCAATTATACAACTGTAATATGCAACAACTGTGTTGCATGTATTAAATAATTGAACATAAACAAAACACGCAAACAGCGGCTCTATTGAAGATGAAATTTACTTGAGATACAATATCTTTCTCTCAATTTTTATATATGTATATACTATATACATATACCCTACCTATTAGATACATTAAGTTCACAATTATGTTCAACTGGAGCATATTTTTGTGGGTCAGTCGAATAAAAAGTTAACTAATGTACTGAAAAAAAAACTCTATAATCAACACACATTTAGATAAAAAAGTTCTTGTCCAGGTTACAAAAATATGTCAACAAATGCATGAAAAAAACCTTAGCAATCAAAGTAATCAAGAGAAAAAATTTACGACAAGCTGGACAAATCAAGTAGATAACACTTGAAGGGAGTAAGCGACTAGCAGATACCCTATGCAAATATCTTAACTTGTGGCCCGTGTGAAATTTAATATGTTCCTAAAAAATAAATTATTTTGTTCTATTTTTTTTTTTTGTTTTTGAACTTTTTAAACTTTTTTAAAAATCCTTGTTTTCTTTTTAAGTCCATTTCTAATTGGTTTCCTGTTTGTATGTTGATTAAGTTTAAAAAAAAGGAAAGATACCCAGTGGCTATTTACTATATTTAATAAAAATAATCAGCAAATATGTGAATTTTTTGATGTTAAAACAATTACTTGACAGACTGTAAATATATACTATTTCTGGTAGATTCCTTTTTCAATTGGAGACAGGGAATAGCTCTAAAATCGCACATGGCCACACTGTGTGTTGGTCAAATTAACAAAAATAAATAATAAGGATAACGATTTTAAAAAATAATCAACTCATATGCCAATTTTTATCTTTGTTACAATATTGACTTGATAGACTGTCAATATACTATTTTAAGTAGATTCCTTGTTTTCCCTTTATAGTCCTTTTCCAATTGGTGACAGGAAATTGCTCTAAAAACACACATGGTCACACTGTTTAAATGTTGATCAGCTCTAACGGTAAATATAACATCCAGGCTGTTTTCACTAAATAAGTTATTAGCTTAAGCAATTGTTACATATCCATATGATGCCCCATTTTTATAATTTTTAATTTTTGCATAGTTTTGTCTCCTTCTCACTTGTAGTTTTATTGTTTTGCCGACCGATTCGATCAGTAGTTAATCGATATCAAGCAATTTATTTGGCGCACATCGAGAGGGCACTATTACCGTTTTGTTTTGCGATTTCCGATGGCGACGGCGTACAAAATCAAATTTATTTTCCTTCCACGTCTTGCACTTTTCTTTTTTTTCTGCTTTTTTTTTAGTTGAGTTGAACTCGACACACACACTTAAACAGTTAACAATAAATTCCAATATTGTATTTCTATTGGTTTAACGTTTTACATTTCTCTTGCACGTCGTCGTCTTTTCACACTCTCTTTCTTTCTTTCACACTGCTTTAGCGACGCGTCTGTTGCTGTTAACGGTCTCGCACTGAATGAAGAATGAAGCGATGATGCGTCTGAAGAAATTTTTATTAAAAAGAAAGCACAGTCAAAATGAACAGCTGGATCAGTTGGGCGCGCAGCAGTGTTGTCAACTTTTTAGAGCAAATATAGCTAAATGCATCTGAACTGGTTATTGTGTGCACTTCTGCATCGTTTTATTAATTAATTAAATATATTAAACATAGCTGATTATATATTTAAAATACAATTTTGGGCTTATGGCAATTTCCAATTTTTTTAGCAAACGAATTTTGAAAATTGACAGATCTTTAGCTATAAAATAGCTAAGTTGGCAACCCACTGTTGCAGCTGCTGAGCTGTACTGTTAGTGTGGATCTTAAATCTGCAGAATGTGGAACGTTTTTGGAGCGGATGAAACTGTTAAAAATTTAAATAAGTTCACAAAATTAAATAAAATAATAATAATATTAATTCTAACACCTTACTTTTAGTACTTATAGCCTTAAATTTATTTTAAAACATTATTTTAATTAGATATAATATATAAAACTGGATATAAAACTTAAATAAAATTAAAGCGTTTTATTTAAATTGGACTTTCTAGAGACATTCTTACCTGTTTTTACATATGTGCACATATTTATGAAAAAGTATTGCTATTATTTTTTCATCAGAAAGCCTAGACAGTGAAAGCGGAAGCTTAGAGAAATATTTAATGAGCACAATAAAAATAAATACAATCACAGTTGATTCAAAGCTCCCGCCAACGCAATGCAACCGGAACTAGATCAGTCCAAAAATAAATAATAATACTAATAAAATGAGCAGACAACTTGTTGGCTATTTAATTTTGGAAAGAAAACAGTCGACAATTGTACTCGAAGATGTGATCATATACCATGAACGATTTTCAATGGTTTCTGCTTTCATTATTTGCTCATTGCATAACCATTATTTGGTAAATTGGCAATAAATGGCACGTAAGCTTTTAAGCCAACAATTTCTACATACAATAATATAAGCTACACTTCATGCATTATTAACAATAAAAGTGTATACAATATCTGTATAATAAATAAAGTAGGCAAATTTTATTTTGCATTCTTAAATCAAATTAAATTATATTGTTGATTTCTCCGGCGTCTTAATTGGGTTCCCACTGCTCGGCAGTTGAACTTCTCCTAAATTCACAAGTAACGCCGCAAATCGGGATCTGATTAACGCGCCTGATTATAGGGATTATCTGGGGACTTGTTCCATTCCTTCATCAGAATCTGTTTCCATTGGGACAGACGCAGGGAAGGATTCTCAGCTTTAACCCGTGGCAGATTGTGAGCCTCGAAAGTTTTGTATGCGGCTCGCATGCGTTTCTCAGGATGCATGTCCCCTTCCTTATCGTTGACACTAAGGACATAAATTAATTAATAAACATGTTATAAGGGGATACCTCATAGAGATTCCGAAATATTTTAAAACAATTGCGAAATCAAAAAAGTTTACAGGAATCCAGATTAAGATTGTTAGGAATAGGAAAAATAAATGATGAATTTCAACTAAGAAAAATATTTATTTCAAAATGAGGAAAGCAAAACTTGGGAGAGAAAAAATTTTGAAAGAACAAAATTAGGATATTCAACTAAGTACATTTGCTTGAATATTTTTGTTTTTAGTTGAATTATCTGGCAGGATTTTTAAAAAACAATTTTTGATTTTTATCTTTTTACCATTTTTATCCTCAATTTTTGTCTTTTCAATTTCTTTGTGTCCCAATTTTATCCACCTAAATTAAGTAGCTTTGATTTGAATGTCCTTAGTTGAATTGTCAACAAGTTCAAAAGCCAAAATCAAAAATAATTTGACTTTTACCAAATTTTTATCTTAATTTTTGATTTTCCATTTATTTTTTAATTTTTTTTATCCCAAATTTTACTTTCCCAAAACAGAATTCCTAATTTTGGATTCGTAATCATTTTTCTTAAGTTATAAGTCCTAATAACAGTATTCCTAATTTTGGTTTCCAAACTTTTATCTTTCTAATTATTCGATAAACAGTATTACTAAATTGGGATTCTTAATCTTTTTTTCATATTTTTTATTCCCAACAATACTGTTAATTTAATTTTCGGATTCTATGTAACATTTTTAATTTTCCTTATTGTTTTCGTCCTAATTTTAAATTCGTGATATCGGTATTCCCAATTTAAGATTCCTTATTTGGTTTTCTTAATATTGTTTCCCTAATTTCTAATTTCTTATAACATTATTCCATATTTTGGTTTTCTAATTTTGTGTTTTCCATATTCCAAATTTTGTTTTCTAACTATTTTTTCTTCCGAATTTTTGTATAGGGATTCTAATAATTAACATAATATGGTCATACCTAAGCACGGCCAGAGCCTGATCCACATTGGAGGCCACACTGGTATCGACCAGAGATCGATTAATGTTCTCCTCGATGGTTTCCGGCTGTACAACAACACGGGTGGGTTGAGGTTTATTGGCCTCATTGATGGCATCCATGACGCGTTGTTTCTTTTCCAGCTCACCCAAAATCTGCTGTCGATTGATTTTGGCCAAGGGTTGTTTGCGCTGCGTTACAATCGAACTGGTTTCCTCATCCAACAGAGCTTTCGATTCTGCCTTGCGACGCGCTGCATCGGCCTTTTTGCGCTCTTCTTCTTCCCGCCGCTGTTGCTTTTTGGCCAAATTCTTGTCATCGTCTTGCCACAAACGATCTTCGGCCTCCTTTGCACTGCGCTCTTGATTTGCCTTTTTGTTGGCATCCTTGCGATCACGCGCCTCCGCTGCCTTTGAGTTTATACCCATTTTCTTTGGCATTTTGATGATAACTTTACTGAAAACGCAGGAAATGAAGAAATGTCTTTTTCTATGCGATGACTGAATTTTGGATAACATATGTTGTGCAGTCAGTGCTGCCAACTTTTTAGTGGAACACCTGATTTTCAGTGCTGCCAACTTGTTGTTTGTAGTCATGACGGGTTGGCAGGCCTAGTCACGCATACAGCTCTACCACTAATCGTTATCGTTCGAGTGACATCCCTAATTGCAACATTATTCAGATCTTTAATATGTTAACATTTTACATTTGGCATCAGTAAATAAACATAAAATGGATGTATTAAAAGCTGAAATTGCGCGCAAACGCAAGCTACTCGAGCAGAAGCAGCTGGTGGATGACAAAAAGAAATATTTTCGCCGTGGCGAACTCAACGCCAAGGACACGGAGGAAGTGCTGCAAAAGGTGGGATACAAAAAGCAGGAATCCGTGGAGGCGCCTCGAGCTGAAGGCGCCTACAGTTTTGTAGCCGACGGACAGAATATATTACCCCGTGCGGAGGTAATACGTCGATTACGTGAACGAGGTGAACCCGTTTTATTGTTTGGCGAAACGGAGAACGAAGCATTTGACAGACTGCGAATCTGCGAAATCTCACAGCCGGAAGCGAATCGTGGCTTTCGCAATGATTTCCAGGAAGCAATGGAACAGGTGGATGCTGCCTATCTGCAGGAAATGTTTGCCAACACGCCCACAGCCAAAGAGGATAAGAAATCCGATTTTGCCGAGCTGGATGAAACCATTAGCTGGGAGAGCATACAAACCATGGCCCAAAAGATGGGTCGCAATAAGGATTATGACATGGATGTGATCATTACACTGCTGACCTTCCTGCTGAAGCTTTGGAACGATCAGATTGCCGGCTACACGAAGCATGAGAAAATGTCGACCAAAGTGAAAATGACACGAGTCATTTACACACAGACCAAGGAGTATGTGAAGCCCCTGTTCCGCAAGCTGAAGCATCACACGCTGCCCGAGGACATCCTGGACAGCTTGAGGGACATCTGCAAGCATCTGCTCAATCGCAATTATATTTCCGCCAGTGATGCCTATCTGGAGATGGCCATTGGCAATGCTCCTTGGCCAATTGGCGTCACCATGGTGGGAATCCATGCCCGAACTGGTCGCGAGAAGATCTTCTCCAAGAACGTGGCACACGTGATGAACGACGAGACACAGCGGAAATATATCCAGGGACTGAAACGATTGATGACCAAGTGCCAGGAATACTTTCCCACTGATCCCTCCAAGTGTGTCGAGTATGTCAGCAAAAAGGATCGCGAATAATTAATTGTTTTGATAATGAAAAAAATTTAAATATTTGTTAAATATAAGTAAATGAAGTAAAAATAAATAAGCATCTATAATAAAATATGAAAATAAAATAAGATCTATAATTATAATAAAAAAATATTTTAAATAAAAATATTTGATCAAGTTTGATAAAAAAATTCAAATATTTACTTTTTTCATAAAAATAAAAAAATAAAGAAACTTTAAGTGGTAATACTATTATTTATAATTAAAAAAAATATTATTTGTTGAATTTAATTTCTTCACAAAAGTTATATACAGTAAATAATAAATTTATAAATAAAAGATGTGAAATTGTTTTTTGTCGAAAGTCCAACTTGACAAATTGAATATATTTAGTAAATACATAAGTTATGTATATTTATTTAATGCAACATTGCAACAATTAATGCATATTTTAATGCAACACATATTAACATGTATATATTCATAATAAGAATATCGTATAAGTAAATACATATGATTTAATGCAACACTATTTATTAAATGGAACTGCTTGTAGTTTATATAGAGAGCATAGACTGTTATTGGGATAGACCTTATCACCTTATCATCTTATTTCTTTCCCAGCTCAGCTGAGCGTTGTGACGATTTTTCCACAGCATTGATAAGAGTAGATCTGAAAGTAGAACAGTTGTATAACAATTGTATAACAGTTGTATAACAGTTCCTGTTTATTGGTGTAATAGAACAGGTAACTGATTAACACCCACCTGAGATTGCCCTTTTCGAGCTCGTGTACGCCGACAATGGTGGCGCCACCTGGCGAGCAGACTTCATCCCTGAGTACAGCCGGATGTTTGCCCGTTAGCAGCACCGTCTTGGCAGCTCCCAGCAATGTCTGAGCGGCAAATTGTAGGGCCATCTGGCGTGGAACTCCCTGTTTAACACCTCCATCGGCCAGAGCCTCAATGATGGTATAAACAAATGCCGGGCCACAGCCGGCAATGCCAGTGACAGCATCGATCATGGACTCCGGCACCTGTTGGGCCAATCCCAATGAATTCAACATGAGATGCACCTTTTCAAGATCCTGATGCAGGACCCGAGAATTGCCCGTGTACACCGTGCATCCCTCGCCCACCTGCATCGATGTGTTGGGCATTGAGCGGATCATCTTCAATCCCGCACTCTCAATAAAACCAAACTTCTCCTCCAGCGTCGCCAGTGTTGTTCCCGCCAGCACCGAGACAAACAATTTGTGCGCATCCTTGGCCGATGGCACGTGTTTCTCCTTGAGCTGAGCGGCACAGGGTCCCAGAATATGTGGCTTGACACAGATGAATATAATATCCGTGTGCTCGAGCACTTCGCAGTTGTCGTCGGTTGTGGTTGCTCCCAGTTCTCGCCAGCGGGAGAGATTCTCAATGTGCGGTCCGGAGACCAGCACCTGAGTGGGCTTCACAATACCGCCACGGATGAGGCCTGAGCCAATAGAGAAGGCCATATTGCCGCCTCCAATAAAGCCAATACGCTCATCCAATTTTGCCATATCGCCGGTTTGCAGTTAATATCAAAATAAATGCAAAATATCCAACACCGAGACACTGTTGACAACTTAGCTATTTTATAACTAGATCTGGCTATTTTCAACATTAGTTTGCTAACAAAAAATTTCAATATTGCTATAAGCTGGAAATCTGGCTACTTTAAAAATAAAGTCAACTAAGTTTTGCTAGTAATACTATTGGTCATACTGTGCAGACGCCCACAATAAAAAATGTAAATGGTTTCTAGACAGAAACAGCTTTTGTGCCCATTAAAACTTGCCAGCACTGGTGTGGAAGGCTGTAAAGGTTGCCACCACACATTATTTTACGATCTGGCAACTTGTTCTAATTTAATCAAAATGAAATTTTTAGGTGCATCCAAGGAAATTCACCAAATTTGAAAATTTCTTTATATTTAAGATATAGTTTTTAAAATTTTTCCAGAAATTTTGTTAGAATTTTGTCGATTTTCTCATATTTTTTTTAGAATTGAATTTGTTACTTCTTTTCCCTGAGGTAGACGAGCTTCAAACCTTCATAAAAATGTTTTCAAAATTAAACATCAAAATTACAACAATTTTTTTTACATAATATAATTTTCGTTTAGTTCAGTTATCATAGGTATATACAAAAAGCATGGATATTTGTTTATATTTAAAATAGATTTCTGTTTAACAAAATTATATACACTACATATGCAAGATTCATTATGATTTATGGCTGATCCAAAGAACACTATTTTATTTGTTTATAATTTTATTAATATATTTAAAATATATAGCTTGTACCCTTACTTAAAGAAAACTAATGACTGCAGTTGCTTGATGCTTATATACAAAAGAAATAATTAAATCTTATCAGTTTTGTTTTTGTTGTATTTATACATTATATTTACAGATTCTCATTCTCATTATAATGGCAACTGCTAACTAAGTTAAATTAACTATAAAAACTTTCTCAAAATTGGCAACTAATTGTTTGTTTTTTTAGTCTTTCATTAATAAATACATCGAATTGTTTACTACTTCCAATTGCAGTTCGTTGAGCCCTTAGAGTTCCGTTGTGGTCTCCACTTCGGATCGATCCAAATCGTTCAGATACGAGAAACTCATCTGTCCATAATCCCGTTTGCCAAAAACCACATTCTCGTTGGTGTGACTCATGTGACTGTGGCTCAAATCCCCATTGGATCTGGAAGGAACAAAACAATATTGATTGTATAGAACGTATTTTAAATTCTAAAATTACTTATCATTTAATTTTTAACTGATAGAAAAAACACATTGTAAAAACAAATGTATATATATATATATATATATATTATGATTACAGTCCCTGATTATTATAAACCTACTTAAATATCAAAGTAAATAAAAATATAGAAACACCAAAGAGAAAACACTTTAAGTTGAAAATGCCATATTTTTTTAAATTTATATCATATTTATTTTAATATATATTGTAATTAAAACTTGCTTAGTTATAAACATTTAATAAAAGTTTGTTTTATTATGAGTTAAGATATTTTTAATTAAATATTTTTGAAACTTTTATTGGCAATAAAATATTTTTCATTTCACACATTCCCAAATTATTTTAACTGATTTAAATGATCTAAAAAGCACCTGAAGTTAAAAATAGTTTATTACAGTATGAGATATTTAAGATAAAATATTTTTTTTGATTCAGGACTATTTTTAATATTTGTCATTGCAATTTAAATTTTAGACAGACCAAGCTAAAAATCCTTTATTATAAATCACCATATTTTAAGAAAATAAAATTATGTTTAGATTTTGCTCAACTCACCTTTGGAACAGAGGATTGGCAATGGGCAGTTCTCCGGCATATAGGCGATTATTCTGCTGGTTATTCCTGCCCAGAGTGTTGGTCATCAACTCGTTGCCATTGAGGGTTGCCATGCCACCGAAAGTGTTGCCACGTCGTCCCATCGTGCTGTATCCGTTGTTCTGAATGCTGGCCAAATTGTTGCGACTGGACGAGTCTATCTTATAGCCACCATTCTGATAGTGATTGCTATTGTGGTGCTTAATCCGGCCCAGCGTGAGTGTTCCGGGCGTACTGTTACCCGGAATGGCCAAAGGATTCGCATTATTGCGAGCATTCATTTCCAGAGTGCGATTAAATGTATTCTGACGATTGTTCATTGTCAAATTGTTATTGTTAATATTGTTGGCCAGATTGTTGAGATTGTTGCGTCGCAGTGTCGAAATTGTTGCTGTTGTTGCATCCGAATGCGATGGACTCGATTGTCCTTCACCGCCGCCATTTTGTTTGTGTGTTATATAGCTGACATTATCCAAGGAGAAGGCATGATTCTTGGCACTAAAATCCAACTGCAGATCCTCATCTCCATCTGGAGGCACTGCCATGGCCAGCATTTGTGTCTCATACTCCTTCATATTGGCCACCGATTCGCCAGAGTTTCCAGCCTGCGAATTGACAATAACAGGATCATATCTTGTCGGAGTTGGAGCCGAATATTGTCGCATTCTCTGCTTGAAGTTCTTGTATCTGAAAGGGAAACAAAGGGAGTTAAACATGATTCCCATTCATTATGCTTTGGCAAGTGGCGCCAGTGAGACGCACAAGCACTCGAGCGGATCCTTTCACTTACTTGGACCATGAGACACATATGTAAATGATGCCAATCGTGCCCAGAATGAGTATAATAATGGATATGGCTATTAAGGTGATGGAAAAGACTTCATCATCAAGAGATGCCATCGTAGCTTTGATCTACAATTATATAAAAAATATAGAAAAATTCATTAAAGGAAAAACAATGGGAAAAAAGAAAGAATTACATTTTCTAATTCTGATGCAAAATGAAATTAGAGAGTAAAATAAGATAAAATTGATATTCCGGAAGGAAATCGGCTAAGATTTGACAAAGATATGAAGGTTTGAAGTTCTGATATAGTGACTAGGGGAAAGTATGTTGAAAATGGATAGTGACCACACCCATGGGAAATATTGATAGTGAAGGCAAAAATATTATATTTTCCCATTTTGATGCACAATCAAAATAGACGTCAAGACAATATAAAATTGACATTCCGAAAGGAAATCGGATAAGATTTGACAAAGTTATCAAGATTTTAAGTGTTGAAATAGTGTCTAGGGGAAAGTATGGTTAAAATGGGAAATATTGATAGTGAAGGCAAAAAAATTATATATTCCAATTTTGATGTAAAATCAAAATATACGTCAAAATAATATAAAATTGACATTCCGGAAAGAAATCGGTTAAAATTTGACAAAAATATGACAGTTTAAATTATTAAAGAAAGCGTCGAGTAAGAAGTAAGAAAAGTACTGAGAGTGATGAAAAAAAAAAAAAAATTTTCCAATTTTGAGGTAGAATCAAATAAGAGGCTAACTAATCGAAAAAATTGACATTCCGCAAGGAAATCGATAATTTTTGACAAAGTTATGACAGTTTGAAGTATTCTTCTGAAGGATCTTGTACCTTGTGAACCTGTTCCTTCATCTGAATCGGAGCAAAGATGCCCTCAGCTGTGGCATGCACCAGATGCGATGCCGCCAAGTTGAGTTCCGTGCTCGCCGAGGCACCGAAGAGAGTCTCCTGGACCAAGCTGTCATTGCGGGGCAACAGTTTCTCCGTCTTGGGATCGATTAAATAGAACCAGACATCGGTTGCCTCCGGATTCTCGGAGACAGTGCCGTTGTCCGACAAATATTTGCGATTGCTAAAGCGTTCGATGCCAGAGACCAAACCATTTGTCTTCTCCTCGAGCAGCTCTTCCAGGGCTGCATAATGATTGCGTATTTTATTCGGGGCTGCATTCGAAAATGTCAATGCCATGCGATGCGAATCTGTCAGTTTGTTGACTACGATTCGGGCTCTTGTATTGTGTGATCCCTGTTCCAGGGCTGCATTATCACTTGCCTCCACGTTGAATGTCAGCGGGAAGTTTGTGGCCTCATTAAAGTGTTTTGCCGTGCGCAAAATGCCGGAATCTTCAGTTATGGTAAAGTAACTAGCAGGTTGATCCTCCTTGGAGAGCGTATTCTCCACCTCCGCCTCCTCGTCGTCGTCGTAAAGTTTATAGCTCAAAATGCCGAATTTTCCCGAGTCGCGATCAGTGGCACGAACTTGTAGAATAGTCGTATCAATGTCCATTTCCGGTGTGATTACGGCGTAATAAGTGTCGTTCTGACCGTGGAAACGATTGAAGACAAACTCCGGCGGATTATCGTTCTCATCCTGCACAATGATCTTGATCGTAGCCCGATCCTTGCGTGGACTCACAAAATATCTGTGCGAAATGAGACGTATTTCCAAGTTGTACGAAGTTTTCATCTCATAATCCAGTGGTTTGACCAGGACGAGCACACAGCCGTAATCCTCGAGCAACAGCTCAAAGATGCCCAACTCGTTGCCCTGGGAGAATTCGCATTTGTAGTTGGGTGTCTCCCGGGACGGTTTCTTTGAGTTGATGATCTGTATGAGTTTCAGTGATGAATTCACGGCTGTTGATTCCGGCACACTAATGATGTAATTATCATCACTGAACGCCAGTCCAATTGTATCCGAGTTCATTGAGTTTTCGCTAATGGCTTTGCGCTCCAACTGATCCTGATCCTCGGCCGGATCGAGCAGCAGATGACGCACAAAGACGGGCAACATGGCCACCGAACTGAGTTGAGGTTCGCCCATGTCGTAGGCTCTGATGTCCACCTGATACTCCGTATCCTCCTCCTTGCGCAGCTCATCACGTATACGCACCGCGCCCGTATCCGGATCGACTTGGAAGTACTTTAAGGCCTTGCCACGACCCACCAGCTCGTAGCGCACCACATTTCCGGGTGAGGTGCCATCCGCATCGATAGCCGGCATTGTGGCAATGATGGAGCCAATGGGTTGATCGTCATTCACGGTCACGGGACCGGGTACGGTTATAAATACCGGACGCACATCATTGCGATCCTCCACATCCACGATCAGACGCACTGTATCTCCCTGTGCATCGCCATCATTCTCAATGGTTCCAACGACCAGTTCATGTTGTCGCTGCTTCTCATAGTCCAATCCCTTGGTGGTGCGTATTTCACCGGTGATCGGTGAAATCTTGAAGAGCTCCGCGTCCCCTTTGCGCAGCACATAGGTGATCTCTGGCATGGTATCGGGATCGTAGGCCTGCACAGTGGCTACCAAAAAGTTGGCCTCATTTTCCGCAATTCTCACATTGATCTTGGCATCATTGAATTTGGGCACCTCATCCGGCAGATCGTTAACCAACACTGTCACACTGGCCGTACCCAGACGAGCATCCGGAGCTCCATCCTTGGCAGTCACCACAAATCTGTACTCATTGAGACGCTCGTAGTCGAGTTCGGAGGCAGTGCGTAACTCCCCCGACTTGCCATTGATATTAAAGGGTATATCCGTGGGTATGGAATAAGTGATCTCCGCATTGATGCCCTCATCCGCATCCGTGGCATGTACCAGTCCCACAAAGGCATTCGCTTTACCCTCTTCCACATGGAAAACGTAGGGTAGACTATTCTCATCAAATTCCGGATTCTTATCATTGATGTCCGTCACCTTAATGTTTACGGTTGCACTGCTGGAGAGTCCGCCATTATCCTCCGCCTTCACGATCAGTTGATAGCGTGTCAAACTCTCGCGATCCAATTTTCTGATCACCATAATGACACCGCTTTGTTGACCCACCGCAAATTGCCGTAGATCATTGCCGGACATGATCGAGTAGACAACGGGATCGTTTTCCGGATCATCGGCATGAATAACCGTGACTGTTGAATTGATTTCGGCACCTTCACTCACTTGCACCTCGTAGACAGCACTACCGAACCGAGGTGGCTTCGTGTTCGGTCCGGGAGTGACTGTCACCTCCACGATCGCCTGCGAGGAGAGTCCTCCAATATCCGTAGCCTGTACCGTAATGCTATACTGCTCTCCGGCCAATAACCTGCCACGGGTCTCAATCTCACCCGTTTTCTCATCGATCTTGAACTTTTGCAGGCCATTGTTGGACACATGGTAGATGGAATAGCCGACCACCGCATTCGGTCCCTCATCAATGTCGGTTGCCATCATTTTGGTGACCAAACGCTGCTCATGCTGATCTCCGGCTGCAATGGAAATTGGTGCTACCATCGCCAGTTTGGGTGCATTGTCGTTGACATCCCGTAAGATGACAGTTAGACTCAAGGGAGCACTTGCAGCATTGGTTTTCGGCTCTCTGGCCACCACCTGGAACTTGTAGCGTCCAGGTGCGGGAGGATCACGATCGAGTCCCTCCTCGTTTACCACCAAGATGCCATCGTTGGTCACATTGAACGATGGCGTTGTCAGCTCGTAAATGTAATCGGGTTTCGGATCATCTTCTGCCAGATCTTCATCGGTTGTCCGAAATGTGATTGGCTTGCCACTCGCATCCAAAACTCGTGTGCCAATTGCCGAATTCTCATCCACATAACCCTCAATGTCGGACGAGGATATGACCGGCGGATTCGCATCCACGGGCTTCACCCCTATCGTCAGCTTGGCCGTCGTGAAGCGTCGTGGCGGTGCCGAGATCTCTTCGGCTTTCACAATGATATCGTATCGCTTTGCTGTCGATGTGTCCACCGCTTTTATTTGCTTCAACACTCCCGTCTCCCCATCAATCTCAAAGTAATCCGCATAGTTGCCCGGCATTCCACTCGCAAAACTATAACTTATTGGCGAACTGATCGTATCCAGATCCACAGCCTGTATCCTCTCGGGTAATACATTGAGCACACCCTGCACCGATCCAGCAGGAACCGAGGCTGTATACTCCGGATTAATGCAGGCGCCATCCAACAAAACGCAGCCCCGATAGATGAAAGACGGATCCATATCATCCGAGTCGGCGATGTTCACAGTCAGAGTTGTGGTCGATGAAAGACGCTCTGTCACATTTCTCGCACGATCCTAAAAATTATAAAAAATTCAAAGTTTTAGTTAATAATAAAACTATCTTAAAACAAAATAAAAAAAGTTATTTCAAATAAAAAGTTCAGCTATCAAGACTTTCTCTAAAAACCTTATATTGAAGTTCAATACAATTTATATTAATTCCGAAATTCTCATCATGCAAAAAAAAAGGTCGAGGTTCTCTAAATTTCACTATTTCAATAAACTTCGTATGACTTTTTGGATTATTTCTCTGAAATATTTCCGATTTCTCGTCTATAAACACTATTACTTTTTAAAGAAATTTTATAAGTGTCTTTAAAATATATTATGGAAATCAAGGCTGCAAACCTCCAACATTTTGTTAAAGGTTCGGTTCGGCGGTTCGAACCGTAGAGCAAGACATCGGTTCGGTTCGCGAATTGGTTTATATACCCCCTGAACCCAAGGTTTGAGTTCGAACCTTGGTTCAATTTCATACAAAAAATTTTTTTATAGTTATCTAATTTCCCTACATAGTGAACTAATGAATTTTTTTTTTAAAGAAACCAAATATTGTTGGTAATTTAAATTTATTTAAAGATTTACATATGACTTATATGATTTTTTTTTTAATCTGTTTACTTTGAAGTAAACTTTGAATGAGCTTTAACATTAGAGCTTTCTACTGTCTACTGTCTACTGTCACATATGGATGCGAAGACAATGGGTTAGCCTAGGCCATTGCCTTGTCAACGGGTTTGGTGAGCGCGATATGCCAAACGCCAGGTATCAGGTAATTTGATGCCCCACTGCCTCAAGGAGCAGCCAGGTAAATAAACCAAGCAGATACTCGGCACTCCGGACTCTGGACTCTGGACAAAGCCGGACCAAATTGACAGCAGTCTTGGGAAAGGCGCGCATATGTAAATGTCAAATAAATTCTTTTGAAATGTCATAAACCGGTGATACTCCATTGTTGCGGTTGTTCATGTTGTTGTTGTTGTTGTTGCGCCCAACAAAATCATGTTTATCATGAGTATTTTTTTTTTGAATAAAAATTATTCGGTTATGGTTGATATGCCATAAGGTATCAACTTACTTTATAATAGTAGAAAATGTACATTTATATCACCTAAGCTCTTAATACCAAGGCTGCAAACCTCCAAAAATTTTGTTAAAGGTTCGGTTCGGCGGTTCGAACCACAGCGCCAGACATCGGTTCGGTTCGCGAATTGTTTTTTATAGGGGACCAAGGTTTGGGTTCGAACCTTGGTCCCACTTTCATACGAAAAATCTATTTTTATTGTTATACATTTTAATCTACATTTTGAATTGTTAAATTATTTTTTTAAAAAATCAAATTTTGATGATAATTTAAATTTATTTGAAGATTTAATTATGACTTATTTCAGTCCAAAGTCTCAAATAATTGCGTAATATTAGAAAACCATAAAATGTATGTAATTATTTTTTTTTTTCGAACCGAACCTTTTATTTTAGAAAGCGGTTTGGTTTAGGTTCGGGTTCGCAAAGTTAACAATTGCAGGCTGCTTAAAAACCCGAACTGAACCTACTATAATTTAGCATAATGTATTATTAAACAAAAATTTCGTATGATAAGTTTAATGTTATTGGGTAAAACCAAAGTTCTCAAAACCAGGTGTATTTAATTAGATCAACTTACGGATGCCACAATAGTCAGATAATAGCGTTGAATCTTCTCGTAATCCAATGTCTTAGCGACTGTTACCTGTAGATACCAAAGAAAGTATATTGATTAATAACCAATATTTTGTTAAGGAACAAAAGGCATTAAGGAAACAATTTTACACTTACTTGACCTTGATGGGGAAATGATATTGCAAATGTACCATAGCCATCGGCACTAGTTAATTTCTCATCCTCCGTCCTATTCATATCTCCCTTGACTATAAAATACTCGACTAGGCCGTTTACACCGGCATCCTTGTCGAGCGCCTGTATATTCCGATAAATTGTCGATCCCAAAGGCGTACTCTGCAAAGAAAGACATTATTATAAATTATTTATTTCATATATTTAGTATATTAGTTTCTTTCGATTGAATGTATTTTACAAATCTTTACAAAATCGTATTTTACTTTTATTTATTAGAAAAAAAAAAAATTGGGAACTGTAAATAAAAATTAAGAGTACATTTATTTGTATAGCATAGAAAACCCAATTTTTCATCTATTAATCTTAATATATTTTACAAATATTTTAAAACTATTTTTTATTTTATATTTTATACTATTACACAGGTATCAGTACTACTGTTATACGTATACACAGATCTTTACTTATAAAATAATTATTTTGGAATATCCTTTGTAAGTTTTGAATTTAAGTCTAAAATAAGATTAAGTAATACTAGTTGACTTGTTTGCAGTAGACTGTTATACTAAGTAGAAGCATTATTCGTATACTGGTATATTACACAGACAAACTGTTATATTTATAAGTTTATATTCATATTTTTTTTATATCATATTAAATTGATTTGAAATACATTTATGAGTTTCTTGTAAAAGCCACTTATATACTTCTTTGATATACTGGTATACTTTTCTTTACCAAAGCCAAATTGTTATATAGATATGCATGTGTATTACACATTGTGTATACAAGCTTATATAGTTGGCAGTACTTAGTGCTGTGTGTCCTTAGATCTGGCCGCATACCAAAGATAATTTTGACTTCTAGATGAAAAAAACAATAAAAGTTACGATAATGATTGTTACCGTTTTTTATACCGTGCAAAAATGCTAAATACGTTTTTGCGATGGCAACCAAAAAAGGCATGTTCATGAAAATTAGGTAGCAACTGAAATGCTATTGTTCTTGTTGTTCTTGTTGTTGTTGTTGTTGGCAAACAGCAAAAGTAACAACCACAACAACAACACCAGAAACAAGCTGGGCGACAAAACGTGCAACAACAACAACAACAACAACAACAACTACACAGAGATGCACCAAAAGCGCAGTTATGTAACGGAGCAAAGCAAACAGCCTTTTACATTCAACTCTATAGGTAACCCAGCAAGCATTTCTTAGATCGATTTAAAACAAGTGGGAAAGGCTATAGTCGAGATCCCGACCATAGGATACCCGTTACTTATTTCAATACATATAAAAGTACTTTAAAAAAATTACTTGTTTTACTTTATGTGGTTGGAGATGCCTCCTTCTCCCTGTGTCATGCATTTCAACGAACACAATATACCCTTATACTTATTTTTTATAAGTAACGGGTATAAAAAGACCGGGATCAGTCTTTCCATTGAAATCGAGACCAAGATACAAAGAAACTACATTTCTTGTTTAGAAATTAAACAAATTTAAATGCAGAGTGAGTTAAAAAGCCAAGCAATGACCAATATGACAATTGGCTAGGAAATCGGTTAAGTCTTGACAAAGTTATGGAAGTTTGAAGTTGGTCTAACCTTTAGCCTACCAACTTTACAAGTTCATTTTATTGTCCGATTTTACATGAATTTTTACAAAAAATGAAAAGTCTCAGAATCAATTACAGTGTTGTTTTATACCTATTTCGTCATAAGGTGTTGATTAATATTGAAAACTTGAGATTTAAAATTTTTAATTTTTAAAATTTCAAATTAATTAATTAAAAAAATTTTGTAACGAAATTAATCAAATTTGAGTGAATGAATTGAAAGGCAAATTTACTATCAAAATTTCGTTCCTCTTGAAAATCGGGTTGGTTTTGACAAAGTTATGAGAGTTAATAATTCTTGAAAAATTAACCGATACCGTACCGGTACAAGCGTTTCGGCTTGCAATTCTTAAAAAATGAATTTGTTTCGGTTCCAAAACCAAAAATAAAACGGTTAGTTTCGGTTAACGGCTCCGTTACCGGTTCAGCTATTATTTCTATTCAATTCTTCGTCAAATGCTTGCTGGGATGTGAGTCTCTCTATGTATGTGTGTGTGTGTGTATTTGTGTGTAGTTGCCTCTTTCCTCGAGGTTAAGCACAGCAGGTACTAAGTAAGTAAGTATATATACTAAATGCGCCTTATACTTTACGCCTTTGGCAAAACGAGCTGAACTTTTGATTTCGGTATTTTTTAGTGCTTTATGTTAAATGGCAAGTGAATTTGAGAAGAGGCGCAGTTGTTGTTGTTGTTGTTGTTGGTATTAACTGAGTAATTTGATGCTCATTATTATGTAATATTTATTAAGCTGCAAAAACGCATCTTCCCATGGAAAAACTCTATTATAGACTTAAGCCCGAAGGAACAAGTATGTACAGTTAGAAAAATAATGATCTTGTCAAAGAAAAAACTTAATATATATATTTTTTCTTTTTAGTTTAAATACTAGAAGTCATTATCAACTGAGAACAATAACAATAACAATTTTTAAAATTATATAAAAGTAAATTTTAAATGACACTCAATTTGTAATCTTTTTATTAACTTTAGAAACCCTCTACAATACATTCTCAAAATAATACAATATTCACTCCATATCAATATCAATTCAAAGTCTTTTCAAGAAAACAGATATATATTTTACAATCTATATTTAGATAAAAGACTGTCAAAACACCAACGTTTTTTCAATGTTTTTCATAATTAAATAGGTGATAAATAAAATTTTCAAAATTTTTATGAAATTTAAATTTGGAACTATGGCTTTACGTACACATACTCTGTTAAATTCGACTAGTGACAACCTCGAATATGTGATATTTTTCTTGCATTGTCAAAATAATTGCTTGACATACTGTATATATTTTATTGTAGCTTGATGGTGGCCCCAAACTGTGCGGTATATGTAAGTTGAAGTGAGATAAACATTTGCCTGTTTGGGACGCGCCGCATCGTGCATCAGGTTGAACACCACAACCGATCACCGAACCCCGCCGAACATCACCGAACACCGCCGAGTACCACCAAAATGTGCCATGTTTGAGTATGCGAGCGGAACGTGATATACGAGTACCTCTGAGTACTCGGGGACTCTGTGTTGAATAAATATTTGCGCTGCATCTGGCAATTGCCTGAAAATTGTTGATTTTCCTTGTATTTACATACATATACACATGTACATATAGATATATATATGCACATATATATATACATATATACATATATATGCATCTTTGTGTAGGTGGAGGGGCATAAAAGATTTGTATCGCCTGCACGAAATTATTTGTTAAGCGTGCCCGTATACAATAAAAGCAGCATGGCGACTTGTAAGTATATCTGTCCATTCGATATTGTTGTACCCTGTAGCCATAAATGGCAAGCATGGGTATGATGCGATTACGTTAAAGTGCTTGACAGAGTGACAGAGAAGGCCTGAGTCAAAGCTTCAAAGAGCTAGAGCTATGAAATTTGTTTACTCTAAAAACAATCTGTCCTTTGAATCCGAAACCGAATCACATTCATAACTTAACAATCATGATTATCTGGCATGAAAATATTTTCATTATTTTCAGATTTTTTTTTATAATTTTATTTATATTTTATCTGATATTGAATTTTTTTTAATGAGTTGAAATTTTTAATTAAAATATCATTATCATGAGTCTACAAAAAAATTAAAATAATTTAATTGACTTAAAATAAGGATAAAAATTTGAAAGCATTTAGAATTTTTAATAGTTCTGGTATAATTTTACAGAAAAATTCGAGGCTCTTGTGTTCAGGGATTCCCAAAATCAAATAAAACCAAAATTCCAACCATTTTAAATATTCTTCTAATTCCTGTACATTACAAGAAATTGTTCTCATCAATAGTAAAGTTGACATTAGATCATATTGATTTTAAATTATAAATTTCCGTTTTATGCGATACGGTTCCGTTCCGTTCCGTTCCGTTCAGTTTCGTCCCGTTTCTTGGGAGAATGCGGCCTTATTGGATGTAATTGCTTGTTTAATGAGCTACATCAATGCCAATCTCAGGGGATACTATTAGTTGAGCAATCGGGCTCGGAAAACTGTTGTTTCGCATTTATAAATTAAAATGCAACACAAAGGCTGATGGCTTTTTACGGTTTGTTAGCTGATTGCCAGACCAATTGCATTCAGACCAATAATGAGTTTAGCTTTGGTCATTTCCATCGTCATCATCATCATCATCATTATCATTATCGTCAATGGTCGAGAATTCTGCAAACCAATAAAAATCATTGGCAATTTCCAGCGTTTTGCTTCATTTCGAATGGATCCACTGCATATTCATCTGTTTGTCTGGTTTCAAAATCAATTCCCACTGTGTGAGTCTGGCATTTGTCACAATTAATTATTAGACTCTGCGGCACCCGCTACTAAATTTATGTGCATACATCAGACTATCACAGAGAGAGAAGACTCTAGAAGGAGAATATATCCTTATGAAGATCCCGTTCCAGGCACGATCTGAAAGACCTGGCACAGCTGCAACAGACAAAGGACAACTAGTTCGGCACGCAGCTTATGATTATAAAGTCAGTTCCAAGCCCAAAACAAGTTGAAACAGTTGCGAATAATGCTGTACGTACAAATACCCTGCAGCCCCGAAATTGCTGCATTTTTTAATTTTACAACTAATTTAGAATTTTGAAAATTCTTGTATATTTGTTTAAGAGCTAGACGGCCTGTATTTTTCATATTTAAGATTATAAAGTCAGTTTCAAGCCCAAAACAGTTGCGAATAATGCTGTATGTAAAAATACCCTGCAGGCACAAAATTGTTGCATTTTTCTTATTTTAAAACTAATTTAGAATTTTAAAAATTCTTATATATTTGTTTACTAGAGTCCAAATTGTAAGAGCTAGAAGGCCTGTATTTTTCATATTCAAGAAATTGATTTCGTTGTTTCCACTGTTCATAATATAGATTGAAAAAAAACTTGTCCTTAATCAAATAAGCTGTCATCTCTGTAGGCTTCTATGCAGCTTTCCTAGAAGCCTGTTCTTAATCAAATAAACTTTCATTTTGCCTAAGGAACAATGTACTGCTCAACTTATCATCATCATTCTCATCTATAGTACTCGTACCTCTACTTTGTGAATCACCTTTTGCGGCTGTTCTTTTGATTCCCTTTTCGCATGCTGCATTATGAATAATTTATGAATAGAAACGTTTTGCACAAAAACAAGAAAAGGGGGGAAGGGGATACAACGTTGAACGCTGTCCAGATGGGCTACTTTGACATATTCAAATTGATTATATGTGTCGCAAAGGTGCGGCCTGAAGCCTCTAGCTTGGATTTGGATGTGGATAGGTGCTGTCGGGTTGGTTAACGTGATGTTAGCTGCTTACTTTTAGTGGGCAATTTATCCACAAGGCAGACGTTTGACATCAAGTACAATTACACTTATTGACATGGCGTTGCCACACTTGTGCACAGCTTAAATACTACAGAATACCTACGTATTGGTGCAACAAATCAATTTTTGAAAAATTTTTAACTACCGGGTTAATTATAATATAAGAAGTTGATTAAAGGTTGAAATTTAAAATATTGAATTTTCGAAAATCGCAGGGCTGGCCTGTTCGAAAAATTTGAAATTTTCTAAATGAACAAAATTTGAATGCACAAACAATTTTTTGACCATATTATTATCAAATTGATACTTTGCACCAAAATCGCTTAAGCTATGACCAAGTTATGAACGTATAAATGTTGCCATACATTTGATTAGTACAAATTTCTCAGAATCAAATTTAAAGTGTTGTTTTCTACTAATTATTACATAAGGAGTTGATTAAAAGTTTGAAAGTGGGACCTTTAAATTTAGAATAGAAATTCAAATCCAGAGGGAAAATATTTTATTAACGAAATTAAATTAATTTAAATGCAGAATGAATTAGGGGGAGAAAATTATATTATCGGGCTATTTTAGACAAAGTTATGGAAGTCTTAAGTTAGTCTGAATCTGAACCTAGCAACTACAAGTCAAAATTTTTGTCAAATTTCCCATGATTTTTTCAGAAAAATGAAACTTCTCAGAATAAAATAAAAATGGCTTAAGGAGTTGATTAAAACTGAAAAGTGAATATTTAAAATTTTGAATTTTCAAAATATCAAAGGGGGGAACTTTTTGCTGATTTGGTCTACGTTAATCGAATTATCTTGCAGTAGTAATGGAATATGTGACTTACCTCTGGTACAGTGATCTCGTAGGGCGTGTTCATGAACCGAGGGGCATTGTCATTGACATCGGACACGCGCACAATAAGCGGAATGTTGCGCTTCTTATTCGACTCGCGAATGGTGCAGGAGACCTATGTGAGTAAAAAGAGAATAGGGAAATGTCAAGAAAAAAAACAAAGAGAACAGAAGAAGCATGGTGAATTCTGTTGATTCTGTAGATTGTGTAGATTAAATGTGGCATGTCGCATTCATTAGATGACTGTCTGAGTTGCAACTGATTTATAATCGAGAGATAGATAGAGAGAGAGAGAGAGAGAGAAAAGTGAGGCAGCTGCAGGAAGTTAAAAGCTGAGCTCACCTGGAACACAATGTGACTAAGATTCTCTTCATCGCGATCGAGGGGCTGCAACAGCTTTAGCTTTTTGCCATCCAACAGGAATGTCGGTTGTCCCTTCGGGAAGACTAGATCCAAAGCAATTTCCGTGTTAGGATCACCATAAATTGGTAGTTCGGCCGGCGTGGTGGGTTGTCCAATAACTTAAGATGGCAAAAAAAATGATATATACAAAAATTAAATTTGAATAGGCCTTTCTCAACTGATAGACTTACAAAGCGAGAGAAGAATACCGCTACGAAAGCCTTTCACTTTGTTTTTTTCCTTTTTTTTTTTTCTTAAAGATATGAGTCTAAACCATGTGTATAAGTCGAGCAGAGTCTAGAAAGTCTACGCTGCAATTATTGCAGAGTGTGTACGTATGTGTGTGTGTGGAAGGAAACCAAATCAATGCTCCGATTTCTATTTTCCGGTTTTACAGCCACTACTTGCCACAAGTTGCAACAAGTCAATGTCTATCCATTTAAGTTGGGTGGAACAACAGCAGCATGTGAGTACTCAACGAGTACTCTTCTACACTTTGAAAAAAATTACCCCTATTTTGTTCAGATAATCATAGAATCGCTTAAAGTTGAAATTTAATACAATAGCTTTTATAATTTAGGAGTTCCTGTTCTAGAATTAATTTTTCCTTAAGTTATATTTTTTCCTCACTTTGAAAATAATATAAATATACATAAATTTAAAACGAAAATAGAAAGAAATTTTTTTTTAAACAAAATAGTAATTATTTTTTGAATTTAATGAAAATGAAACAATCTTTTAACTATTTTTGAACAAAGGCGGGTATCTTAAATGAGTGTAAGATTTTTTTCCAAGTGTACCTCTGAGTATCTAGCTGAGACCCTATCGGAGTAAGACCATTTCTTTTATAATTCTTCGCTAGTTGTTTCCTTTTCGCAGTGCTTGGCATTCCTTGGCCAATTCTTGTCTCTTCTCACGTACCTTAATTAAGGCCTGGCTATTTGCCAGTTACCACATGCCAGTTGCCAGTTGCCAGTTCAATGTTGTTGCCGCTTTCTCATAATTTATTTGCTGTTATATTACATTTATTTAATTGCATTTTCCTGCACTTGAGAGTTGTCTTCTCCCCATTATAATTTATCTATATATATTATTAAATTTAATCTTTGTACACTTTGTTGCAACCAAAGTCGATCCTGTTGATTAGTCTCAAATATATTGAGTGTTCGACGTGCCCCTTGGCTGTCAATTCGACTTCGGCTTCGACTCTGGCAACTTGCAACTTGCAACTTGGTATGTGCCTGGCTGAAACCCTATACTATCTGTTAATAACGAGTCCAAGTACGAGTACGAGCCTGCTCCAAAACCTGATGTTGGCCAATACTAAGAGAGTATGAGCCGCACTGTGGGCAAAAAAACCCCAGATAAGCTACTTTTAATTTAAATTAAGAATTTCGAATAAGGTTTATTTTTTTAATTCTAATAATTTAGGAAAACAATTTTATATATATTTTTTATTTAAAATTTTTGCAATTCTTATATTACATTTGAAAAATGAAACAAACAAATATCCCAACAAAACAATACTGAAAAATTCCTTGATTGATATAAAATAATTTTTCAATTCAATAAAAAAAAAATTAAAAAAAAAACAAAGTATACACCTCATAAATTATTTGATTTACAAACAAAATATTAAAAAAAAAATTACTAATTCTTTGCTACCTTCGAAGATAATAATTAAAAACTGTTAATGCAGCTATTTTGCCCACTGTGCGTTGTAGCGTGTTAAGCGCTACATTCTTATGTAAGTACTTTAATGCGATTTGCATCAAAGGCGCATTCCCTCACTCTCTTTACTCCTCTCCTTCCCTCTCCCTCCATCTCCCTCCATCTCTTTCTTCCATCCCTCTCTGCCTGTCGCTGGACGTATGAAACAATTTTATTATAATAAGAGCTTGACTTGGAGTTGAGGCTACTGAAATGTGTCTAACAGATTGTGAATTATTGTGGAGCAAGGAGAGGAGCAAAGAGTGTTCTACAAAATAAGCCTGAAAGGCGCATAAAACGACGATAAATTGTTGCCAAGATGCACAATGTCGTAAGCCTCCATCAATGTCCAAGTTGTTGATGGCTTTCGGGCCTAATGAAGTCAACAGACAGAAAGTGTTCTTTAGACCAAAGATTTTGAACTTAACTGCTTATAATTACACATAAGCACAAGTTTGTTTCAAGTAAGGAGTGTAAGGAGTACGCTTAAATCTCTCTCAAAATACTTACAATCCCCCCGACTCTCCTCTATATCCAGTATTATGTTTGTCTGGCCCGTTTCCACCTCGCACATTTGAGATTTGCCGAGAACACCAACAGTGTCTTGGCAACTGCCGAGAAGGAGTAAAAGTCCCAGAAATCCTGGTCCTAAAACGGTCATCGCGCTGTTTGAAGTCATCTTAACTGCAACAATAAAATATATATAAATATTCAGTATTTATTATTAAATTTAATACAGAATAATATACTTTGATTTTAATATAATAAAATATTAAAATGTTATAAAATTCATTATTAAGTAAGAAAACTGTGTATTATTGGATAAATTTGCTACAATTTTGTATATTTTCATATACAATTTTTTTTGTGGGTCAATCATTAATTTTATTTAGAAAAATATCCCTTCGATTTTATTACTTTTCGAAATGTTTACAGGATATCTTGGTGTCTTTTTAGATCTGATGTATATTTTCGTGTTAAAATTGAAGTGTTAATATTAAAAAGATGTGAACTTTTAATATCTTAGTTTGTTTACAGGGAATCTTCAGTTTATTTAACTTTCGTAGCTATTTGAAATACATACTTAAAATATTTAAAATTTTTATATCTAAATTTTACAGAGGAGCTTGTAGTTTTACTCTAATTTATTTTGAGTATTCTGACCATTTTTAAATGAAAAGGAAACGCATTTTCCGCTATAGTTAAATAAGGCATATAAAAAAAAAAAAAATACAAACGGAACTATTTGATAAGAGTCATAAATATGGAAAAGGAAATGGAAATGGAAAACCTTTAAAGCTGGCAGTTTGAGAAAAGTCTCAAATGCTGTAACTGTTTGAGTGTAAGCTTTAAGGATATGGTCGGAAAAGCCGTCTCGTACTCGTACTTGTAAGTAGTATACAAAGGCGGCAGAACAGAGCCTTAAATGGCCCGACATCAATATGCAATAAATATTTAACTTAACCATCTTGGCGCTGTCTACGCGTTTTTCTTGTTGCCCACTTTAGAATTGACCATATATAGGCCTATGGAAATCTATGATCAGATTTGTTTTCTTTTCTTTTCTTTTCTTTTTGGCCCGTTGGCAATACGTAAACGGTGCACAGCACAAACGGGCCCAGAACTTACCACAAATAGTTAGTAAAAAAAAAAACAGAAATAAAAAGGAGGCAGAAACCAAAACTATTTTTATGGTTAACTTCACACTTTGCCTGTAGTTTGCCATAATGGATTCCTCAGCATATTTAAGCTGTACTCTTGGTATGTTTTCATAATATAACTGATCGATCTTTTAATTTCATACACATACAGTTTGCTCCTCAAATTTTAATTAATCTTTTGTTCTGTTTTATATGATCCTCAAAATCTACGTATTATTTATTTAGTATAAAAGAATATTCTGTAGAAAATTGACTAATGAGTTTCGGATTTAGTTGCAACTTCAGTTTTTCATTATCCACTCTTATTTATCCACTAAATTATTAACTTATCTTTCTTTATTAAAATTTTATTCAAATTCTTTCTAAGCCGTAATATTTTATACTTCAACTTTAAGAGGAAAAGTTATGGTCACATTCTATTTTCAAATCGTTTATGCTAGTCATAATAAGGCTCTTCATTCTAAAACTTAAGTATTACAATCTTATTATTGATTTTGTACGGTAGTTTTGAGACTTCCTGTCTTAAAAAAAAATTCTTTTCTAAGTTGTTAAAGTCTAGACTTAAGACGCTTTCATACTTCAACTTTAAGACGTAAAGTTATGGTCACATTCTCTTTTATTAAAATCCTTAATGTTAATCATAATAAGGCTGTTTATTATAATTGCTCTTCTCTACGGTTGTTTTGCAGTTTTTATTAGTCTGTGCAATTACGTAAATGTAGTATAGTATTTTTTTTTTCAAAAACATATTTCTCATTATTCTTCTGCCTCTTAACGGCTATCATCATTTGCCTTAAAAGATACATAAAAGTTTTACTGAAAGTCTCTTGCGGATTCAAGTCAACTTGGTTGGTCTGTTTGGACTGTTTGGTCTCTTGAACACTTGGTCTGTTGGTTTCTTGGTTTCTTGGGCTGCTTGTCGTCTTGTCGCTTCTTTGTTTGCCTCTCAATTAACGTAATTTGTGAGGTGAAAGCAAAAAGACGTTAGCACTAATAAATTGTTGGTAAGATACATATTCACATACACATACACACTCACTAATAGTATCTGCCGGATGGTCAAACGTTGCTCGGAAGACTAATGAGGTTAGAATTTACTTACAGCTAATAAGTGCCTGGGTTAATACGAGTTTCTTTATACCCTGCATTAATACATACCGCTAGTGAAAGGAATTTTTTGCAAAAGAACATTTTACAATCCTAAAATTAACCCTAAATTATTATAAAAATTAATTCCTTAGGTCTTTGAAACCAATTTTCTTAGAAAAATATTGCTTTAAGGATTTGTTAAGACCGAAAATGTATTGAATTAAATGCAAATAATTTTAAATATGATTCAAAAGGCATAAAAAAATGCTTTGATTAATTTTTTTATGCTATGGCATATTCAAAAAATGAATAATTTTGTTGAATTTTGAAATATATTTTTATTACTGCAGCCAATTTTTAAGACTAGAAACAAACTGTCTTAAAAAATTATAATATTTATATTTTCTAACATATTTATTGCTTTTTATTGATAACGATTGACATCAAAATCATTACAGAATTATGGGTTACACATAAAATAATTATAAATGATTTTCTTTTAATCGAAAACAAAATTGAGAGAGTTAAAATTAAGAGTCAGGAATATTTTGGCGCAAGTAAAAATATAAGGGATGTGCTTAAAACTTGATACATCAAATCAATTCTTCAAACATCAATATTATTGAATAATAAGTTTAGTGGATTTTTAAGAAGCTTATAAGAGTAGTTATGCCATATTTACGTATCTATCCACCTTTAATTTCGGTACAGCGTATCTTCTAGTCGTTCACTTTCATTCGCAGCATTCTCCCTTGCTTTCTTGCTGTTTCTCTGTGTCTCGGGCTAATTTACATCTACCACGCAGTTATTATTTTAATAAAAATTGGATGCAAGGGAACCATTACGCCCATATTAGCCAAAGTGTTGTTTGTGGTTTTTTTTGCCCCTTGAAAAGTGAATGAAAATAAAAAAAATGAAGTTGACCTGTGTGGAGCGTGTGAAAGATTTGATACTGAGCTTTATATATATATAAATTGAGCAAATTTTCATTATTATTATTATGGTTTATACACACTTTCGGGGGGATAAGTCATAGACTATGTCTCTACACTCTATTCTTTTCTTCTTTTAATTCAATTCTTTCTCATCTTACAAGATGTGGCCAATCTTTGCTTTTCTTCTGTGTTTCCATTTGGCAATCAAAAGCGATGACACGAGATTCTTCGGCTTTACTGTTGTTTTCCGATAAGTTAAACCTTTGTCTCTACAGATTTTTTACAATGTGTATAATCATTTTGTCACGAAAGATACATTTCCGAATCGCATAAAAAAATAACATACGTACAAATGTATGCTTGTAAATATTTATAAATATATATGCTTATGTGTATGTATACGAGTATATGTTCTTGATTATGACAACTAGCTGTGTCGATATGACCATGTCTGTCTTTCTGTGGGTTTCTTTGAAAACTAGTCTCAGCTTTTTTTCCTACAAATATCTTAACTAAGCGAACGTGTTTTAGTCGCTTTTATGTAATTTTCATTTAAGCAATTTAGATTGAAATCGGATTACTTTGTATTGTATACGAGTATATGCCATATAAGTGCCATTGGAATGATGTGCCGAAAATTGACTTGTTCAGCAGATTTTTGATAGAAGATATATTATATATATGAGGTAGATTACACAGTTGGCGTTGCCTCCGTGAACTATTTTGTAGCTACAGGGTATACGAAGTGTGTTTTAAGTGTTTGACGATAAAACAATGATTAATTACTTTTGCATAAATTGAGTTGAAAGATGTTATCTACATATTTAAGTCGGAAACTGAATTTCGTAATAATATAATATAGTATATCTGTTTAATATCTTTTAATGATGGAAACTTTTTTTTAAGGAATTTTTAAACTCATGTTTAACTTTATATAACTTGTTATTTAATTATAGGAACTTTAGAAGTCTATTATTATTTAATTTTTTGGAAAATATTACTATAGCTCTAAAAACTACAAAGCAATTTACCCAATGTAATTAAAATTTTGAAAAACATCGTCTTATTGCACGATAAAATTGTCTCTGATATATTGTGTATAAATTTCAGCCTCCTGCGTCTTATTGTTTTGTGCATTGAGTGAGTGAGTCAGGATAAAAAGTATTACACATAAATTTTAATGATTATAAAAGTTAATATTTTGAAAAGTATAATCAATCAATTTAACACATTACAGGGTATTCCCTACCGCCATAGCCCTCATCTACGTAACGGTTTCCGTTTGCTGGTGTCATTTTTCATCATTTCAACATAAAATTTGCTGAATTGTCGATGTCAGCATTAAAAGACAAAAGTCAAAATGCAGACATAAGAAATTAAAAAAATTTAGCTACGTGAATGCAGAGTTATAAAGGTACATGTATGTACATTGTACATACAGATACGTGAACATAATTATATACTTAGATATTCCCAAATTGCAAAAATGCTGTGCCAATGAAATTGCGCAAATTCAATGTAAGCATATGGAAAAGTTTTCAAACTTTTGTGATTTCTTTTGCAAATGGATTTAATAATTTTTTGAAGGAAAATTGCAACATATTGAAAATAAATGCTGAATCGGCAGATTAGTCTTGAAATATAGTAGATTATATTATATTTCTACAACTCAAATGCTACTTCTATCTTATGATATCATTAACAATCTAAATTTTGTTATCGAAAATGTGAATGTGAATAATTATAGTAGTATAGCCAAGAAATAAATTATTACTTACTGTTTTATATCCAATAAATCCAATTGGTAAGCACCTAAAATAATTGTTATGGAGAGTTGAGCATAAATCAGAAGAAAAATAAAATGCATTTACAAACAATTAAGATTTAAGAATGGTTCAAGTCTCGAGTGCTCGACTAATATCAAGGTTATTTCTATTTGAGAATTGTGATTGTAACTCTGTCTCGACCTCAGACCTCGAAACAAGAGAAAGAGAGCGAGGGAGCGAGACAAAAGTTGGAATGTAGTTTTCTCATAAGCATAAATCAAATTTTCAATTTGGTAAATTGAGAATCGAGCACTCTCAACTATCAAATATCTGATACGTACGAGTTTAGTTACTATAATTAAGATTCCTTTTTTTTTATAGCGAGAGAGCACTACATTTTAGTTGTACAATTCGAGGCATTCGGAACTGATTAAACTGGTTCAGTTAGCGGCTTGACACCTCGGCTTAATCACTTGGCTTTTAATTGAGCATTTGACCCGAAGCACCTGTAAGCAGTAGACAAATGACATAATTAAGTCAGCAATGTCAATTAATTAACTTCAATTAATTAAACCAACGGGGTCTCTAATTCTTAAGAGTTCGAGTTTCGATCAATAATACTCAGAATAATAAAATTTGGATAAAAAAAAAATTACAGAAACTAATTTGAAAATAAGTAAATGTAAGATGAAAAAAAATTTAGGGTATAATATTATAAAAAAATATAATTTATCAAAAAACATTCGCACAAAATTTAGGAAGCCGTTTTCCATCAATTTTCGGGGAGAGAAAATAAGAGATTTAAGGTTCACATGGATAAAAAATTAACAGAAATTAATTTGAATATAAATATTAGGATAAATTTAATTTGAAATAAAATATATGGAATAATATTATTAAAAAATAGAATTAATAAGAAAATATTTGCACAAAATTTAGGAAGCTGTTTTCCAAGCAATTTTCGGGGAGAGAAAATAAGAGATTTAAGTTTCACTTTTGCCAACATGGCGCTGGCCAAAATACACAACAGCAGCAGCAGCAGCAACAGCAACAACAACAACAACAACAGCACCCACACGTTGTTGGCCAAAAAGCATTTAAACCTGCTCAAAAATCTATAAAAATCCAACAACATAGCCGACGGGGCTTTAACTCCAACTGAGACTGTGACTGAGGCAGAGACTGAGGCAGAGACTGCGACTGCGACTGCGACAGCGACTGAGGCTGCGTGCAGTAAAAGTAGTGTGGCAAGTTGATGTTGCCTGATCGTTGATTGTTGTTGATCGTCGTCTGGCGACTCTCCATGTTTACCATTTAGCTGATGTTGTTGCTGTTGTTGTGGCAGCCACAACTTGGCCAGAAGTATTTGCAAACACTCCGCACACGTGACCTCATTTGGCCAACCCCCTTTGGCCCCTCTACCACCCCATTAAGACTATTGGCCAAAGCAATTGCTATTTCTTTTCCTAAGCAAACAGCCGCGTCCACACAATTGGGGTCAGATACGTCGCGCAGAGCACGACAAACGTCCTGCAATTATAATGGACTTCTCCAGCTATACAGTATGTCCAAAAATTGTTTTCACAAACCAAAAAATTTTTCCACATATTGTTTTGCTAAAAAAAAGTTATTTTTGTTGAAAATTTGTTTAGTAATAATTAAAAAAAAAAATCGAATAATGATTTATTTCAGTAAAAATTTTAAACAAATCGAATACTTTAATAAATTAAAAACAAAAAGTGTCAAATTTATGTTTCATAAAAAAAAATGTACAATCTTATTTTTAGATTTCAGAGTTTTTCAATTTATTCTCAATTTTAGTTAAGAACACTTAAATATTAAGTCTCATTGAGTTCAATCATATGTCAAAATAATTATGTTACCAACAAAAAACTGTCTTGTTTTATACCAATTCACCGAATTTGTTGTAACTAATAATATATAATAATGCGCGTATATATAATAAGATCCATTGCATCTCACTATTTTTCTTGGTCAAAACAATTACTTGTCATACTGTATAACATTTTGGACATTTCCGTTACAGATCGCAACATCACATTCATTCATATTTGCATAGCGGGTCTTCAATTTTTGCTCAACAGTGTAAAGTTTCACTTTTTTGATTTATTTCTTTTCTTTTATCCCACAATGGCAGATCTTTTATCTTATTTGTATTTTTTGAACAGTCTGAATTTTCGCATCATTTATTTGTATTTATTGATATTTTTTCTCTTTTACCTTAACAATTTCACGACAACATTATCATTTCAGATCTTAAGGCACAACTTGAAATTTGGGGTTTAAGAATTTAATTGGGCAGCTCAATATATTCCTTAGAGCTTAGCGCTTATTATTTAGATTTTATTAATGGATTTTATTTTATTTGATTTTCTTCTCTTGATAATTCTCTTTGTGAGCACACACACACACACACACATAGACACAAAAACACAGGCACACACACGTAGAGAATAGTTGAGGATTGAGCCTATCGGGAAACCGGTAGTTCGTAAGTGTAAAAAATGTTTTGAGCCAAGCGCGCACGACGATTATAACACCTGAAATCACAGGTAGCTGGCTCGGAACTGACTTTGGCGACCATGGCAGCATAGTCAGGGCAACAAGTGGGCGCTCTATAGAGTATAGAGTATGTACTCTACAATAATACCGAAACCGAAACGGTTAAGAAATCTCGTTTGTGGTCGGTCGCTCTGTGGTAAACCGGTTTTGTGTTACTCGTTTAGCTGGTGAAACAAGTAAAAGGATTACATACATATGCACAGACAGACGTAAATAAAATTTAAAAAATAGATATGACTATTGCATACAGCGAGACACATGAATAGGTCGGCTTAAATCGAGAATTGCATAAATTAAAAATCAAATTTGCTGTTAACATTTAGCTAACGTTATTTAGTATTTTTTAGCTTATCGATAATGTCGATCGATACATATATGTTAAACTAAACTGTTAACAGTACTATGTTTATTTCATTGAACTGTAATGTGTTTTAGTACATTTTTAAAGCGCAACTGAGTTAAGATTTAAAATTCAAATAATACTCATTTCTCTTATTATTTAATTTGTACTCATCACATTAAATGACATCATTGTCCTTATGCAACTTGCCAGCGCTGTTGACATGCTTGTATTTATTTTATGGCAATCTGCAGGTGCAGCATGGCAAAGCGAGCGAAATGTTAACGTTAAACGGTTAACATCGCGCTGTTGACTTAACATGCGCTAAACAGCTTCAGCTTGTTTCGTTTACAATGTGGAACCAGTTTGGAACTCTTTCTTCTTCTTTGTTGTGGTTTTTACAGCTTCTCAATTGTTTTATTGCTTTTGTTTTTCTCTCTCGCTCGCTCGCTCTCTGTTTTTTTTTTTTGTTTATATTGTTTCCCTCTTGTGTCGACCAAATTTCCTTCTATTAGCTGCATTAAATGAATGAAGTTTCAGAAAGGCAGGTTACATTTATGCGTTGGCTGCAACATTCGAAGTTACAGTGAGTGAGAGAGCGACTTGATCTCTCGCTATTTTGCTATTTGCTGCATGTTGCAAGTGGCATGCCACATTTTCCTACTACCAACTTACCAACTACCAACTGCCGTTATGCTGGCTTATGCTGCACCATTTGCATAAATCACCGCGACATTTTTGTCATTAAACACCTGTTTGTTTGTATGTATCCCGAACTGTGCCAAATATTTGCACCTTAACTGACGCCTGACACCAACTTCGATTTCGACTTCGAATTCGACTTCGAATTCGTATTTGTAGTCGACATCAACTGTAACGTATCAAATTCAAATCAACACTTATTTGGTAATACGCTAGCTGTATTTTTATTGCCAAATATTTGTTTTAAAACCAATCACAGTTGGTCAAGTAATTAATTTGACAACCACAACAAAATTGTAAAAACTCAATGGGTCTTACTCAATCTACTGTATCTTTTTATAATAATAAATTAATAAACTTTAAATTAGCTATAATATAATTGTTTTTTTTTTTTGGCACTTTCAGATTGTGTATTTTGTAAAGTTTTTTTTAAATTGAGCATAGTATAAGAATTATTTAAAATAAAATTTATTTAAGCTTTCCTACGTATATTTTGGCATTTTAAGTTGGCTAAAAACTGGTTAGGTTTCGTATTTAAATTTGTTAAACTCTTTCAATGGCTGGTGCAGTAATAAAGTGATTATATTATACGGCTTCTTATGAAACTTGGCCAATATCAACACACAGATTGGCTCACACGCATTGGGTTCTTTTTTAGATAACGTTAAGATATGATATGTGGTTGACCTGCTTAGCGGGTTGCTAAAAGGAAATAGATTAATTATATGATGGCTGAAAATACTTTGGGGTGGTCTAATTAATAAGTTATATATGATTTATAATTTATATTATTTTTTTTTAGTTAAGATAATTAAAATTGTATCATAGTAAATTCAAATAATAATAATAATTTATTTTATTTATAAATTGCTATATTTTTAAAAGTTACATCAAAGTGTTTTTCGATATATAAATAACTTATTAGCTTTGAAGTTAGGAAAATCTTTTAAAATATTAATTGAAATTAGTTTGTACATATTTTACAGACTTCTACTGCATATAGAGCATCTTTGAGTCGAGCATTCATTATGTTTTCAGTGATATAGAAGCGTTGAATTTGAATGAAAAGCAAGACAAGAGACCCAACAAATGTAAGAGAGGCCCAACAAGTAATTGACGTGAGAACTCTTATGAAATTGCTGCTCACACGACATACATACACACACACACACATACGCACACATACGCACACACACACATTGTGTTAAACACATTCAAATGTTAAAAAATGCAGTCGGTGCATCTGCTTTTTAGAAAACACCATTAAATAGGTTATAGGTAAGTTTATACAGGTGCCTAGTAAGATGTAATGGATGATGATTGAATATGTAAATAGGTCTCATCTATAAATATACATTACATATAATAGTTGTACATCTGTGCATACTAATATATCAATTAAAATTGTGATTAGAGTTTACTATACAATAGCTTTTTATACCCGTTACTTATTTTATTATTTAATGTTTGCCTAAGTTGAAATTTCTTGTAGATGAACATTTTTGACAGAATCCCCAAAGTTATGCATTTATCTAGTAGAGTTCTCTCAATTGGCAAAGTATATTCCACTGTTAAAATCTAAGAAATTGGTTAAGAAATTGGATGAGTCATGTTCAGTAAATGTTAGTAATCGAATTTTCCCCACTGTTTAACTAAGTTTTTAATTATTAATATTTTTAAAATACTGAGATAATAATTTTTAAGCCAATTAATATAAGAAAAGGAGCGAAAGAGGTTGGCAAGTAAAGCGAGCAGGGCGCAAAGCCCTTTTAATTTTGTTTTTTGTTTGCTAATGTGATTATTATAATTTGTAAATTTATTTATTCTTATTTTTATGTATTGATATCTTACGATATTTACCTTTATTTATGAGCAATCAATTAAGTTGTAACTGCAGTAAAAAATAACGCGCGACAAGCCCTTTTATGGCCAGTTTGTTTAAGCCAAAGCTGAAGTCGAAGTTGCAGCCTTGATTATTCTTATGTGGCCAAAAACCGGCTGGGCACACTGGTTAGCCAAGTAACAGGAGAACAGGAACAGGAGAACAGGAGAGAGCTGTAAGCCAAGTAATCGGGTAAACGGGCAAACGGGCAAACAGGTGTCGATGTTAATTGTCGGAAATGGTTGTTATGAATTCGCTTAGCAATTTGCATAAAATGTGCAATTTATAACAGCGAAGAGCACAATTTAGACATTTGTTCACTTAACGGAATAAAGAAATATATATTCATGATCTTGATAATAAATTGATGTAGAAATGGAAAATGCAAGCACATATGCACGTATTTTTTTTATGGCATTAATTAAAAATTGTTTATGGTGGTAAGCGAATAAAGAAGGGGGAACCACAACAATTGAAGTTGAAGTTGAAGTTGAAGTCAAAGTCGAATATCATCGGCTTGCATTTAATTTACAATTGGATTGGAAATTCGAACCGGCCACATAATGGGCATAGCCAAGAAGAACACGGTCAGCTAATCAGCAGGCCAAGATCAATTACATACATACTGTGGAGTATACGGAGTATACAATGGCCAACAAAACAGTTGACGGTGACGTATGTTGCGCAAAGGCCATTAACTTTGCTTAATTGAATTTGATTTCGTGTATGGATAATGAACGGCACCCCATTCTAGACTATCCACAATATACTATTTGCTCCATTCCTTTATTCCTCCATTCCAACTTGCCAACTGCTTCCAATCCATTCTTTCATCCTTCCATCCTCCGAGCCTTTGCGTAACCACTTGAATTATTATTTAGTCTATGAGAATTTCGTTATTCGCAACACTCAAAAATGTTTATTTTTATACCCTGCAAAAAGTCTGAAATAATATTTAAAGTTGCCATTTTATAGTTGTGCACATTTAAAAAAATAAACAATACTAATTTAAGAAATTAATATACAAAGAAATTATTTGTGAATACAATATATGGTCATTCTACTTTATTATTGCGCTATTAAATTGACTCAGTTATGCTGTGTGAAAATTTCAGCTTCTTCGGTCATATGGTTCGGGTTGTACAATGATCAGTCAGTCAGTGAATCAGAAAAAAGTTGTTTATATATACACTATAGATTATATTCGGCATTACAAACATTATATAGGGTATCTTCTTAGCGTGTCGTCTCCGTCTACAGCATTCTTACTTGTTAACCTGGCTACTTTCGAGCTGTTACAACGTATTGTAGAAGTTTGCATGTTATAAAACAATTTTAATTGGCTTTGCGTGTTTCGTGATGTTTTGATACGTTTGCTTATATTATGCGTATTTAGAACATTGAATAGTTACTAGATCCGGAGAGAACTTCACGTACTCCATTCGATTGTCTCTTTTAAACGCTTTTAATTGCTACCCAATTATTAATATAGCTCACATCATGAGCAAAATATCTCTAAAGACATTCAGTCAATTATTAACATAGTCCAGAAGGAATACATATACTGACAGCTTGGCATTTCTTTTGAGAATGCATTAATATGTAAAATATTTTTATGAAACTTAATAAAATGTTAAAAAATCTTTGAAAATTTACAGTAAATAATTTTTTTTAGTTTCTTAGAGTATTTTCTTATTTATTTTTTAGTATATCCAAATAAGGTTAAGTCGTAAATTTCACTCAAAAATGTATTGTTGAAAAACTACTTAAAGTTCATCATTGTTTTTTTGGTTACTTTTATTCATACTTACGAACAATTTGAATAATGATTGATTGGAAAGATTGAGGATAACATTGAAATGTGTTTATCAAGAATTCAGATCGAAATATAATCCACCTTTTGTAAATAATATGCATTGTCGTGGGTTTTACAGTTGCGGTTAACCTCAAAAGGTCAGGTTTATTTGGGTTATGGCAATATTTTGAATTTATTATGCAAGGCCGTAAAGTAAAATTATTCATTATAAAAATGAGAACCGGAAGTAAGTTCATAATGCGATTTCGTTACGGGCAGCTAGATGGTTACAAGAAATAAATAAAAACTCAAACTGCTAATAATTCGAACTGCTTACGTCAACGGTTTTTCATTTACGTAACACCAACGTTATCTGTCGTTACGTCAACGTTTTAGTTTTCGGTATTTTGGTATATTTTGTCGATAACCGATAAGAACAATATATTGTCCGACCTCCACAATGAGTAACAGCTGTTCGGCAAGGCAGCGTTTAGCATTTATCGTCAGACCACAACAAATTCTTGAAAGAAGAAAAACAATAAACTCTGCCCAAAAGCGGTTTGCTATAATTATTAAAACAAGTTGAGTGTACTGCAAATACAACAGTTTGCCATTGCCAATCTAAATATGCCGGCAAAAAGACTGTGACGACAACAACAACAAGGTGCAGTAATAAATTAAATAAAGGCGGAGCTCAGAGATTGAGATTTAAGCCTGGCCAAAAAGATGTCCACGGAGGAGTGTGTGTGGCGGGAACATGTTGTGCGGAGACTGCGGCAACGGGATCGCAAGGAGTGCGAGAACTTTAAGCAGATAATTGTGCAGAGTGAGTAGCGCACACACACATACATACATACATATACATGTACATTGTACAGTGGGTGGATTTGTCATCATTGTCATGCAAAACTAACATTTTGCGTTTTGCTCTTATCAACTGCGATGTAGACAATCGTCTGCTAGATCATGTGGCACAACTGAAATCGGACAATCTAAAGCTGTCGGTGGAGAATGAGCAGCTACGCAATGCGGTGTCAACAGGTGGCAGCGGTTCTAACGTGGCCATAATAACGCTGGAGAAGAAGTTGCTGGCCCAGCAGGAGGAGCTGACGGATCTGCACAAGCGGAAGGGCGAAAACTCCCAGATGATTGTCGACCTGAATCTTAAAGTGGAGCAGCAAAAGAAGCTCATTGCCGAAAAGGAGCACAGGTGAAAGAGCAGAGCAGAGAATAAGAAATATAGGGATGTTATGCCATTTCAGACCTCTGACTGATATAAATTATAGTTCGCTTTTGGCCCATATTACTCCGGGTACTTCAGATGCTAGATATCTTATTGAAAAACTAAATTGTATTACCAAATCTTAATTTTATAACGACTGTTCCTATGGCAACTATATGTTACAGTGAACCGATTTGAATCAAATTTGCTGAGCTTGTAAAGGACAATACCAAGTGTATATTCTGTAAAATTGGTTGGCATAGCTCGAACAACAAACAAAAAAAGTTTATCATACTAAATCTTTATTTTTGAACGATCGTTGCCATGACAGCTATATGATATAGTCTTCTGATTTCAACGAAAATTTCTAAAAATGTCCAAGACAATATCAAATGCATATTTTGTATTATTAATTGATATACCAAAAAAAACAAAAGAATGCTTCTTACTAAAACTTAATTTTCGAACGATCGTTTCTATGGCATCTATAATGATTCAGTTCAACCGCTTCCGACATATATACTGCCTATTATTTATTTCATATTATTTACTAAAAATAGTCAAACTTAATTGCTACTGAGGTATAAAAATACCTCGAGAAAAAATTATACATACATATTTCATGTTTCTTGTCACATTTATTCGAGCGATTGTCACAGTGGAAATTTCCTTATACTTTATGTGCTCTGATTTAATAACCAAAATTATAATACACACATTGCAAGCGTAGAAAATAGAGTTGATGTCACTCAAGTCTCAAATTTGTAATTACTTTACTTATACTATACTACTACTTATACTACTATTTATAGTCTGTACGAGCAACAAACTGTGAACAATCGACTGCGAGCTGAAGTGCAATTATTGCATTCCAGTTTGGATGAGCTGAAGAAGTTGAATACAACGCTGCTGGACGAGCACACGGCATTGCAATTGGCCTTCAGTTCTCTTGAGGATAAAATGCGAAGTGTGCAGGTGAGTTGACCAAAGCTCTTGAATATATATCAATATCTATAATATTAATATCGTTGTAGCCTTGCTTTATCATTTCTCATTTATTCGTTACATTTTAAACAAACTTTCAAGTCATTTTGTTTAATTAAATTGCAAGTTTTCTAGTTGTTGTTTGCTTAACAAAATTATCTTGTTTATATTAAACATATATATGTACATATTATCAACTAAATTGTTATTAGAGTTACGCGGTGAGTAGAAAGATGTGTATCTATAAATATAAAACATCTTGACCTGACTGACTGACTGAACAGTGTGCAGCCTAAGCCATAAGTTGAACAAATCTGAAATTTTGACAAAAAATAGCTAAGACAATAATTTAGAAATCTTCAGAGAATCTAGAAGTATTTGCAACTTTCTGTAGAAATATTAGTAAAAGTAAGCTACAAATAAAAATAAATTGTAATAAAAAATCAAATAAATAAAAAAGAAAATGAATTTATAAAACTGTACAACATTGTAAAATAGGCTGGATATAGCAATAAAATAGCTAAAATGCCAACTCTGTATAAAGAAATATTCTATATTGATTAGACAGATACTTTTCCAGACTGATCCCGTGCTAGGCATATCTAATCTAATCTTACTTATATTTATATATATATATATTTATTTATTATATTTTTATCAACACTTTTCCTCTAGATATTTATCACCTCAACGGTATATAGTACATATGAATTTTCCAAGCAAACAATGTCTACCCATCGCTGATAAGAAACAGTTTAGCATTTCTAATACTCCGTTGACTAGTAAATATTTTTGTTGTTAGTCAAAAGTTTCCCTTTGGTTTAGTTAAAGGAACCAAGTTAACTTAGAATATATGTTTTTGTTAATAAGTATTTTAATTTCATGCATAAACAAGTCTGTTTTTTTTTTAAATATAATAAAGTTTTAATGTCACGATTTTCTTTTCATATGTTTATGAGATTAATACCGTTTAGTCTACAATATTATCATAAAATACTAGTTCTAGATTAATTGTGCTTGATTTATACGTTTTCATATGCCAAATGTCGCCTTAAGGTGTTTATTCATTTTTCCCTTAAATATACCATATAATAAAAGTGCAATCTTATGTCTGATAGACTTTGAGAGTTAAACAGTTTGGTTGATGGGCATGTAAATACATATTTTGGCATACAGGTCATCTTCTAGTTGTGCATTTACTATCAAGTGAGCTCTTAATTTTTAGTACCTTTTTTTATGGCAACAACTGGCCTAAATAAACCGTATATTAAATAGTAAACAGTACCCTATATACAAAATAATTTGATTTTTTGCAACACTCACATTCATATACATAGTATATATTCATTAAAAGATATAGCTTTCTAAATTGATTTTCTCGTGCTCATACGCTTTTGTTTTGTATATTCTATTTGTCAGTTCACCTGTGCACGGTTCGCTTCTAGTCTTAAAATCACACGAAATGGTTAATTATATTATTTTTTATATTAATTAAAAAAAAATCATATAATCAAATATATAATCATATATAATCTCTGTTCATTTATAGGATGAAAATCGCTGTTTGTTGGAACGTTTAATGCGTTATAAGTCAAAAGATGCTGACAAATTGAACGAGGAAAACGAAAGTATAATAAGGTAATAAAATAAATGTGTTTCTAATACATGTGCATCTATACACATTTCCCTGATAACTGATAATCCCTTCATATATACTAACTATCTCTCTCTATGCAATACTAGTAATGATTCATCTATAACTTTTTGCTTATTTCTAAATAGTTTCATTAATGTTTCTATAAACACTTTAGGATTTTCCATTGGTATTTCTTCTTTTTTTTTTGTAATTCTTTCGGGTGATTTATTATTATTTGGGTGTATTAAATTCAATATTCATAAACATTCTTTTTATTTCTTACCATACAGTTGAAAAAAATGTAGCGTGATTGATCTAAAAAATTATTGATTACATTGGATTTATATTTATTTTTATTTAACAAAATACATACATTATGAATACTAATGTTATTCCATTGGACATGCCTCGAAGCTCCTCGAAGTACAAAATAATCAATCCACAAATATTCGGACATTGTGTTTGTTAAAGCATTTTTGAATTGTCACTCATTATTTGTTTAATGTTTAATATGATTCCTGTACCCATAAAGTTTAATTAATATTGAGAGTAACAGTAGATTTATTATATACTAGCAATCCGCCAAATTTACGATATTATTGTCCGATATTGACAAAAGAAACTTTCGCAAGGTATATGGCTTATTTTGGGTTTTGTATGTAGGAATATCGTGGCGGGTTAGTTAATTAAAAAAAATAAAACTATTGAGATCTTTAAATAAAAACAAAAAAAAGTTGTCTTAACTATTTTGTGATACAATTTGATTCTCGTACCTCTTAGCGTTTTGAATTGACAATGCGTTAGTCATTCATTAAATCAGTAAAATCATAGAGTAATTAAACACTTGATTGAATTGTGAATCTTAGAGAAATTATTGTATTAAAACGTAAAAAATTGACTGTAAAGTATTAGTAGAAATGAGAGTAAAAGTAATCATTTTAATTGTCCTAGTATTAATTAATAAAAGTCGTAATATTATTAGGCTTAAAGACATGTTTTTTTTAGCATTTGTAGAAACAAACATTGCATATAAATATTATATATAGTAGATAGAATAATATATTTAGTTACTGAATAAACATAACTAGTCTATGTAGATTTTTATTAAGTAGTAAAAACAATTCGTAGATTCTCTGTCTTTGTTTAGACCGACTATTTTTGATAGCTTTGAGTACAGGATAGTAAATAGTCGAGCATACTCGATTTTGTAGTTTGTATTTGTATTTGTTTTCTCTTGTTTTGCTTTTCTCTTGTCCAACATAAGATGTGTAACCGTTTTCAAAAATATCTAGAAAAAGACTGCCGTCAATTTTCAGAAAACGTTCGGCTAAACTGAAACGCGACCTTGAGGACGCCGTGCGTGAACCGAATTCACCGATAAGTCAGACAGTTCCTTCCATTCCCCACAGCAATAGTGTTGGGCAATTTGTGGGCAATCCAGTGAGCGACGACGAGTTCGATGAGGCGTCCATAAACGGCGCCATGGAAGCCCTGGGACTCGATGATGAGGAGTGTATTAGTGCCAGATTTTCAGCGGGCGAGGCTATACACGATACAGTGCGCAACTCGGCCATATCCATGGATACACTGAAAGCAGCTGGTTATCTCGGACAACCGAATCCCACAAAGATACTGATGAAGTTCGAGGCGCACGAGAATGAATCGCATGCGGTGCGTTGGAGTCCCGTGGAACGTCTCGTGGCAACTGGAGGAGCCGATCGAAAAGTCAAACTCTGGGATATTGGCAAGGGTAACTACTACTACTACTACTACTACTATTTTCAATACTAGTACTTCATTTTTTAGTTTTCTTATTACTACAACTAATTTACATAACTACTACTTCTGTTTTTTCAATTACTACTTTTTGCTACTATTTTTCTTTTATAATTTAGTATGAGTTATTTTTTTCACTAGTTCTTCTTTAAATAGTATTATTTTTTCAATAACTTCTACTCTACTACTATTTTTAGTTAATGAAAATTCTATAATTAATTTTGATCCTATTTTACTTCTTTTTCTGTTACAACTTTTTTTTTACAATTTATTAATATTTTTAGTACTAAGTTTATTTTCTACTAATTCTACTTTTAATAGTACTATTTTTGCAATTACTTTTACTACTATTTCCCTTATAAGTTTTAGTTATATTAATGCAACTAATTTTAGAACAACTATTACTACTTCTACTACTACTTTTAGTAATATTATTGCTATTAATTTTAAAAACACTACGTTTACCTCTACCTTCTGTTTTTACAATTATCTTTCTTACTATTTTTACTACTCATATATTTTTTTTAAATCTAATACTATTTTAGTTGTAAGTTCTTTTTTTACTACTTATATTTTTAGTTGTATTATCTTAGCAGTTTATTCTACTTTTACTACTATTTCTACTACTATTTTTTATACTACTAATAATTCCAATGCCTATCGTCTTTAGGTGGTAATGAACCCCGTGCTGTGCTAAGTGGCAGTAGTGCTGGCATTAACTCGGTCGATTTTGATTCAACCGGAGCTTATATATTAGGCACATCGAACGATTACGGCGCTCGTGTATGGACCGTAATGGATAGTCGATTGAGAGTAAGTATTTATATTAAATATCTGAAATATACTCTTAAACAGATGGAAGTTCCTACTTTTACAGATAGACCTTTAAGTAACTTTTCTTACGTTTTATACGAGATATAGTCCCTCAATCATAAATAATCCTTTAGAAAACACTTCTTCAAATGAACTGCAAATCTGTAAATATTAGTGTGATCAGCTATTGAGAATTCAAATTATTTTAATACATACAAAAATTGACCAAAGACTATATATCACACATTTGTTTTTATTAATCAAAGTTAATAAAATCAATAATATTATCTTCCTTTTTCCCCTTAAATAAAACTCGCAATGTTAAAGAATATTTCTATATTATTTTTAATATTTTTGTTTAATTCATTTTGTTAATTTTTTTATTAAATTTAAATTTTGTTATTTAAAGTACACCCCGTTTATTAAATTAATTCACAAATAACATAAATTACCGCAATAAGAATCAGAAAAGAGGACAAGTGTTTAAGTGAGAAAAAGAGAACAGTCGTCCTATTTTCCAAATAATTATTATTAAATAGATTTCCCAGTTGAAAATGATTAAGTATTTTTTTTTTCAAATGAATGAAACTTTTTCTTTGCGCTATTAAAAATGGCTTGGCGGTAAAATGGAAATCCTTTGAGTTGGTTTTTTTTTTATGATCTATCTGATCTGATTAAGGGATCTAATTACTAAAATTGGCTGCCATGATGATCGCTATTCCCATAGAGTTTACAAAGGGAATCCACCTGGGCATTTGGCATGTTATTAACCATTGTGGAGTTGCCACTGTTGTTGCTGTTGTTGCCACTGTTGTTGCAACCATTTCGATACTTGGTTGTGGCACTCAGAAAGTGATTAATATAGGGCTGATGCTTCTGTCGTCGTCGGTATAAAAATGACCAAATGGCAATAACCGTCGACTGGGCCAATAAAAATACTCCGACAGCGACAATAAAACCTGAAAATGAATCTTGATTTAACTCCAGTTTCTGTGCTCCATTTTTATGTATGATCTATGCCTACCGATGCCATTAACACAGAGTCCAGGTACTCCTCCTCCTCCTCCTCCTCCTCCCTCATTCACCACAAAGACTTTGTCATAATTTTCAGCTGAATTCTTAACTTGGCTTGTTTCCTGCTGCAGTTGCTCCTTCTTGACGAATCCAAATTTATCGGTTATTTGTATAGATTGCACCAACAGCATGTCCTCCTGACTAGGTTTGTTTCTTGTCTCACGAATTGAGCGCTGACCTATGACCTTGGCTGCAAAAAAAAAAACAACGAAAATTATTTTAGTTAAACTTTCGAAATTCAATTTCAATCAAGAACCAAACCTATCAAATAGGAAAATCTCATAAATGATGTGTTGACTGCCGTATTTTGGCAACAGAATAAACTTGTGTTTTCAATTGTTATTAGAAATGTATATATAAATTTTGAGCAATTATATGTGCGTTAGATTTTTATTTACATATATTTATATATATATATATAAACTAAATTAATTTTTAGACTGAATAAATTTTTTTTATAATTTTGTAAATTATATAAAATATTTCTCTTCTCTTCTATTTTTAGTATTCTTGCATGTTTTTTTCTATTAATCTATGATTTTCAAATAAAAATTGAGATTTAATAAATATTTCCCAATATGTTATCAAGATCTGAAATAGAAATTGTTCTTTAATTTGCTGATAAAGCTCAACAGATAATATAGTTTTTGGGAAATTAATATTTTATAAAAGTTGATCTATGATTTTTTTCAAATAACAATTGAAATTTAATTAATATTTGCTAGTTTATGAAGATCCAAAAAAGTAATTAATTTTTAAATTGTTGATAAAATTCAACAAATATTATTTTAGTTAATTTGTATTTGAACAATCGGTATGGTTGCGTTTTGAACTTACTTGTAAGGTCGCGTCTTCTGCGGCGTCCATAAGACAGCAGAGATTTGTAGTCGCCACTGAGTTCGTCTTCTTGACAATTGACGGGTTCACAGCTGGGCATACAGGGTGTGACCAGGGCTCGGAACTGGACGACCTCGCTGGAGGGGAACTTGAAGGCATCAAAGTGGGCAAAGAGTATTTTGCCGGACAACGAACTCTTGTAGATGGGACCCATAATGAAGTGATCCGTGGGACAACCTTGGGAGTCGATCAGTGTAATCTCAGCATTGTCTGCACCATCCATGGCGACCAGTTCCCTCACAAATATCTCGTAGGGACTCTGTTGATCCAATATCTCGAAACTGAGTGCCAGAGGATCGCCCACCTCGGCAGAGCGCATCATATCGGATCCATCTCTTGAGGTGATCTTCATTAGGACATTGGGTGAATCGACAATAACCTCCTCGGACAATGCTGGCTCCACATCTCCCATGACACCCAAGTCCACATCATTAGTTACCGTCTTGTTGGTCAGATCGTATTGACAGGTCACCGCCAGTCCCAGGTCCGAGGATGTAACGATCGTATCATGATGCTGTATGACAACATCATTCATATAGCGACCCGATCCACTCTGTCGCACATTGCACTCCAGATTCTGGTATCCCATGCGCAGCTCAAAGTCCAGTGCACTGTTCACATCCACGGCACAGGATTTGGGTGCTCCCTTGGCATAGACTTTGCCATCAAATAACTTGGATGTACGGATGCGTGCAACCATGTCACCAGCTCCACACTCGATGGTCACATTGTAGCAGGAGGAGAGTTCGTAGGTTGCCGCCTCTGGTACCTCCAAATACGGATCCTGCACATCCGAAAGTGTCGCCCGACTGTGATGCGAGAGTCGACAAACCATGTCTCCAGTGTCCCCATAATCATACGAATGACATCTAAAAAGATACAATATTCACATACAATTATTCTGTCGGTCAGAGTGTGTGTTTGACAAAATCAAACTCGAAAATAGTATCTTAGTGATGGGAATAATTTTAATTGATTGACAATTATTAAGTTTGAAAACAAACTAAATTAAGGACCAAATCATAATCATATTGACATTTCGTGTGGAAATCGGTTGAGTTTTAAAGTTTGAAGTTGGTCAGATTCAATATTTAAAATACCGATACGGCACGGTTTGGATTTAGGTTCTTAAAAAAAAATGTATTTCGGTATTATTCCCCAATACATATTCCACTACAAAGCAGCATATTTATATATTTTTACCTGTAGGGTGAGTTGAGACACAAATCGCGACACTCGTCAATGCTACCTATGTCCTGGTACACCGAGTCTACAGTCTTTAGAATTCTTCCCGACAAACGCTTAAATTCACACAATTTATTTGGCTCCTCGGCACAATTGTTTTCTAGATAATCGGCGCCTTCATGTGCCTGAAAGGAGTTCGAACCTGCCAAGGTAAAACGATCCATTTCGGCCAGTTCACACGTATTTGTTGCACGATAATAGTTGGCAGATCTAAAAGAAAAACGAAAAAATAATAAACGCTTAAAATGAGAACAAACCAAACAATTTTCGACTTTCCTGCGAAATATATATATGAACATTTTTAAAGCACACTTTCACGTACTAAATGCATTGGTAATTAAATTATTTAAACAGGTTAATAGATTCTTGTCCAAACACAATTTATGATCTCGTCCTACAAGTCTTTTAAAGCTAGCAGGAAAAGCAGACTATTAATAATTATTATACCAATTTGAATCTTGAATAGGAACTAAATAGTTACAATGGCGTCAATTTAACTATTTTAAAATATAAACATTATTATTATATCTTATATTTCTGATAGAGGTCAAGTTATACAATTATTAATGGACCAACCTGCATGTAAATTCAGTTTCACCCAGACACAATTCGAGGCAATCCCGTCGAGAATTCACGGAGTGCACTCGTTTCGCATGTCCTTCGAGTTTGTAGTTTTGCACCCGATCAATGCACCAAGCTCGGGCACAGGGACGAACACCTAAGCACGACTTTTGGGCATAAATCGTAAACACAGGAAATTGGGATTTTGTAAGAGCACCTGAAAAAAATTAATTTCTATTAAGGTTTTCAATTCAAATAAATAAATTGAAAATGAGAATAACTTAAAAGAATTTCTACTCCGGTAACTCATTCGAATACCGAATATTTTTAAAAGTATGAATATAATTTTGGGAAACCAAAATAAAAAAGAGAAAAAGGAATCATAAATTATGAAACAGAACTGAACTGAACTGATTACACATGTAGGGAAAAAATTTTAAATTGAAAATTAATAATATTTTAAATAAAATAAAATATTTTTGGTTTTGACTTCTCCTAATTTTTGTCTTCCTTGTATTTTGTTGTGTAATTTTTTTCTAATCATAATATTCCTAATTTTGGTCGATCCCTATTTTTATTTTCCCAATATTTCATAATTTTAATTTCCCAATAAAAGAATTTCTAGTTTTTGTTTCCTAAATTTTATTACCAAATTAAATGCTTACCAGTCTGATTAATATTTTTGGACATTCTTACATACAATTATTTCTACCTTTTTACTGTGGCAATATTATTATAGTTTGTTGCTTTTGACTTACCGGGTAAAATGTCAGCATTTGATGAAAAGAGCACGCATAAACCCGTTTCGTAATTAACAGACTGGCATGTTTCATTATTCTGACAAGACTCCAAGCAATCCGTGAGCATTAATGTGCCGGGCAAAGAATCCAGAAGTCTTCCCGGTGCTGAGAACACATAACTGCAAATGAAAGCATTTACTTCTAATTAGGCTCACAGTGGAATCTTTTTTCTAAAAGTGAACTAACAGCTCAAATTCCATTCGTGAAGCTCAACTTGTTTTTTTTTTTCACTCTCTGTAATTAAGCTTTAGCAAAACCAATTTTTAAATTTATTCAAAAAAGGTTGAAGCTTAATAAAAAAATAATCAATGGTTTGAAAATTAAATATTTATATATTTTTTGTTTTAATTTTTTAAAGAATGTTCAACTAAAGTGCAAAATAAAAACTTAGGCATTAAAATCAAAAACAAATGTAAACCTGTTCTAGTAAATGGCTAGGTTAATAGTTATGCATTTGAATAATTATAGCTACAAAAATTGGGGCAATCAGAATTTACCCGGTGATAATTTCGAATCCCAATAAATCTGGGTCACACTCTTCGATCGTATTTTGTTGATGATGGTGTTGTTGCTGTTGCTGCTGTTGATTATTCAAGGTTGCAGGCGCAATGCGATCAAAGTCCAGACCCAGACCAAGATCTAAACCCAGACCCAGACCCAGACCGATTTGTTCGCCGGGGAGGGAGGGGGAAGACTGCTCTTTTTGCTCCTTCTTTAATTGCAGAGCGACGCCTGCTTTTGGTTTGGCATCTGTCAGAGAGAAAAATAACAAAGTTGTCGTTAGTCGTTTTGGACGTGGGTTTAATCGTTGGCTAAGACGGCATTACACCCAGAGAAAAATATTTGCACTTTAATTTAACCATTTTACATTGTGATTTAAGTTTAAATATAGAACTTGTCAATCTTAACTGTGCACACTGATGTAATACATTTAATAATTAACTTTATCATTTTAAAATATTTTAAAGCTTGTATAAAATATGGAAAAAATACAATGGATATGAATGGATAAATATTTAATTATGTTTCGAATTATATATTAAATTCCATTATAATAACCAACTTTATTGATTTAAAATATGTTTTTCCTATTTTATATAAATTTATAGATTTAAATAAAGTTGGCGTGTAAATAAGTATTTATATCGATTCAAATATATTTCTCCTCATAGCTAAAAAACCTATGAAAATCGCTGATTTTAAGTTAAACAAATACATTTTTTTTAAATTTATGTTAAGTGGTTTTTAATAATAAGTATAATTTTCTGATAAACTAATTATGAATTTTCTTTATTTCACATTTAAAAAGCTCGCTTTAAAAAACAATACATATCAGTTGAAAAAAGATTATCCTTTTGTGGAAATTGAATTTGAAATATTTTTCGAAACAAATTATTATTATTTTTTTTTTTGCTTCAGTTTTAAAATGAAGTTCATGAAATTTAAGTAACTTTTTAGTTGACTCAAAGGGTTTTATTTTTTTAACGTTGTTCAAATCAAATATGTTTTTTTTTTTATTTTTCTCTGAGTGTAGCTGTGATATGTGTAATGTTTTTTATATGTGAATTTTTTGCTTCTCCTGCTTCGTATTTACCGTCAACCAATTTGGACTTTGTGGCACCAACGGCAGCAGCATTGGAATTGGCATTGGCATTGGCATTGGTATTGGTATTAGCCAGAGTCAGATACAATGATTGATCATTCTTAAGACTCGGATCAGTGGCCTTGTGGCTGAGACTCTGGCTAAGACTCTGGCTGAGATTGTTGTGACTGTTGTCGGTGCTCTTTGTGTCGTCACTTGCCACTGTTGCCTGCTGCAACTCAGCCAAATTGTCACTTGCAGCAGCTTCCAGTGTTACCGCATGTGGTGGCATGTTGCCTAGGCAAAAGAGCAGTAGCAACAGTTGCAGTTGCATTGCCGCATGCCACATGCTGCGTAATGGTTTTATGCTGTTTTTCATTGGAATTGAGATATGCACTCTCCCTTCTCCCCTGCTCTCCTCCTCTTCTCTTCTCTTCTCTTCTACCTTTTCTAGTCCTACTGCGTGCGTTGTCTATTTATGAACTGGCCTGAAAAGGAAGAGAAAAAAAGTGCATAAGAAACCGATAAAAAAGTGATGGAAAAATAATGGCAAAGGTATTAATTTAATTAGCTTTTCGTGCCATGGCTCGAGGTGTCACTCGGCTCAATTCAATTGCTCTGGCGCCCCTCGCATATACTCTATAATTGTAGCTGTTGCCTAATAGGCTTATTATACTCTCTGGATTACCTTGTAATTTTGGATCTCAAACAGTCTCGCTTAGACACAATAAATCCACATTAAAATCCATTTTGTCATATTAAATCAGTTGGCTATCATCAACAGTGTGGCCAAAAGGCATAATCAACTAACTGGTTATTATCTACCTTCATTTGTGCTGCTCTTCTTTCCACTCACCATATCTCCTTTTCACTCTCTTCTCGGAGAATTCTCATGTAGGCGTTGGGTCCCTAACCCACTCCTAGAACTCGTGGTTTCCAATTTGTTATGGACCAACAATTACCATTTATATGTCTTTGGTTTTTTTTTAAATTAATATGCTTTGCTGCACCCCAGTTTATCCTCGAATAAGATTATAACTACAGGCATTCTTCGCTTATTGCAAAAATGATTATTTAAATAATTTATTTTCAAACCAATACGCTTAAATTCTCATCTTAATTTCATGTTTTTCATATTATTATAAGTCATAAATAAATAGTTGAAAATTTAGGGAGTTGTAAACCCGTAACCAAAATTTATTTTAAAACATAAAAACATTTTTTTATTTTCAAATTTTCAAAAATAAAATTCTTATTGGAAAAATACTACCTTTTGTTTAAAAATTATTTTAAGTTTGTATTTAAAATTGAAATTTTGTTTTTAAGTTTAATAGTTTACAATTTACTTATATTAATTTTAAAGTAACTTAAATTTGTTATTTTCGGCTATTACAATTTAATTTTAAACTTTTTTTTTTTTTAATTAAAAAAATCTTTAATATTTAACTTTAATTTCAAATTTATTGTATACATATTAGTTTGATGAATATTTAAATATGTTTGCTTTGAAAATATTAATTTAATTGTTAAAGTTAAGGAACTTTTGCATTGCTTTCATTTTTATAGCTATTTTTTTAATTCGTATAGGTTCTAATATACGAATATTCTCTGTTCTTGATAGCAGTTTCGCATGTAAGTTTGAATACAAGATGATTTGCAAATAAATTCATTGTTATTAATTTGATTCACTTTTACTCAATCGCTTGGCAATCTGAACTCAACTCACCTCAAATATAGTATCTGTTAGATCTACTTGAATTAGTAGCATTATATGATCAATAGCTAATTCGTATTATGATGAGTTGACTCGTTGAGCTGGCTAAGAGGAGGAAATGGTTGATCGGCAATAGCCGGGATAAGTGACCAATGAAGAAACAATGTTTTCCCCTTCCCCTCAATAAATGCTATTGTTATTGTTATAAGCATTGTTCGATCGTCTATCCATTGTTAGTATGTTTCCTCTTCTAGCTCCTCCTCTAAACTCACAACAAGTGGGTAAAAAAAAATTGAGAAGGAGACGTGTATGATTACGCAATCAGACGCTGTCAAGTTTAATGCACAGGGTCAACAGAGGTTAGACCTGTTCGCTTGCTTTTTGCACAGACTGTGGCTACCTTTTAACCCTCAGCTAGTTGGCCAGATAATATAATTTCCCCTACCTCAACTGGATTTCCATCTAGCTACTTACTAGGCGGGCTTTGTATAAATACCTAAATGCGAGATCAATATTGTTTTAGGCTATAAATTAAAATGTTTGTTGTCTATTGGCGGGCAATTTGCGGAACACGCCCATTTTACAGAAATCTAAGCGATAAAGAGTCTAGCTTTATTTTTTCATAAACAATCCGTGCCAGTTCAATCGTCCCATTTCAAGGTCTATTGTAATTATAAGCAGACGTTCTGAGATCTATTCTGCTTTCATTGTGCATTGTTGAGATGTCGATTTAGTAAAAAATGTAGAATTTTGGTTTACATTAACTGTATGCAAATTTTGGTAGCTCTAGCTCTTAGAATCAAAGAAATGCAACAATATAACACTTTTGTTGTTAAAATAAAATTATTTTTGTTATACTCACTGATTATAAAAGAAATTCGATATTATAAGAATCCTACTGCAAGGCTTTATTTTTGATTACACTAACTGTATATTAAAATTTGGTAATGCTATATTTTAGAATCTCTGAGTTTGCATAGTTTATGATTAATAGATTTCATATAATTATTGTTATAATTTTGGTAGCTCTAGCTCCTAGAATCTAGAATAGAAAAAATAGTTATATTATTTTCAATAAAAATTAACCGAAATATTTCTTGTTTTTTTAAATTATATTTTAAGTTGAAATTATGCAATCTAAGCCATCTTGGACGTCTTAACTCTATAATAAAAGAGTTATTAAGAATCTTGATCCGCAACAACAGTTGAGTTAATTAATATAGTGCAAATCGAGTAGAAAATTGAGGGAAATATGATTAATAAAGTGTCTTGTAGGTGAATCTCTTCCGTTCTGCAGATTTACTTGCGTGTTGCATGATGGCAATGAACTGTTTATTGTTGAGTGTTAGATGTTGTATGTTGTGTTGTCCAATCATTACCATCAGCTGATACTTAAACTTAGCAGTGAATTTTCATTATTGTTTTCTTTTCATTATTCGTAGCTTTCCCAAGCGTATAGCTGCACTTGAGTTCAGATTAGTTCAGTGATGTGTAAATGTTTACATCGGAAGTTTGAGTACATTGAACCTATTGGAGTTCCTATGCTAAATGAATGGAAATACAGTTTCTACACTTGTAACGGTTTCCCCGCTGTGGGTGTGTGTATGTGATATGATATAATACTACATACAACATGTATCGATTCTAATAAGATTCCGATTTGAGACAACTCTTCTTATGCACTCCATTCTTATTTGTCTTTCGAAGTAAAAGAGCGTAGATTCTTTGCATAAGAGTAAGTCAAGCGTGGGATTGGTATTATATATGAACATACAAAAAAAAACAGCTCAAGTGTGGCTCCTCAAGTTCTGGCTCTTCAAATGAAACTACATTCTTTCAGACGTCTTCACATCTCTTGAGAAGTTACCCGCTTGTTTACCGTAGAAGCTGAGCTCTCTAATCAGTTTGTTTAAACAACATGCAACATTACACATTTTTTTAATAACATATTTCTCGCTAAGGCTTAGCTTGTGCCTCTATTTTGAGAATTACACTTAAGATGCGCTTATTTGGGTTCTTAAAAACCAATTACCATGTAAAGTGCCAGTTTATTTTTTTTTTGGGGTATTTTCTTTGTCATTATCACCTTGTGCTTTGTGGCTATAAAATGTTTAAAAGTGTTTGAAAGAAACTCTTAAAAATCTATACAACACCTGTATCTCAGTGTGCATATAAAATTGTTAGAGCTGAAAGACAGGAAGTTCTGTTGTTGAGAACAGCTAGCTTTTATGATAGGAAGTGAAGAGATTCTTAAAAAAGTTCAAATTGTATCTATGAATTAACTATAATTTATTCATTTTAATAGCTTTAATATTACTTAGAATTACGCTATGCTTTCATTTCAAATTGATAGTTTGACAGTTCTAGATACATAGATAGAAAGAAGGAAGTCTTTCATATTGATTTGAATACCATTCATTGTTAGCTTTTGACTCAATTCGATAGAATTCGATAGATAGAACGACTTTGGCACTAACAAACAGAACTGAAGTAACTGCAACTAACGAAGCTATTGAACTCTGTCTGTGGCATCTATGGAATGACACGAAACATCTTAAATGCAACATTGACGAGTGACATTTACTGATTGACAGTTTTCGACGTAACCCAACTTGAGAATTAACCGAACTCTGCAGCCTTTTTTCTTTTTATTAAATGACATTGTGACAAAGAATAAAATGAAAAAAACAACTCAGACTATTTGTGTTATCAGTTGATTACAGGGTATAGCACATTTGAGCATACTCTAGGTGACATGTTTTAGCTAAAAAATTGATGATTGATAAATATTTCATATTTGTATATTTAGTAAAGTGTAAATATCATGTTCCGTTTACAGGGTCTACTCGAGTTGAGCACGCTCTAAATTAATTGCCGCAAGCGCTATTTTTAAGGAAATAGGATGCTTAACACTTTTATTTTTTCAATATGATTTACAAATAATTTAAATGCAATTTCAATGCAGGGTGTATTGTAGTTGAGCTTAAAAAAAATAGACATTATTTTTGATGTTATTATTCCTACAGCTATTGATGCTATTTGCTACGTTATATAAAAAATTGGAATATATCTACAGAGTGTATTTTAGTCGAGCATACCCCAAACCGGGTATTATTAGTGCTGTGTTCAAGGACGAACGATTCTTAAAGCCATTAGTGCTGTTTGCTATTTTATAAATATAATTGTGATCTATTTAGCGGGTATATTTAATTAAGCATACCCCAAAAATTACAAAATTCATGTAACTTTGCAGGAAAAAGATTCTTCTAGCTATTGAGGCGATACTTGTGATGTGATTATAGCTCATATTACAGTCTAGTATACCCCAAGAGTTTAAAATAATGTATATGCTATTTCAGGATAACATGCCAAATTTGCTGTTTCTAGTTCTATGTATGCCTATAGATTACATACAGGTTAAATAATTGAATTCTGCACTTCATATTCCCATTCTACTTCTTGAGAACTACATATCTAAAATTGTATTACCTGCATCCCAAATTTACATAATGCCCAAAGACATTTATGTTAATATTCCGAGATAACTGAATGCTTTTCAACTTGTTGCTTATCCGAGTCACAGCACAAACAACAGCAACAACAACTGCAACATTGACAGCAGGAAAAATTGTTTACACTTGGACAATACGAGTACTATGAGTACTATGAGTGTATTCATGAGTATTCATGCCAGCAGGAAAGAGGAAATGCAACACAACCGCCAACTCATAATCTCACATACACAAGTACATATATTTAGATAGAAGCACATATATATATATATATTTCATCTCTCTTGTCAGTAACAGCAAAAGTGGTGACTTTCGAGTTTCAACTTCAACGTCGACTCATCGACTGTCTGTCTGTCTCATAGCCTGATCGACCCTCTTCATGAGTGAATCTGAAACTGACAACAACATTGACCATTGCGTCTTGAAGTCCCTGATGTCTTGGCTTAATCCATTGCTGTTGATTGGCTTTATTTGGTCAGTCTCTTTACTTATACATAGTACGAATGATCTCCACTGTCTGCGCTTAATGCCAACTCTCAGATAAACTTGCTAAAAGGAAACCGTTTGTGCCTCAGTTTAACATTTTCGACTGTCACTTGCTTGACTAACCGTTTTTGCTATTCTCCGATTCCGATTCTGTTGACAATTCTTTTTTTAAAGATATTAATAAAATTTATAAGCTGAATGAATTAAGAGGCCAATACAAGATAAAAATTACATTCCACTGGAAAATCAGTTTAGTTTTGGCAAAGTTATGGAAGTTAGACATTGGTCCGACTTTTGACCTACCAACTTTACAAGTCTAATATTTTGTCTGATTTTGTCAGAAAAATTAAACGTCTCAAAATCAGATTTAAAGTGATGTTTTATACTAATTATGACAAAAGGAGTTGTTTAAAAGTGAAAATTTGAGATTTAAAATTTTTAATATTCAAAATTCCAAATATCATTCCGTTTGAAAATCGGTTTAGTTGTGACAATGTTATGACTGCTTTAAATTGGTCCGTCTTTTGACCTAGCAACTTTACAAGTCAAAATTTTGTTTTCTAATATAAATGCAACGTTTTTTAATTAGTCATAATTCTGAGAACTATAATTTTTAATAAGATTTGCTGTAATATAGAATATCAGACTCATTATCATTAAAATTATCATTGGCTTACATGAATAGTTATCAGATTTTCAACATTAAAAACTAACGCATTTCCCAGTTTAATTTCCTATATACTATTCTGCTTGTGAAATTCTAAAAGGAAAAGATTAAGATCTGTTGCAATAATAATATATAAGTACAATATTTCTGCCGCCTTACATAGAAGAAGAGTTTTATTTAATGCAAATGTTTACGTACTCAATTCATTTAATTAAAAGCTCAGTGTTAGGTCGCGACTAACTAACTAACTAGTTGCATGCTTACATATTTATGTATATTAACATTGTATTGTATTAGCAATTGCAATTTCAAATTTTCTGCCCCGACACGAAGCAAACTCACAATAACCAAGATATGAAAGCAGACTATGTTAATAGGATGCTTTGAGTTTTCTGCTCCTTCCTCTTCCTCTTCTTTTTCTTGGTCTTGGTCTTGGTTTTGGTCTCTTTCTTCTTCTATTGTCAGCCTGCTTTAAAATGTATATTTCTCGTGGGAGAGATTAGCATTTTGATTTTTATTTACCTTGTAACACATGACCCTATGTAAATTAGTTACAGATTGCACAGGAAGCTAGCACACGTTTTGCATTATAACCCACTTTCTGACAACAGACAGAGATAGAGACAGAAAGAGATACAACCATTGTAAACCGCAAAAGTATCTCAAACATATGCACGCTTTATTAATTTTAGCAAAATATAAACTTTAACTTGACTTGTATTTTGACTAATTACTTAAAGAAATTTTTGATATAATAAATAAAATATGTACATTTTTGATGTTTTCAAAACAGCTAACTGACATATTGTAAATTGCAAACTCAATGTGGTTGTTTAAAATATTTAGTCAAGTCAAAAAATTGTAAAATGCAAGTTGAAAAGTTGAATCTATAATTATTGCCGCTGACCTTTAGGGTAGCAAAAAATATGCAAATATTTTGTATGGGTTAAGGAAAGTCCAAGAAACTTTTTCACTTTCTCTAGAGAATCGCCAGTTGTTGTTGCTGTTATTGTTGTTGTGGCACCTTGTTGTCCATTCAATTAAATCGCATGCACAGTTTCAGACTGAGTCGGAGTCTCAAACTCAAACTCAGTCTCAGTTTCAGTCTCAGTCTCAGTGTCAGTCGCTGTTTACTTCCGAAAAGTTTTCTTTCTTTTGAAATCTAACAAGATTATAGTGTAATCCTGTCGCAACTTTCAAAATGCAAGTGGCATGAAGGCACGACTTTTTTAAAGAATGTTGCAGCATCACGTGCAGCTTGCAGCTTTGGTCATGGGAAACTTTCAGACATGTTTAGCCAAAATCCAAAAAAAAAAAAAAAACACAAAAAAAAAAAAAAAGAATAGAGGCAACCTTAACGATGTTGTTGTGGCAATGTTTTTTGGATTTGCATAAATCCTGATGCTGAATGAAATCAATAGACTGAAGGCGTGAACTGAACGCATAGATTAAGATAACAAAAGGCAGACTAGCTGTATCTTACAGATACAAAAATGTACTAGCTGTAGCTGTAACTTGCTGTTATGCCTACACTACAAAAAAATAAAAAACAACTTCTAATATCAAGAACATTCATCTTAAATATTTTGTTCTTAAATTAGAACAATTTTAAGTCCAAATTACTTATACTTATATTAATAATCCAAGAAATCGCATTAAAAATCTTAAATTGTTAGCAAAATATAATAAATATGTCAGATTTTATTTAAAGCTAATTTTGCGTGGGTTCGAGTCCCATTCTTTCCAAAGAAAAAAATAACAGAGTACAGGAATATTTTTAAAACTACTAAGCCACATAAAAATGATATATCAACAAAATAAGAGAACAATAAAAAATATTTCATTATTCAAATGTTGCTTACTATTTTTTTTTTTTTGGTTTTATATATATTTAATACAAAAATATATTTTCCAATCTTGAAATTTGTATGTTTTTGATGCATTTAGATCCAAATCTTGATTGTAGAAAAGTGTTGTTCAAAATTAGAATAAAGTAGGCTATAAAATCATTTTTCGTAGCACATGTGATTTTTTATACCATAGTTCGGACACTACTGTTTTAGAGCATTAGTTTTGAACAGTGTAGAAAAAGTTTAGATACATAATTTATTTGCTGGCATTGAATGAATGTTACATTGTGGGAAATAGAAGTATGAAAATTGCCAGATATGACAAGAGAGGAGGACGGGGGCTTAAAAAGAGGCTGCAAAGAACCCGCATTGAGTTGGCCTAAATAGCAATAAATGCATCTTTGGCTTGGCTAACACCAACAGCAACTTTGGCTTAGATGCTGGTGCTACACATTGTGAACATGCGACTTAAACATATAAGTACAATTTCTTCCTACTTCTATCTATAGTATTTTGTTGTTGTTGTGTGTGTGTGATAGTGTGTGTGTGTGTGTGTAGCTGCTGCACCGCCTTTTCTAACTGGTATTTCTGGATTGACATTTAAACGGTTCTTTTTGCGCACATCTTGAGACGCGGCCATTGAAATGAGCACATTGACTTGCCACTGTCGTCTTACCACATAACCAATATACCCCCACCCCCTTTATCACCCCTCTTTCCCTCTTGCCACTGTTGACAACAACAACTTGATTGCAGTTCATTCTTGAGTTATTCTTATTATTGCTTTAATTTATTTGTTGCTCAAACTCAACGCATCTTTTTCTCTTCTTCTTTTTTAATGGCCCAAAAACACAAAGTTTGATTTCCTGCTGCCACAAAGCGACCCATTTCCATAGCCATCTCCAGTTGGCTAATCAAATGGGGTTTTCGTGACAACATTATCCTAGATTTCTTCTCGTACTCAAATCGAAATACCTGTATGCGTTTTAAGCCACGATTTAAGCTGCTGCAGGATATGCAGTTTAACTTGAAATTGATTCGATCTGGACCAGATCAACAAACAGAACAAGTTGCAATTCAAATATCAAGATACTAGATACTAGATACTAGTTACACTCAAGCAACTTTCTTCGTTAAACGTTTGCTTAGATGAAATCATAATATTTTTACAAACAAACTTAATTTGCATAAAAACTGCATACTCAATTTATTATCTGATATATAACTGATTAGATAACTTCAAGCCTATACAGATAGTCATTAAATTGCTTTAACATACTGTATAATTGACATTTCTCATTTTGATAAATTTGGAATTTTTGTTAGATTTTTTTTTATTTTGTTAGTTTATAATAGTCCTATTAATATGTATTTAAAGCCAGTTTCAAATATGAGTATGACGAAATGTGTTATCAAATATATAATAAAATGAAAAACCATAAGATTTTAAATTTTTTACTTCAGAACATATCGATTTTTTAATTATAACTGAAATTTATTGCACTTAAAAATATATACAAATTATTATTCATTTGACAAAACAAATTATTCAAAATTTAGAAAACAACAAAATTAGATATAAGTTTAATTTGAACTAAGTTCCTTTAGTAACAAAAAAAATTGTATAGGAAAAATTAAAAAAATAATTATGTTTGTTAAACATTTAAAATCACACATTTAAAATCCGTGATCAATTCGACTTAGAAATATATTTATTGCATTTTGGTTTATTTTTAGTTCACAATATATAAAAAAAAAATTAGTTAACCAAACTAACCATTAAAACCATTTAGCCATTTAATATCATCTATTATTCTAGATTTAAACTGCGGTCCAATTATTTATTTATTTTAATATACTTAATTGTTTAGTCAACAAAAAATGTGGAAAATTTAGTATCAATAATTTGTTAAATTAGAATAAAAATTATTATAATTTTATAATTTTTATTAAAATAATTTTATATTAAAAACTGAGATACATTAGTTTTAGCAAAGTTTAAAAAAATATATATACTATTAATTTTGTCAAAACAATTGCTTGATTAAGTGTATTAATTTATGAACATAGCCGCAAGCATAAAAATCTATTTGATATCTTTTTTTTTAGCCACATTCAAATTTCCCTCGCACGTAGACACATCAATATAAAAATGCAAATTGCAAGCACAATATTTTGAGTACTAATTAAATTCAAATGAGTTCATTAAAAACGTACCAATTATAACGAGTATTATTCACAAATTTGCGTACTTTCTTCTTTGCTGATTTTCCTATGATTAAACTTAAAAATTCGCTGACATTTTACGAGGCACAACACATAAATAAAATACTCTATTTTTAGATTGTAATTTTACTTATTTTTTTTTTTAATTAACACATATTTATTACACTTTTTGTATAGAAATTACTTCATATATATTTTTTGTTGGTTGAGAGTTTTGAGCTTTGATTAATTTGAATATAGTTGGAGTTTAAGCCTTAAGTCTTTTAAGGCTAAAGAAGGAGTAAGAAAACGTACTTGATTACTGTGAGGTTGGCGCAGAACTAAAGCCATTTGATCAACAAGTATGTTCTTATATTCATAAGAACAAGTTAAGAAGTCTTTCATCAGAAGCGACAAGCGACTGAATGTTGCACGCGACACACACACACACACTCATACATTATCGTTGCACTTTGAGATTCACTTGGACTTGGTCGTAAGCCTATGCGTAAGAGAGTCATGCCAAAATTCTGGCAATACGTCAACTGTGAGGAAAGTGCCAAGTGCTTCTAAGCGAAAGCGGCAAGAGAATAATCGGGAGAGACACACAGAAACAAAGAGAGAGTCTCCACATTGAAAGAGAGACAGAGAGTTAAACCTGTTGACTTGTTCTTCAATCTTCCAACTCCAACTTCAACTCTCTAACTCTCCAACTCTACAGAGCGTCCATTGACCGTTCAGCTTCAGTTGCCGGGTTGATAACATCATTTCCCCAATTCTATGCTCTTCGAATTCTCAGCTTAAGAGTGCTGAAATTTTTCTGCTCAGCCAGTTAAAAAAAAACTTGGTCAGGGACACAGGAACAGGCTCTTCTGGTTACAAATGACCAATTCAAATCTTACATTCCTCATTCATTTTTATGTATTTCGATATTCGTTATTCCTTATTCCTTATTCCTTATTCGTTATGCCAGCTGCAGTTTTTCATGTTTTCGAATCCAACAGGAGATTATCGATTTGAATAACTGCAGGAAACATAAAGAACGCGCTGTTAGAAATGAAATGTCGCCAATCTACATCCAGTTAATAGAAGTAAGAAGAAATTTAAATAATGTGGAACTTGTCTAAAAATCAATGTAAGAAATGAAAATATATTCAGTTATTTATTTATTGATTTTTAGACTACAATAAAACTTTTAATTATTAATTTAAATACAATTATTTAAATTAAATAATTGAACACAATGTTTACTATTGTATTTAAAAAAATATAAATATGCTAGACAAACCGACAGAATTCGTAAACTTAAAGAAAATTAAAATTATAGATATCGTAACAGTGCAGAGTATAATAAACCATGTGCAGGGTATCTGCTAGTCATATCAGTTTATCTATAAATATTTTGCATTACAATTTCATTCCAACATTTTACTTCGAATTTAACTTATAATGGAGTATAGTCAATATAAATGTTATGTACATTTTTAAAAATAATTTTTTTACATTTTTCCTTTATTGAAAACTTACATTTGATGTAAATTATACAGACAATAAATTTAAAATGTTTACTTATCTTTCAATATAGAACAGGGTAGCTGCTAGTCGAGTGTGAGTAGTGTTGCAAGTGTGAATCTCATTCATAACCCTGTGGCATAATAAACCATTATTAATACTCGCACTTCTGTTGACAATGAAGTATGACAATCATAACCACATGACATTTGAATGTCAATGACTTGATCCTAACTGTTTATGGCTGCTAACAACCAGTCATAAACAGTTTTGTTACCCTTTATATATATAATATATATATATATATATGTATCTTAAGAATAATGCTCCTAAGCCAGAAACAGAACCTAAGTCAATAAGTTTTGTCCCTTGCTGTTGTCAGTTGTAATGTGGCGTAATTAAATGTGTTTACGGCATGTTTAATTGCACCTTTTTCTGGCTAAAACATATCCCAACAGAACATTTGAGTAATTAGTTGAAAGACTAACTGTTGTGATAGGCCCTTAACTTGGCCAAGTTAGGAGCACAGCAGCCCGAATTTATTGTCAACCTCTTAACTGTTACGCTCATCTGGTAACGGAGACAAAGACTAACTTTTTTGTTTTTTAAATTTATTTATTTAAAGCACACACTCACGGGTCACAGTGGCAAGGTGATGGCGGCCAAATACGTGCAAGAGCCCATTAAAGTGGTAACCGGAAGTCATGACCGGACATTGAAGATCTGGGACCTGCGTAGCATCGCCTGCATTGAGACAAAGTTTGCCGGATCGAGTTGCAATGATTTATGCACCACGGACAGTCTGGGCTCGACAATAATCAGTGGACATTACGATAAGAAGATACGATTCTGGGATATACGAACTGAGAAACAAGCCGATGATGTTCTCATGCCTGCCAAGATCACCTCACTGGATCTGTCAAAGGGTGAGCGGGCTTTCTTTCTTTATTTCATATTATTGCACCGCAAAATTGCCACAGCTATGAAAATTTCAACTTCATAGGTCTTAGGGTTTGGGCTGTGCAATAATCAGTCAGTAAAAAGAGTTGAATATATAGAAGATTCATTAATTTTTAATTATAATAAAATTTTCAATAATAAATTTGAAAGCAGACATTGCTCTGAAAAAGATTTAAATCGACTAAATACTTCACTTTCAAAGCAGTTTTATTCTATGCATTTTTAATCTTTTATCAAAACACAAAAATGTCTAAAAAGTGCTTGAAAAGTGAAAAATTAAATATGTATCCTTTTTTTTTTTATAAATTGTTATTAAAAGAAAAACGAAAAAATTGTCTTTCGCAATAACAGCAAAAAAACAGAATGCAACCATAAAATGTTGAATAAAATTTGCAATCTATGCTTCAATTTTAACAACCAAACAAATTACATATCTAATAAAAAAATAACAACTTTTTCAACAGATTGCAATTACCTGATATGTTCCGTTCGAGATGATACAATAAAACTATTAGATTTACGAAAGAATCAAGTTATATCCACCTTTGCGTAAGTGGCAATCGCCAAAGTCATAAATGTCGAATTAAATATAATTTTTATATTTTTGAATTATTAATACCCTGAACAGCAATGAACACTTCAAGGTCAGTTGTGACTTTGCTCGTGCTTCCTTCAATTCTGGAGCTACGAAAATCGCCTGCGGTTCCGCAGATGGTGCAATATATATATGGAATGTGAATGGTTTTCTCGAAACGACGCTCAAAGGTCACAGGTGTGTAGACTGTACAATTTATATAATTAATTAATTATAATATAATTTTAGTTACCAATTCTGACTTTTATTCTTTTTTTTTCATACTTATATATATATATATATTTATTTGAATAAATAGTTGTGGTTCCGGTTTCTTTTGCAGCACGGCCGTAAATGCAGTCAGCTGGAGTCCAAATAGTAATTCCCTGGCCTCAGTTGGTAAAAGTAAAAGATGCATCATCTATTCGGATTCATAGCCACACAGTTGAAAGACCCTCCAACAAATTGTTATAAGTGTGCACTCAAATCCAGCATGCATTCAACTATATATATATATATATCTATATACATATATATATATATATAGTATAGTTACTATATGGGGACTATAGTGTATTGTTATAGTATATGTTGTCCCGTCATTGGTTAGCACCTCGTTGAAATTATAATTTATACGTTTTGATGTTATACAATTACTTATTTTCTGCAAACAGTTCATCAACGAATTAAACATTTTCTATGTGACATAATTTTTTAACTTTTTTTTACACTAATTTTATATGAGAAAAATAAATACATGTAGATAGTCATCTTATATTGTATTGTATTGTATATTCAATATTTCTTTAGGCTTCAACGAATTTTTTTTAGCTATAAATATTGAATTTCCAACAAATTTTAAATTTATTTAATAAGCGCATCACATTTATTATTGTCAGTCAGAATTTTATCCTTTGTAAATACAAAAATAAAAAAATTTTAATACATAATAAAAAATTAACATTTTTTAAACAGTATCTCATAGTCGAGCATAAACGACTGCTTCTTACTCGTCTGCTTATTCTATTCTCTTCCATCGTCTTTCATAATTTTACAAGCAGATTCATTACACTCAACTAAGGAGAACCAATTTAATGAGAGCTTTAAACCATTTACTCGAAACTCATGTTCTTGGCTTTAAGCATTTAAGTTTTGGCCCTAAAGTGCTGAGTCAAATCATGCAATGATTTTGCAAAAAATAATGTATGTATATGTACGAAAATTAATTTTGCTTTCATCATTAGATATTTTGGGTTCTTTCTAGTTATTTATGTTCAATGCTTTATGTGTCAATTAATAAGCGTTGTCAGTTGAATTCTCAGGAATTATAACAAACCTGAAAGGATTATTATATAGAAATATTAATATTGAACTTGTCTACAACTCAAATATACAAATTTGCTAATTTAAGCTGATTTATAAATTGAAAAAAAATTAGACTCCCCGTTATACTTTAGAGTGAAAGTATAGATCTGAGAAGTGCTCAAGTTGATATAAATAAATATGTTTCTGAGTTTTTACTTGACTGTACCAAATTATTAACCGAAAATTTTTAAGGGAAAATTAGACGCAGCAAATATTGAAAAATGTTTACGAAATATAATTAAGATGCCAAAACATTCTAGAGTAAACGTACAAATTATTGAAATAATGATATTTTCATTAACAAATTTAAGAGTTAAATTCCAAATGCATTTAAAAATTATGAATAAATAAATTCGAGCTTTTTCAACTGTTACTGAAACTCTGTCAAAATTTCTATAGCATACCATATGGAAAATATTTGTTATCTGGCGCCAACAATGTACATAAAACTCTAATTATAAATAGTTATATAATTGACTGAGACTGAAAGAATGGAAGAATGAGTAGAGCATAAGAGAGTCCATCGACCTAGACAGATTGTTTGCTATGCTGTTCTGTCTTATCAATGCTGTGGTCATTATAGATTATCTAGTGAAGCTATTCAAAACTGTGTTCACTTGGTAAGTAGTTAGTTGGTGTATGTGTATTAAGCAAGTACTAAGTGTAGAACGTTTACCATTGTATAAGTATATGGAAGGTAATTTTTTAATAGCACCACACGCTTTTCGTGTGGATAATGAGCCGCAGAAAATCTAATTGCATTTCTCGCAAAGCAGAGAAGACTCTAAAACTCTTGGCCAAGACGTGTTCTTCTCTGTGTGTGTGTGTGTGTGTGTGTGGAGACACATTCGTGCTTGGCAACCCTTTTATTGAAAAAAATGTCTACAAGTTGGCAAAAGTGGCACGACAACTGAAACTGAACTAAAACTGAACCTGAGCTGCCATTTTTGCGATGCTCAATCTCAATCTCAATCTCATGAGATCATTTGAGAGTCCGTGATTCTTCTTGCACTAATTATAGACCAGTTCCATATTTAATTAGAATAGTGCATATTATGTCTACACAACTCTATTGCATAATTCCACTAAAAATTGTCCAATTAAGCGCTATATATGATGATGCCTATAAAAGATAATATATTAGCATTTATTTAATTATAACTTCCCGATTCCTGATCAAAAGTTTACCGTTGTCAGCTAAAACAGCTCACAGCTGACAGCTGTTAAAGTTGGCATAAAAGAAAAGATACATTTACTTGGCCTAAATGGGAAATCAGAACAACGACACTTGCAGATACATTTACAGATACTGTATCTGTTTGTTAAGCAAAAGTGAAACCGCTTTAGATAAGATATTGGATATTTATGCATTCGTCTTAATAGCACATTTAGGCCAAGTTTACAAGGAATACTTGACAGCAACCAGTTTGAACCTTGTTGAATTGTTATCATTTTATTATGGCTAAACAACTGCTGGACATCAGAGAACAGAAGCATTTGCAGATACAACAAATGTATCTGTATCTTAAACTGCCCTAGATAAATAAAAAAAAATAACAAAATCTTATTAAATCGGAATTTATTGGTTAAACTTGGAGTACTTAACATACTTTAAGTATAAATTCTTTATATTAGATATTTAATATATTATGGACAAGCTTAAGAAGTAGTTTCTATCTTTTTAAATTAAATACTTATGTACTATTTTTTTCCCCCAGAACAGAAGCATTTACAGATGCAGAATCTGTAGCTTACCGAAATTTTAAAATTATTCCAATAATTTTTTAACAGTTTTTAAAGTTAGTCATCACTCAAATCAGATCCTAAATCAAATATCTTTCTTAAATGTAATTACTCAATATCAAATCAGTTGAAAATGGAATTTTTGCAGACGTGATTTAAACTTGATGAAAACCAGTTGAATTCTTGTTACTATCGAAAATGGAATAGTTTTAGTGTGATGGTCAAAGAGACTTTTCATTTAATTACTAGAGACTTGAATGGGGAGTTAAATGTCGTCAGGTTGCCAAGGGGTTCATTAAGTTAAATGCCGCTGAGATAAAGAGTGTGTGGAGTGTGTGTATACTAACTCAGAGGAGAGTAAAGAGTAACTAGAGATAATGCCTGGTCATATGTATATAGTATGTTAGTATGTTGTATTAGTAGTAATTGCATTGCCTACAAGAATTTGGTGTAATTTAAGTACTACACTCGTAGTCTGTAGTCTGTAATCGTATTTACATTTATAAAATAACGAAGTGCGAGCTACGAACTGTAAATGGAAATTGAAGAGCTTCCTGGAACGCGAACGCCCACTTAAGTCACCCGAAAATACTTTGCAGTGTCTGTTTGGCGAGTGGAGCATCATTATTGGTGACACTGTACACTGATAAAAAAAAAAATGCTCTAAAATCAAGATTTTGGTATCAGAACTCTAAAAAATTGCGTCGAGAACATAAAATTCTTGGTTTTAAGAACATTTCAAATAAGACCAAGTTCTTATTTTAAGAATAAATGTTCTTAAAATTAAAATTTAAAAATAAATAAAAATTTTTGTTTTTGGGGGTTCGAACCGCCTCCTACTGCTATACAACTAAAGCAGTATCTCTAATTTATTTCATATGAAATTGTACATATTTTTACCTTCCTAACAATTTAAGATTTGTATTCTCTTATTACGATTTTATGATTTTTCAGATTAAAAATGTTAGTTTTTGTAATTTGATCTTAAAATAATCTTATGTTAAGAACCAAATATGTATGATGGATGTTTTTGATTTTAGAAGCTGGTCTTTTTTCTCAGTGTACTCTGGAATGATGCAAGGCAACGATTCACGCTCTCTCACTCTGTCTCTCTCTTTCACACTGAGGATGCAACTTGGATGCGTTTGTGGATGTGGGTAGGCAGTTTTGTTGGATTGCGACGCTTCTTGCTATTATCCAGCGCCTGCACCTGCTTCAGGTTGAGGCTGAAGCTGTGACTGAGTCTGAGGCTGAGGCTGAGTTTGTGGCATGAGCAGCTAGCTAAGTGGCAGCACCATGGTGTGGCATGGTGTGTGTACACATACTATTTATATTTAGTAGTGTGCATAGTGTGCATCATGCAAATAAATGCACCCTCAGTGCAACAGGAAACAGGCTTCGTGCAGATTTGTATCTTTATCTGCCACAAGAAACTAACTGCCTTGGCTTGCCACATGTTGCCTGCCGCATGTTGCCTGCCTCATGTTGCTGCTGCTGCAGCTATTGCTGCTGGTCGTTGGCCACCCGTCTGCTCCCTCACACACAGTTAAGTGCATTCATCTCAATTAATTTACTTGCACAGCAAACAACAAATACAACAACAACAACAATAACAACAACAACACCTGCAACAACAAGTTAGAACGCTGAACTACAGTTCAAATGCTCGACTGTTAGATGACCAATCAACACAAGTGTTAAAAAAATTCCAAATCAAAATAATTCATAAAAAAAAATATAGAAACGGAAGATAGTAAAAAGGATGCAGTTTCTCATTAAAAACTTTTTTGAATGCAATTTAAAAATATTGTAATTATTTTCTTTAAAATTTAAATTATCTGTTTAATTTCTGTTAAAATACTTTAAAATTCAAGTACATCTCTAAACATGATTTAAATATTGCAAGTGCCTTACTCTCCAAATTTTTCTTTTAATATTTGCATACAAATTAAAAAGATATTTATTCTGATAGAAATCAAAATAACAACTAAAAATGGTTTGACTACAATTATAAAAATATTGCATTTTTTTCTCTCTAAAATTTAATTTTTTTGAATTATTGGCAAGCAAATAAAAAATTCAATTAAAATATTCAGCTTAAATATTGATGCTGTTTTTTGAAAAAAAGATTTATATGTTTTTGACTACTCTAGTAACTGAGCATTCTGATTTATACGGACAAATGGACAGACAGACATTTTCACAAGCCGATAATCCTCTGCACTCTTTGGTTACTGGGCCAACAACGTCAAATACGACCAAAATACACGTAGTTCTTGAGCGGCACAAATATTCCGCTTGGACTTTAAGCACGTTGAAGCAATTAATGATGGAACATCGTCAACGCCATTATCATCACTATCCTCGTCATCATTATTTTCTTTGTCTTCTTCTACCACCTTTGCCATTCAAGCCAAGTTAGAAAATAAGGAAAGTCTTAATTAAATCCAACATGCAAAGCGATAAAGCCAAATTTACGTCCGATTTTTATTTTTACATCTACAATTTGGCCAGAAATTGCCACTTGGCTCGAACAGCAGTTTATTGGGCACGAGTTTGCTAATTAAAATTGCATTTAATTATACTTAAACGTGCTATCAATTATGTTAAATAATCAACAAAGAGAACGTATTTGATTGGTCATAATTTTAAGCTTTTTTTTAATTAAATAGAGTTTCCGCTAATGCCAATTTCTAAATATTTTAAGGCAGCATTTCAATTGGATTTCCTCAGTCGCAAACCTGTTAGTGACAATGACCCAATTTAGCCGGTTTATTTGCTTTGGGACTTAAACAGGATTCACCCAAAGTTGCCCAAACTAAGAGAAAAGTTTGTCAAATGGTCAACAAGTTAAATTAGCTAACAAAGAATACTGTAAACTTGAAGAAACCCCCGTGAAATTAGGTATAAAATATTCTATTATGTTATTCAGTTTTAGGTAGACATTAAAGAAGTCGTTAAGTGCCTTGAACTTTCAAAAAATCCTGGATTTCATTATTTTCTTTGGTCTGTTAACAATGGCAAGTTCTTTTAATATCTTCTTAGAAATAGTCAAAACTTTATAGATTTTAAAAAAGGACTTTATACTTTGAAAATAAATATAAGCTACGTCAGTATTTGCTCTATCTGCATACCACAGAACATTGCTCTAGTCCTTAAACTGACCGAATTCATTTTTTTTTTATATTAGTAAGGATTCAGATAAGTGAGCAATACATATATGAATTTTATATTTAATAGATTTCCATTAAATTGCAGATTTATATACCAGCTGAATTACCAGGCGAACAGAATCATCAGCAATTAACTAAGTTGCACATAACTCGCTGCTGTTTGCCTGGTATTTTATAAAATCCATTGGCTTTACTCACTCAACTTAGATTAATAAAAGCCCATTCAGTCACTTGCTGCAAATTCTGATCGCCTGATATTTTAGAAGCAGAATCCAAAGAAAAAGCCCAGTGAGATCCACAGAATGACGTTTCATACACTATATTGATATATGTATTTCTAACTCTTTAAAATAAATAATTAAGGTTTTAGGCAACTTTCTGATTCAGTTCGACTATTGTTTTAGCAACTAGCTTCTTCCAATCGTATCCAGAATAATAATGCAATTTAATATACATATTTTTTTAAATTATATTTATTTCAAATAAATAAAATAAGCATACGTAAATGTAAAATATATATCAGAAAGTATACTTAATTTTTTGTCATATGATGCCTTAACTTAAAGAATAATGTTATAATTCATCTAAGCTAAACGATATGTGAATGTTGGTAAATTATTTAATTTATTTAATTCTAATTTACAATTGTCAGCGATTGAAAGCCCATTTCCGAAGTCACAAAGGCAGTTCAAGGTCAAGAGGTCGAACTACCTTTACAAGTGTGGAAAATAATATTGATATAATGATATTTACTGAATCTTAAATTGTTAAAATTATTAAAATAGAAATGTGTAAGTGTAAGTATGTAAGTGTATGTATCAATTAAGCAACAAACAAACTGCGCCATTTCTATTTATCCTTTTCTCTGGAATCGAGCACTGACTAGACGAAGACAAATAGCGACAAATAGCGAAGACAGCCAAGCTGCTTCTTCTACTCTATCTCTTTTGAATGCATTTATTTGCGTAATCGTTGTTTGCACCTGGTTGACATTGCCATCCTTCCCGTTCTCGTTTCCATTCCCATTCCCATTCCCATTGCCATTGCCATTTCCATTCCCATTCCATGACTTAACTTGGCCTAGTATGAATGCTGATAAGACTGCAGCTTCTGACGCCGCTGATAACAGAACGTCCAAATGCCAATGATGGCCAATTGTGTTAGCAGGAAAATTGTGGCAGCTGTAATGAGGCCTGAAAGTGAAGAAAACAAAAATATATATAAGGGAAAATTCATTAGAAATATTCAAGAAAATATTGAGTAAATTAGAACTGCGTTGAAATTGTATCCAAAATTAATATTGATAAGGCAATTTTAATTTGAATTTTAATTTAATTTATGTTTCAAAATTAACTTGCATTTTTTTTAAATATATGAAGTTCCACTCGAAATTCATATAGCAAACATTTATTTTGAGTAAAGACTCTTTTACATTTCTAATATGCATAAAGATTTATTGTAGATTAGCTTTCATTTGGTCAAAGGATTTTTTGAAGTATTCCATCTGGAGTTACACTCTGGGGAAGTTATTCAAAATGATTATAGCAAGTGTGTATTTATTTTGGAGCTTTAAATGACTTGAATCTTAATTTAAAATTGACTTGAATCCGAAAAACAGTTTTCTAAATCTATTTCCTAAAATTTTCGAAATTAAATTTAGAATAAATTGCTGCTTACCAATGGCATTCACACAGAAGCCGTGTCCTGACTCGTTGGCCGTAAATGTCGTCTCATTGCCCTCGTAGTTCTCTCCGTTATTGGCCTTACGACTTTGTTGCTGCTCGAATCCGAACTTGTCGGTTATTTGAATGGACTGAACGAGGAGCATTTCTTCGGGATTGGACTTCGCTGAGGAGTCGATCTCACGCTTCTGACGCATATCGAAAGTGGCTGAAAATATAAAAAAAAGGATAACAAAAAAAATATTAATGTATGTTTTAGATAAATATTTTAGATCTAAAATGAATTAAGGATCACATACAAGTGAGTCTTTTTTATTGTAGATTATTGATTATTATTCCATAAATAAAATATGGTATATATGTATATAAGAGCTCTCACCTGTTACATTCAAGGAACGACGCTTGCGACCATAGGAGAGCAGGGATCTGTACTCTCCGCTGGTGTCCTCCTGGTCGCACTGTACAGGTTCACAGCTGGGCATGCAGGGAGTGACGAGAGCGCGGAACTGGACAACTTCGCTGGAGGGGAACTTGAAGGCATCAAAGTTGGACAGCAGAATCTTGCCGGACAACGAACTCTTGTGGATCGGACCCATGATGAAGTGATCTGTGGGACAGCCATTGGAATCGATCAGTGTGATCTCCGAATTGTCAACGCCATCCAGAGCAACCAATTCGCGAACAAAGATCTCATAGGGACTCTGTTCATCCATGATTTGGAATTTCAAGGCCAGGGGGTCGCCGACCTCGGCAGAACGCATCATATCGGATCCATCCCGAGAAGTAATGCGCATGATCACATTGGGAGAATCGACAATAACCTCCTCGGAGAGAGCTGGCGTTAGATCGCCACGGACATCCAAGTTGACTCCGTTTGTCACCGACTTGTTGCTCAGATCGTACTGACAGGCGAGGGCTAATCCCAAATCGGACGAGGTGACGATCATGTCATGGTGCTGAATGATAATGTCGTTGACATAGCGACCTGCCTGACTCTGACGCACATTACACTCCAGATCGTGATAGTTCATGCGCAGCTCAAAGTCCAGAGCACTTCTCACATCCACCGCACAAGATCGGGGAGATCCCTTGGCATAGACCTTGCCACTGAACAGCTTCGAGGTGCGAATCCTGGCCAGCATATCGCCTCCTCCACACTCGATGGTCACATTGTAGCACGAAGCCAGCTCATAAGTCGAAGCCTCTGGCACCTCCAAGTACGGATCCTGCACATCGGAGAGTGTGGCCCGACTGTGATGGGACAGACGGCAGACCATGTCTCCGGTGTCGTTATAGTCATACGAGTGGCATCTGTACCCAACACAAATCGTTAAGATTACAATTTATAAAATATCAATTTTATAAAACAAATTCCAAATAAAAATAATATTATATAATTATTATTAATAAACAAAAATCACCTTAGCATTTTTTTTTTTGATTCAAATATATTTTGGTTATTTTTGGTATTTTTTTAAAGTTTTGGTATAATATATTTTAAATTTTTTACCAAATACTTTAAGTTTATAAGCAGTTTAGATTGATAGAAAAATGTATTCTGTGTTTTTGAAATAAATTTTATAGTAATTATTTTTTTTTCTACTAAATAACAAATGTAAAAATTCATTTAAAATCCTTTCAATTTTGTAAGGGAAAGTTTAGCAAACTTTTTTTTTTCGAAATTTCTGAATGTTGGATCACAAATATGTGCTTGAATTATTTCTTATAATACAAGTTGAAAATAATTGTTTTTAATGTTTCCTTAAAAAATATTAGTTTCTAAGATTTTCACCATTAATTTATCATTGAAATATTTTCTTCAGGCTTGATATTTTTTGAGATGCCTGGTTTCGATTAACTGGGGCTTTTAGAGGGAAAAAGACTTAAGAAAGATGATATGATGTGGATGCTCACCTGTAGGGGGAGTTGAGACACAGTTCACGGCATTCATCGACGCTGCTCACTTCCTGGTAGACAGAGTCGACCGTCTTCAAGATGCGGCCAGGCAAGCGCTTGAACTCACACAACTTGTTGGGCTCGTCGATGCAGTGATTCTCCAGATAATCCGTGCCCGATTTGGGCTGGAAGGCATTAGTTCCCGCCAACGTTGAACGATCCATTTCACTGAGCTCACAAACACCTGTATCTCTTCTGTAGTTCGCTGATCTATAGCAAATAAGACGGTAGGGAAATTATAGACTATGGCCAAAGCTCAAATATATTTGCAAGCAAAGAGAACAAAAAAAAACTAAGAATTAAATTTGTACTCGTTGAAATATTAGAATTGATGAGAACGAAATCTTAAGAACGGATATTCATATAAGAGATAAATATATTATTCTTTATTAATATTGGGAGAAGTTAGATAATTTTTCTAATTCCGCGGTTTTTAATATCATAATATATTGCTAGTTTAAATTTCCTAATCATATATTTTCTGGTTTTCTAATTTTTGATCGTCACAATTCTTATAGCGAATTGATTGGACGATGCACTGCAGAGAATGAAAATGGTTGGGATTAATTCTTTACCTGCAGGTGAAGTCAGTTTCGCTGAGACAGAGCTCGAAGCACTCGCGACGTGAGGCGACGGATACGCTGCGTTTCACTTCCGACTTGAGTCTATAATTTTGCACGCGATCAACGTACCAGGCACGTCCACAGGGCTTCACAGACAGACAAGACTTCTGGGCATAGATGGTGAATACTGGGAACTGCGACTTGGTTAAAGCACCTGCACAAAAAAAATGCGGATTTTAAAAAATTAAGTAGGAATTATCCAGTCAATATATTGATATATAGAAATTAAAGTAAAGCTTTTAAGCTTGATAAATATTACATTTAATGAGTTCGCAATCAACCTAAGGTTTCTATAATTATTCTAGATAATATTTTTAATAAATCCTTACCTGGAAGTTGATCAGCGTGTGCTGAGAAGAGCACACAGAGACCCGTTTCGTAGTTAACCGATTGACAGCTCTTGTTCTTGAGGCAAGTATTCAGACAATCTGTCAACATCAGAGTTCCTGGCTGTGAGTCCATGAGTTTGCCAGGCGCCGAGAAGACATAGCTGACAAAATAATAGAGGATAGAGAATGAAAAAGAATGTTGGGCAAAGAAAATAATCAAAGATAGTTAAGAACAAATAAGGAAGTTTCTAACAACGATCGATAAGTAAAAACACTTGAACATACCCCGTAACAATCTCGAAGCCCACAAGATCAGGATCACAGCGGAAATTCTTCTGGCGAGAATCGATCTCAGTCTCGGAGTCATCGAAATGGGTCGCCTCTGCCTTCTTGGATTCGGAATCCGAATCCGCCGAGAGATCAAATGCCGAGTTGCGATTCTCAGTGGCGATAGCGGGAACTATGTCAACTGCGGCTGGAATCTCAGTTGTTGTTTCTGTTATCGCTGGAATGGCAGTTAAGGTTGTCTCCTCGATCATATCATTTATTGTGGTGGTGGACTCTGTCTTTGCCTCATCCTCCTCCAAGCTGGAGGTACGTGTAATTTCTTGTGCCTGAACCTGAACCTGAACCTGAACCAGAGACAGCAATAGAAATCCTATAGCAAGCTGCTGCAAGACCAGACATCTCTGAGATCCCATGGTTCGAATCTAACTGAAAATTAAAGGAAACACACATTAAAATACAATACAATATTAAAAAAGAATTATTGAAATTTAGGCAACCAAAGAGGAGTACAAAATACCTTTTAAAAAATATTTAAAAAAGGAAAGAAAAAAAACGGCTAAAATAAAGATTAAAAAAAAATATACAAAAATCGTACTTTGAATTGAGATAGGGAAAATTATTGTATTGTTTTTTTTTAACACTAAAAAGAATAAGAGAATTTTAAACCAAATTGAGAAATTAAATAAAAAAATTGAATAATAAGTCTATAAAATTGAATAAATACATAAAATAAATAATTTAAAATTCAACTCAGTTTTATATCAGTCAAAGAATCAATCAAGTGATATAGAAAAATTAGTAATACGGCATTCAATAACAATAATAATAAAAAGAATGAGAAACAAAGAAGACAAAAAGTAGATTGCGATAGTTAATTGGAACCATTTCTCGATCAACTCTATTTGCAAAAGGGCGGAGATTTACAGAGTCTCAGAGTTGAATTTCGAATTAAATGTTTGGTATATTTCATAACAGCACCGCACGTCGATGACCTTATGCACTATTGAGTACTCTTTGGGCAAGTCAATTACCTCTTCGATGGGTGCAGAGGGGAAAAATGGAGGAGGGGTTCTGGATCTGGGCCTGACTTTAGGTTCTGGTTCGCTGAGTTAAGTTCTGGAGCGGGAGTTAATGGCCAACATTTATGTTAGATAGTTGCGATGTAAAGATAATAAAAAGGTCGTGAACTTTCCATGTCTCTACACATTTAATATCAGTATGAAATGAACTTGGCATAAACAATCTCTTTCTGCTTTGATTCTTTCATTTTTAATATTTTTTTTTTCTTTTTTTAGAAGTTAAATGAACTTGTTATATATTTTTAATGAGCTCACATTTGAATAGATTGCAAGATATGAGCAGTTTTGCCATAATTTTGATAATTAAAGAAAAGCTTGGATTAGAAAATCTATATAAAAAAGTAGACATCAAAATTAAATGCGTTGAAAGAGAGTCAAGGTTGAAAGCACCAAGAAAAAAAAGATCAAAGAAATTGTGGCTTAGACTTTTTTTTAAATTAAATTAAAAGCTAAGCATTTGAAAATAAGCTAGATTTGAAAAAATTCATCAATTATTTAAAAAGGATAAAAAAATACAGTAATAGAGAAGAATTATGCATAAAAAGTCAAAGATTAAATGCACCCACGAAATATAATAATATATTTGTACCAAGGATACAATATTTATAAAATAATGGTCGATTTTATTTAAAGTATGTTGTCAAATTTGACTTTTATTTGTTTGAATTTAACTTTAAAGAATTTCTCAATCTCCTTAATTAGACATTGAAAAAGTGCCTTATTGTTTTTCTGTACTTTAAAAAGTGTATAAGACTTAGAAAATATATTTAGGATTTATATAAAAGCCCTCTTAAGTGTTGTAGGTCTTGCAAGTCCTTGTCATGTGTGTGTGGCAAGATCTCAGCTGTAAGATGCTTAGAAAGTGGCAAGAAGTGTGGCATCTTGTCTACCAAATTTCACTTTCTCATAAGACGCTTAAACACGCTTCAAAATTCCGAAGCCGATTTGTCGCGTTTTTTGATATGACAGGTGTTCCCAAGACAGTTCAAAGCTTCGATACGAATCTGGAGTAGACGCTCTTCCGCAAAAGCTGGCTAATAAATGTATCTGTTACTTTGTATCTGTGTATACAGACGTATATGTATGTATCTTGTGTGTGCTCTGTATACATATGCATTAAATGGATTTTCTTTTGGGTTGGTTTTGGCCCGTCTCACATCCAATTAGCCAAGTACACGAAGCGCGACGACTGGTCACTGGCCAACTGGCTAACTGACTAACAAACCAACAACCAAAGAACAACAACAACAACAACAACAACAACTGGCAACAATTTTCCTTAAAGATATTCACTAAAAATAGAACTCACAGGTCGAAAAACTTGTTATTCTAACAGTGAATTTTAACAGACTCCATATATGCGTATAAATATCGGTGTGTGTGTGTGTGTGTGGTGTGTGTGTGTGTGTGTAGCGCCTACTTCGTGCAACAACATGAAAATTGCATGCTGCATGGCAGCAAGTGGCATGAGGCATGTGGCATGAGGCATGAGGCATAGCTGCTGACTGGCCAGAAAGCCATGCACCCTAATCTTCAATGGCAACAATGTCGACGCAGCTTAAAGCAACGGTATTTGATACACACACCGACTACAACTCCCCAACTCTCCCCATCTCTAGTCCCATCTCTAGCCCCCACCTCCAACTCCAACTCCAACTCCATTTCCAACTCCAACTCAAACGATGCGATGCACACCTTCCACCATAACAATTTCTCCAAAAAAGAATACTTAAACCGGCTTCTGCTTATGCACACACAGCATCCATAGATATTATAATTATACCCTGTACATATACGAAATTTCTGGAAAGGGTAGCATAGCTTCAAGCTAGTCTATGCAACGATCATCAAAATAAATAATAATCAAAATAAATTATATAATCTTAAAATAAAGAAAGCTTTAATTGAATATGAATGTTTTTCTTACAAAATTAAAGTTTTCACTTAAACAAAATTAATAAAACAAATTTATCTTCTAAACCAACTTATTTTGTGTTTTTAAAAAACATTTTTTTATTATTTTGCTTAAGTCAAAATTTCTAATTTTGTGAGAAATAAATTCATATTCATATAATTAAAACTATTTTTATTATAAGATTATGTTATTTGTTTTTATTGAAGAAAAAATATTTAAAGGGTATTCTATACTTGATTTTATAAGTGTTTATTTTTATCAGCATTAACTAATTTTAAAATTAAAAATATAGCTTTAAATTGTTTGTTTATCGGATAAATTTAATACATCATTAATACATAAAACACAAAAATAAAATGTTCTTGATTTGTATAATTTCTTTTTTTTCTCTGAATTTTGGTTCTTGACGCTAGTCGAAGTTCCAAAAATATAAATTTTTGTCTCAAAATTTAAAATTGTGATTTCGGGCTGCTTTCGTTACTAGCGCGGATTAAATAAATTTAAATATGGTCATTTCTGACTGACATTTTCTGTATATCTATTGCAGATGGAGAATACAGAAGACCGTTCTTCATATTTATTTAACTATGCTGAAAATTGCACTACTTCGTGTAATATGAAGTGAAGAAAGCTGAAATTTTACTACTTAATTGTAACGTTCTCCCATTGTGAAAGGAACATAAAGTCTTGCACTTTGCCAAATACAATACATATGTTAACTATCTATTTAACTATCCTGAAAATTGCAAGACATTCACATAATAAAAACGACTAAAGTTATTAAAGAAACTGTTTGCACATAGTGTAGATCGGGGAAAGCGAACATTTATATAGTATATTTTACTTTACAGTGTACAGTGTACAGTGTTCACCCCATGCTGAGCTAGAAAAAAAATATATAGCCTTCCACTTTGGCATTTATATATGATTTAACTATCACTTTAACTGCTAGACTACTGAAAACATTATTATGAGCTCATACTAAATAGATGAGAAAGCAACACTGGCGTCACCTAGCGTGTGTATTTGGCAACTTGCTGAAGTAAAGTGAAAACAAATTTGATAAACAATTATATTATTTTTGATTGGATTATTATTGGATTACAGGGTAACTGCTTGTCGTCTCTATTATTGATGTATATATATTTTTACCTATTTTACACTCTTCGCTTGAATAGAAGACGAATTCCGAAGAATCGAATGGGAACCTCTATGCAAATTTCTGGCCATTATAATTGGCCCTCTTGAAGATCATTCAGAGATCATTGGTATGCAGAAAAGATTCACTTGTTCGGTACTTGCGTGGTTAACAAGTTGCTTAGAAAGCGGGAGACTCTCTATCTCTCTTTTTTTTTCAAGTCGAAATCGAGGTCAATGATTACAGAAGCAGTCACAAAAGTCGAGAAGAATCATGAGGAGGAGGAGGAGAAGAATCGACCCACTCAATATATGTTAGCAATTGCATAAAATGCCAATGGGAGACAACGACAACAGGTCCAAGACGGAGCTGGACTCCAATTGGCCAAGTTTTTGTGGCAAGAGGGCATGACACTAAGCCAGGCTCTAAGTATGCCAACCGATTGTATCTCAATAGATTCTTGCCCCCACATGTGGCAAGGTGTCTAGGTTTCTTAAAAGAATTGTCGCATGATTTTCACTTTGATCCACTTTGACAACAATAAAAAACAGAGTTTATGCACCACTCAAAAAAGACCGGTTTCTAAAATCAATATAAAATGTTAAAGGAAAAAGAAATTGAGAAACGCAATTTTATGATCAAAATATTTTTTTTGGCTAATTTAAAATACCCAAATCTAATTTATGAAAAAAGCAATTTTAATTAAGCAACTTTAAAATTACAAAGAAATTATATTAAAATATTCAATTTTTCATTTAAAATTCAAAAGTGAAATATAAAAAAGAAATCAACAAATTTTAGTGCAAGATTCAAAAATGTAATTTTATTTTGCATTGATTATTGAAATATCAAACAATTAAAACAAAATTTTAAGTAAAACAACTTTAAATTCAAAATTCAAACAGTCAAAAAAAACTTAAGAGGAAAGTAAAAACTTAAATTTTTCAATGAGTTTCGTAGACAAAAGTTTTTCAAATAAATATTTATCTCAGGAAAACTAATATTTTTAATCTCCGTGTAACAAATATCAATTTATATTAAACTTGAATCATTTTTATTTTGATAGTTATACAGAATATTTTTAGTGGAATTTGTAGTCAAGTCTAGTGCGTGATGTCATTTGATGATGATTATTCCAAACAAAACAGATATCAATAAAGAAGGCAAACAAATGAAAGACAAACAGACAGAAAGACGGACAAAAGAACTTTCTCCATTCTGCATGCTGCGAGAAGGCCAACAACAACAACAACAGCAAACAACAACAACTCAATATTGCTTTCGGGCCAAAAGGCGATTACTGGTAACGTATTTTGTATTTGTGTCGTTGTTTGAATTTTCAATGGGCGTTTATCATATCACACATCAAAAAAAATGCAAAGTTTCTTTCTTTTTAGAAAATCAACAGATCAACGGATCAACTGATCTACAGTTAAGTACACAAATATCGTTAAGCTTGAAATAGTTGGCAATTTGCCGTTAAGCAAACTTGGCCAAAACATATCGATGAATCTCTCTATCTCTCTCACTCTTGAGATTCGAGTATGACACATTTAACTAAATTTTTTTTATTACTCTTTTTTTTAGTTGTTCTGTCTGCCTTTGGTGTTAGCGGTTAATTATAGAGCTAATTTATTGTCGAAATCGGAGAAAGAAAGAAAATGCGTAACCCAGCCCACATTTTTACCTGTTACCAAAAACTCGTCAGTGTTGACCCACTTTATTAGTGTGAGTAGTGTGTATAGACATTCATAGATTAACTTTTAGTTAATATTAGTGATTAATTACCATAGCATTTCGAATGGTTTCTTTATAGAGGCGGATACTGCTATTTCCTATTTCCAATTTGGTGAGAGGTGTGAGAAAGTTCTGATAAAAATGCATACAATATTTCCAATCGATCAATCGATTTATTTTTTAAATTCTGTTTTTTACGTTGAAATTTTAATAATGAAATGAAAGAAGTCTCCAAAAAAATCTATAAATTTTAGCATTTCAACGGTTTTTAAATACTTTGCTTTCATTTTTATTTTTAATAATTTTTATTTTAAAAATAAGTTTTTTTTTTAATTTTCGTTCAAAAAATAATGGACAAATCAAATCTCTTTTATACAATCATATATCATTTAACCCAAATATTTCGAATATATTTATTTTTTTAAATGCAATTTGTAAACAATACTTTTTATTGAGATGTTAACTGATTTTACATTTCAAACCTAAACATAAATAATTTGATCTTTGAAAATAGACAATTAAAGAATTTGTTGAAACTTAAGATTTATGATGTTACAAATCGAGTTTGTTTGTAATTTATGGTTCAATATGAAGATTGTCTGATCTGAAGTTAACGTTAGAGTTTGTAGAATGCAATTTATCTGCGATTCTTCGGAGTCCGTTAAAGAATTGACGGAAGTGGCGGGGCTATTATTTAAAAATCATAGCGTTTAGCATGTTTTATGTCTCTTTCATCTTTCATCTAAATTCTCAGTTCTTGTTCTCAGTTCTCAAGCCGAGTCTTTCGGTAGAACCGTCTTGCAGTCTTGCAGTCTTACAGTCTTACAGTTTGGTTTCTTCTTACAGAATCTTTCTTTTGCCACATTTATGTGCTACCAATTCCTCCTCTGTCTTCCCCCCCTCCACCCATCCCTGGTTTATTGTCCGTTCGAACAAACCGGTTAACATTTTTTTGTGATTATTTTTCTTAGTCATTCTTCAGTTAGTGTAATGGTTTTTTCTTATTTTTTGTAGTCACTGTTTGCGGTCCATATACTTGTAACAAAAAACACACAAATCACACACACACACACACACACACACACCACATACGTAATCCCATGAGTATAAGAAATGGAAATGTAAACAGTTAACAGTTTACATTGTTGTAACAGTTTGATACATGCCTTAGGTGTTATACACATACATGTCTGGTACATACCTTAGCTTCCTTCCAAATATAATAGTAAGTTTCGTTAAGTTTGTCAACTTTTAATCACAATCACAATCACAACAATAATCAGCCGCACATCTGCATAACACACACACACACACAATTCTAAACGCAGTCCACACAATCCACAAATTCCAGCAGCAGCTAAAAAGCCGAACTTAAGCACTCAGAGGCTGACGCAGAACTAAAGTCATTTCCATTGCCGGCGCGCTTGTTATACAAGTTAGATAAAGAAGAAGTTTTCTGCAGACGCAGACGCAGACGCAGACGCAGCCTACTCTGCCGACGTCGCGGCGTCGCTGTCGCAGCTGCGCAAGAACAACAACAAGTACAATCATATGACAACAACTGCACGCAACGTTTGCCTAAGAGAGCACGCTAGCTAAGCCTAAATAAGAGACAGCTTGTTCGCTCGAACTCTACACTCTCTGCAACTCGAACATGCTCGAGCTTAAGAGCTGCGGTCAATGTACGATGCTGAATGTACACCTGTTACGAGTTCTCTCTCTCTCTCTCTCTCTCTTTGCTTAACATTTGCTGTAATTTATATTCCAGCACGTACATACATACATATTTAATCTGCTGTCGGTGACTTAGGCAGCAAACTTGGCTTTGGCGGCAATGTAACTCGATTACCGTTACGTACACTTTTATTATTATGAACTTTTCACTTTCACTGTTAACTGCAACTGATGTTAACTGGGCGTTTTTTTACTGCGTGCGGTCGTCTGTATTTCATTTATTTCGGTTTTCGGTTTTCAATTCTTTTCCGTGGGCAGAGCCATCAAATTAGCATATTTACCCGGTTTCACTTCTAAGTCGCTTGCTGTGATCTTAAGCTGGATTACGAGTATTTTGATCGTAAACCCATTTAACTTGATCGCCTTTAAATGATATTGTTTTGGGTGAATAAATTAAATACGAGAAAATACACACTTGACACCTTTCTACATTTTCTTACACACTCTCTCTCTCTCTCTCCATTGTTATTGCTCTCTTAATGTTAGTTTACTGCCGGCAACATTCAATAACATTATATCCTGACATACACTCACTCTCTCTCTCTCTCTCTCTCACTCTCTCAGTGTTAAAAGCTAACAGGCGATAACATTCGCAGGTGCTTTAATAACACTCCCTTTCTTGCTCTCTTAATGTAATAAGTCTACAGTTGATAACTGTCGTTAACTTTTGCTGGCGTTATCCTTATCAGTGTTGCCAGAGCAGCTTTTTTCCCGTCAAAACTGTCTATTTTCAAATTCAGTGACTCTGGCTTTATATTTTCCGCTTATATTCCCTTTATGAACTTTTAGAAAAATATATGTACAATTTTAAGGAATAATGTTATAAAAAATTTTTAGCTTCTTACAAAATATAATTATCAATATTAAATGTTTTCTTAATTTGGTATTTTTGTAGATAGTCTGGAAGTTAATTCAAATTAAAAGAAAATTTTGAAAATAAAAAGGAAAATTTAAGAAACATCAACTTTTGTCCCGAATTTTTAATGTAAACTTATAATTTTTGTTTTTTTTAAGAGTTTCAGCACTGATCCTGACACTTTCACTCTCTCGTTATCGCAGTGTAATGAGTCGATAATCGGTAATCTCTCTCTTACTCTATCACTGTAACAAGTCTACATTCGATAACATTTGCTTGCGCTATTTTTAATAACAAATCCGATTTGTATCTTGAAATAAAACTGTGTCAAGTATGCAAATCATGAAACGTAGCAAACGGTGTTTGATTTCCAAATTTATGGGTCAACTCAAATGCAAATGAATCTAGAATCTAGAAATATTTTTATTCTCATCACACAACAAATTTGATACGGTATTTCACTGAATAACTGCTTAGATTATTTTTATTTTGAATGGGGTCTTTTGATACAGCTTTTATACCAATAATATATGTATATAGAGTTTCGGTCACAAGCTAAAGAAATTAATGATTCATCATAAAACCTGCAATTATATTTAACAATTCCTTTCAGTTGATAGTCAAAGAATTATTAAAATAAAGAACATCCGTCAAATTTTATGTTCTAAACTGTTAGACTTTATTCGTTTATTATCTCTCTTTCATTAGCTGTCTCTCTCTCTATCTCTCTGTTTTGTTTATAATGCTAATTCAATAAGACGAGCTCCAATTATAAAATTCTTTACTTGCATTTCCTGCCCAAGAGATGGATTCAAGTCTCTGGAGATCGAGTTAAAGATAGAGAGAGATGAGAGAACTTGCCGTTACGCCATATGACGATCATCAACTAACTATCATAGTCATTTGCACTAAGTAATTTAATAGTAAATATATCTCGTGCACTCCTCATTAGTGCATCTTAATGCTCTTAATGCCATGAACATAAATCTTATTATATTTGGCCCGTAAAAAAGAACTCGATGAGCCCCAATTATATACAGGCTTTAGTTTAATTGAATTAGATTATTATTATATGTGTATTCATTACCACATGGCCACAATATTTTTTTGTCTTCTGTTTGTTATTTCTTACCAGCTTTATAAACTAGTTCTGTCTACCTGCCATTTGATAATACCTCAGTTGATCGTACTATAATCGCGACATCTACATAACTTTTCGTTACTCCACGTACCTTTTTTCGGCTGAATTTGTATTTTTATATAATATTTTGTTTTTTTTTTTTATATAGAATAACAGATATTTAGAGTTGATTATTATTCTCTACAAGTGAGCATTAAAAATTAATTTTTAAATAATAGTAGCTAGTAGTCAATATATCAATTATACAAATTAATATTTAAAAAAAATGAAATTCTTTTTAAAAAGTCATTAATATTTTCCTAGTGTTTTAATCTAAAAACATCTTAAGAATTACTCGTAAAAATTACCATTTTGATAATTCAAAGTCGAATAGTGCCGAAAAGTAATGATTAATATTTTAACTATCAAAATGTGATAAGTAGATAGTTTTTATAGCTTTAAGAATAATACATTCTCAAATAATGATAAAAAATGTAACCACTTTTTTAAGCTGTTGTTAAGATTTTTATAGAAGAGCTAGGAACAAAAGAAATAAATAAAAAAGAAGAATTTAAAAATATATTAGATTAAAAAATTTGGTTTTTCTTAACAGATATTGTTACTTAATGTAATAAGTACTATGTCTTTCGATTTATACACAACCGTTAAGCAATTCAATAAGCTTTTGCGTGTCTTTCAAATGGGAATCAACAAATCATTAATTCAGCATTTCAGCAAATCAACATTTAACATTCCTATCATCTATTAAATTTTTGCAATAAGTTTATAAAATTAAAATTGCAATTCTGTTACCACAAAACGCAATATGTTCATATTAGCGTGTTTTTTATTATTATTTTTTTTTTTATTGTCTTTTGTCTTTCCCTTTGTTGGCCAACATACAATTTGAACGCTGCTTTTTCCGCTCCTGTCCGTTGACTCTTCTAATTGACATCATTTCCCCTGTTCTTTTGCCATCTTTCATCTTCTATCTCCTCTCGGTTTTCAACAGAATTGAGAATCGAGAATTGAGCGTTGTGGCAAACGACAGGCAGTTAAATAGGCTCGTGTAACTCGGCCTCTTTCTTCTGTCTTCAGTCTTCAGTCTTCTGGTTTCTGTCTTCTGTTCTCAGTCTCTGTCTCTGTCTCTGTTTTCTGTTTCTTCTGCTGACGGGTTCTCCATGCAATTAGAGATTTCAGAGCCACGTTAACCATGCATTGATTGAGTCTAAAGCACATGCCACTTGGGCATATTTTTACACATAATATTCTATTACGAGTACTCACCGCTAATTGCAGTCACGCATGACCAGTGTTGCCGTGCTACGATTAGTATTATTTTACTGCTACTGGTTTTCTTACCAACCAACCAATAATTATTTTAATTTTTAAAATTATTTATTGACTCCCTATTTTTTGAAAAAAGAAAATATATATATGAAATTATTAAGCTATTAATATCAATTTTAAAAATAAAAATCAGTATTATAAATAATTTTTCAATTTGTGTAATAAAATTATGAAATAAAACTTAAAAAATAATATCAAATTAAAAGTAAAAATCTTTTGAGCCATGTGGTGTACATCCAAAATCTTGAAACAATATTATTAATTAAAATAAATTTAATAATCATATCAAAACTACTTTTAACTAAAAGTGTCAACAAGACCTGAAAAATAAGAAATGGATTTAAGTTTTATGATTTCATTTTTATATAAATATTGAAATATAATAGCTCAATTTATTTTTAATAATAAAACATAATAATCATTTGCTTAAATAAAACACTTGATTTTATGTAAATCAAATTTATTTCAATTTTATTTATTTTATAAAAATTAAGTATATTTCAAAAGTCACAAAAAGTTCTTAAAGCATTTAAATCAAAAATCGGTCAAGTTTTCTGCATTTAAATTCAATTTAATAAACCGTATTGTCGATAAACGATAGGCAAAATTGTATATCGAGTCGCTTGGAACTAGCTCGATTGAGCGGCTCACTAAACTGAACGAAAGAACTACATTTCAAATTTGTTTAGTAATAAGTTAGTAATAACTTTAGTTTTAATTCAAATAAAACTCAAACAAACTGCAAAAATTAAAAACACAAAATTCCAACAGTTGTCAGTTATATTTAAAATTCGATTACACATTTTAAACGCACAGCTGTTTCCATCGCCAGAGCGTGTCATAGCAGGCAGCTTGCGCGCGCTTACACAGAAGCTGTTACATTTTAAAAGTGAACACTTAACGTCACTTACTTAACTCTTAAGATACTAGATACTTGTAAAAAAACAATATTATTTCACTGTGGGCGTGACATCCATGGCACCCACTGTACAGGGTGTATTGGCCAACAGATCCGCTGTGCGACAGCCAATAATTTGAAACTTAACCTCGTCATCTTTCAACGAGCCGCCAACAAACAATTTTGGATCGCTACTCAGAGCCCAAAGTTCGTTTTCCCCCTTTGAGTTCTGATTGATTTTGAGGCCAGTGACGAATTTCAATTGTTGCGGATTGTAAGCCACGGCCCGTATGTCATTAGCCGTGTAATTTGTCCGCTCTTGCCAACTGACCAATGCTCCCAGACTGATTAGACTACAGTAGAGATTGCCGACATTGTCCATTACCTCCGATTCGCACTGTATACCCCGTGTTCCCAGAATTCGAAAGTGTTTACTGACCGTGTCCACACTCGATGACGATTGCCAGATGCTGGCATTGTTGACCAGGTCAAGTGGAATGGCCATCTCGAAGAAGCTATTCAGCGTATGAAAGTACAGAAAGCGATCTGTAATTTAAAAGATAGTCGTAAGAATTATTCATATAATGTTAAATTAATTAAATTACAATTTAAGTTAAATTTAAAAGCTGAATAAAATTCATATTATATCGGTTTGGCTTTATGTTATGAAAGTTTGAAATTGTACCGATCTTTAACCTAGCAACTTTACAAATCAAATTTTTTGTTAAATTTTATATGATTTTTTACAGAAAAATGAAAGGTCCCAGAATCAAATTTAAAGTGTTGTTTTATACTAATTATGATATAAGGAGTTGATTATAGGTGAAAACTTGAGATTTAAAATTTTCAATTTTGAAAATATCAAAGGGGGGACCCTTACCCTTAAAATCAAAATCCACATCCGAAGGGAAAATATTTTATTAACAAAATTTATAAAATTTAAATGCAGATTGAATTAAGAAGTCAAATCATGATCAGAATGACATTCCGCTTAAAAATCGGTTTGTTTTTAACAAAGTTATGAAAGTTTTATTCCTGCTTAATTCAGTAATTGACTTACCCGATTCGCTCCTGGGACTCAAGCTAACAGTAAATATGCCCGCATGGGCGCTGCCAGATCGTCGCACTCCCAGGGATGGTTGCATGGACTCGTGTTCAATGCGCCACGATTTGCCCGTCAAGGCGTCGAAGACGATCAATCCATATCCCCAGGCATCTGCAATATATGCCTTGCCGCCCAGACATTTTGTGGGCGCATCGTTTTCCGATAGGTCGACTACCATGGCGGTAAATATCGATATGCTGGGCGTGTACATATGCAAAGGAATTGCATAACGCTGCACCAGCTCATCCCTGACCAGGTCAAATATGAGAATGTGTGGCGCACAGAGTTGCACGGAGTTCACCTGACCCGAGTCTACCACCCAGAGACGCCAGCAATCATCAATCTGCAAAGAAAATAGAATAATTAATTAGTTAAATCCACAAGGATCTATTTTTATCGAAGACCGATAACTTTGGTAAAATCCCACAATTATCTAATTCATCGTAATTCATAATTTAAATTTAATTTGAACATCCAATAACAAAAAGTTTGTACAGGATAAAAGGTTAATATATATTTGAAATTATTAGTAATGTAATTAAATCAACTTCAATTTTTTAATCAATAATATAATTAAAGAATTTCGAGTATTTCCATACAGCTGGAACTTTTCGAATAATTTCAACAAGATTTGAACCAATATTAAGTTTTGTAAGAACACCTCAATCTGGATTTATCTGTATATAAAATTAGTCCGAAATTTGTTATTATATATTCATATTTTTAATTAGTTAATCAGAATATAATGTTTAATGTAACCATTTAATCTTGAATTTAAATATGTTCATAATATTAATTTATAATTTGATTTGAATTGATTTGATTTGAATAATAAAATAAATAAAATATAAACTCACAAATGTTCTTATAGCGGAAGTAATACCGGAACAATTGTTGGAGGGCAGATGCCATTCCAGATTGGGATACGCTTCCAGGCGAGGATTATGCACCACCTCATTATCGGCGTTGGCAACTGTGGCCAGAGTATAGGCTGTTCCAGCACTGAGACGTGGAATGGTGAGAAAGGTGCGATGTCTTCCCTCATCGCCGTACTCAATGTCAATGTCCACGGGCAGAAAGAGTTGATTCTTTGATTGATCCGTATCCGTATTCGTGCCCAGACTGAGATCGCTCCATTTGTGCAGCGTTTTCAGCTGCTTCACCTGCAACTGCTGGGCAACACCTGAGCAAACAGTTAACAGAATGCCAATGAACTTAACCCGAAACATTTTCAACATTTAAAACAGCATCCCAGCATCAACACTGAATTTGGTCTAAACCGTTCGAAAGACGCGTCAACACTGACACTACAGGTGCAGGCGACTGCAGGTAGGCTTCTCCGACCTCGGAGTATCATTAGGGTAACACTAAGGTAACCCAACATAAGTAAAGCTGTTGTCTGTCCAGTGCTAACAAACCCTAATTGACCAAATGGTCGACCCGTCGTTGTCGTTGTCGTTGTCGATGTCGATGTTGAGAGTGTAAACAAAGGACGGCGGCACAGGTACAGGTACACAGGCACAGTGGTCCTTCCACATCACATTAACTAATGACTTTCTCAAATAATGATCGTTATTTATTTTTTTAAATTTCTATATACCATTTTACAATTTTTTTCTTTATTTATTCTCATTATTTTATTCTTTATTATCTTTATAAATTAATGAAGTACTGACTTACCCAACTGTGGAATTTATATCTGAGATTTTTAAAAATAAATATTTTTTGAATTTCAATACATCTTTCGAAAAATTATTTATATTCAGTTATTTACCAGACTCCTTAAAAAAACGGTGTCACAATCTTTATATATTATTTTTTGAGATATTTTTTAAATTACTTATTTTTATTCAGATAACATTTGGTATATTTTTTATACATTAACACAAAAAAATGTATGATGTCTTTGTGATTGATAAAGAAAAAAATATATTGAGATATTATTTTGAAAATTATTTATATTCAGTTATTTACCAGACTCCTTAAAAAAACGATGTCACAATCATTACATATTATTTTTTAAGATATTATTTAAATTACTTATTATTATTCAGATAACATTTGGTATATTTTTTATGCATTAACACAAAACAAATTTATGATATCTTTGTGCTTGATAAAGAAAAAGATATATTGAGATATTTTAAAATTGAAATTAATCCAATGACCAATGATTATATGACCAAAAGGACCACTGTACATTGGTGTTGTCCCTCGTCGGTTGGACATGTCAGAGTTTAGTGCCGTTCAATACTTAAAGATTTATAGGCACCTTTTTAAGCGATGCTTCAAGCTTATTTACATAGTCTAAGAACCCAATTTCCCTCCCGCCACATCTCTTGCGCCTTTCTCTCAAATTTACTCTCAAATAGTTGATCTCTCTCTCTCTGTCTCTATATGTTTGTATCGGAAAATGTTGTCTTGAAGTTGGTTGGCAAGATTCGAGTTCAGGCAAAGACTGAACACGACTCCAACCAACTGACAGTGGGACAGACGATGCTCAGCCAGCTTCATCCGATCTTTTGGGATCGTAAATTCGAGTAAACTTGCTTTTCACGCCCCGCAATTTGCGATTGAAATTTAATGTTTATAGTTTTATAGATTCATGTGTGTGTCTTTTGGTTAATGACATATATTCAAGACATTTTCATCGCTGTTTCTTTGCATCTGTCTTTTTTGATGAATTTTCCTATGTCACAATAAACACGGAAATGAATTCAGTTAGTTTTTTTTTTATAAAAATATGTATATACAAAAATATATTAGCAAATGAAATTTTTATTAATTTATATTGCATCAAATTTAACTTTTGACCAAAAACTGTATGGAATTAAAAGGTGTTTCGATTTGTATAATGTCTTATGATTGACAATGTTTTAAAACAGGTAACAGATATTTAAGCAAATAGATAACTAAATAGTTTTTAAATAAATATCTGTAAACTAAACTATTAACTTTACAGTTTTATGTATTTTTTTATTTTTACATACTTTTGCCTAGCTTTTTTTCTGCAAAACTTGCTTTTTATACCCGTTATATTGAGGCTTAATTGCTTAATATTTTTAAAATGCAGTCAGCAATAAATTAGTTTATGTTATGATAGAATTGCAGAATACATTGCAGAGTGTTGAAAATGTAAAAATAATTCAAATAAACATTAGAAGCCTCAGCTTTTTTATTAACATTTTATATTTCTTTAATTTTATATATTATTTGGCATATTTTTAGCAGTTTATTAAATGCTCGAAAATTGTCAGCACTGTTTTTATCATTAACATTAAAATTGGAATATTCTCAGTTTAACCAGATCGACGATTCCTTCTGCCCATGAGTGCAGCTCTCCTCCTGTTTGCAGTTTGTCTCCTTGCATTCATTCTTCTCCTTCTGGCTGCCATCAGTTGCTGTGTCCTCCTTCTCTGTCTGATCCTGTTTCTCAATTGAGCCAAAGCAGCGGCATCCGCATTGGAACTGGAACCGGAACTGGATCCGGAACTGGAGGAGGATGTGGTTGTTGTTGCTGTGGTCTCAGTGGCCTCTTCAGTGATGGTTGTGGGAATTGTGGTGCAATCATCCTCATCCGCATTGTCCAAATCCGAGCAATCCGTGCAGCCATCTGGCAAATTTGGATCCAATGAAGTACATGCTTCTCCTTGACTGCCTCGGATTAAACAAATGGCCAAAAAGGCACAGCAAAGAATTATAGTTTGGATTCTCATATTATCATATAGTATATGAATCGATTGCTTGGTATGATTAACTACTACTAAACTTGTTCTTTATATAGCAAATTGCTTAATTAGACAACTTTGCAGCTGTCACAACAATGTTAAATGTTTAATAATCAAAATTTAATATAACTTTTATTTATTCTGCTCACTTCCGGCTGTACACATAGAGTTTATTTCAATGTTGCAAGTTATTAGAGTTCAAGCAAGTTCCTTTTTTATTTAACTAAATATAATTTTAATAGTTAGTTATTCGTACTATCTATGAATCAATTTATTGGGTTGATATTTATTTATTTATTCAGCTGCTTGCCGTGAGCGGAGTTTTTGGCCACAATTTTGACCCACTTTCAATATCATGCAGAAGCGTTAAAATTCAATAAAATTAATTATAATTATTTGTGCTAATTTTGTCAAATTTTCGACAGACCGAAAATAATAATTGAAAACAAATTTAACCTAAATAATTGAATGTGATAAAACTCGGTTCAAGGTACTTGTATTACACCAAAGTTTCCATTTTCTTAGATTATCTATTATAAATTAAATTGAATTTTATAATAAATTTATAATCATGAAAACATTCAAACTGAAATTTTTATGCATGATTTAAAATCATAAAATTGAATTTACATATTTTTTCTTAAGTACCTCTTCATGTGAAAAAGCAGTTTTCATTTCAATTTGTTACAATTAAATAATTAGCCAGCAAATAATAATTTTGCTGCACGCTAGTGTTCACTTTTAAATAGTTAAATATTTAATGATGTTGGCAAAATAAACACACAAATTATTATTCACATTAAAGAGTTAAGATATCTCTTTAAGTACCTTGAAGCTTACATTCTAATTTGCAGCGATCAACATTTATGATATAATTCGCAAATAATTAGAAGCTCAACCGTAAAAATGCCCTTAAAACCACAAGTCAACAGCAAAAAAAATAAAAATAAATTAATACTAGCAGGCAAATCCAAGTACATACCAAGATAGTTGGCAAAACATGTAAAATAATTTAAGTAAACACATTTGATATGAGAACTGGTTGAGCAGACATTTCATGGCTCATTAATGTCAGCTTTGAGTGCAGTCGAGTTGAACTTGTCTTGGTTTATAGTTTAATTATGTAGTCTACACATAACGGCTTTAGTTAAATATCAAATTAAAACGAAACTAGGAATAGTTCCGATATTAACTAGACTTGGGTGAATTTAAAGAATTATTTGGAGTCAGTGCTGATGGTTGCCAGATTAAGCATATTTATGAAAGTTTAAAGATAGAAATTTATTTTTTTTTTTTGGCATATTTAATTTCATTTTTTCCCTATTTAATTGTCAAAATTCTGGATAACTGGTTAAAGTATATAGAAAAATAGGCTGAAAATTAAAATAAGTGAAAATATATATACGCAAAAATGTCGAGTGAAACATTGGAGAAATTTAACTAACTGAACGCTAGATCTAGCATATCTTTAAAATGTTTAAAACTGGTTAATTTAAAAATAAACTATATAACCAGAACAAAATTAAGGTTCTTAATTTTAAACCTTATTTTTAAACAGAGAATTCCGTTTTCTTCTTCTTTTCTATGTTTTCTATTATTTGTTTTTCAAATCTAGCCTAATCTAACTATTTAAATTCTATTAAAAATAGCTGAAAATGTAGAGAAAAATATAAAGAAGTAAAATAAATAAAAATATATTTACAACGAAATTTTGAGTGAAACATAAATTGAGTTTATAGATTTCGCCAGTTGTTAATGATAGTAATAACCACTGTGCCGATTTGTGTACGCCGCTGGAGCTGTGACTGCTGTGACAGCTGCTGTGGCAGTTGGAAGATTTCCCGGCACCAGAGTGTCCAGATACGAGCGTTGATAGTTGTCCCTTGTGGCCTTCGAGGGCGGGAACGCCTCTCCCTGATTGAGAGCCGTAAAGGGATTACGGATTCCATAGTTGACAATGCCCGTGCTCTCGAATTTATAGGGTGTCTTTGTGGTCAGAGCCGGACTGGTGAAATAGGATTGCAGTGCATTGGACGTGGTTTGTGTGGTGTGGACATGGGATTGGGCCTGATGGGTATTGAAGACACCATAATGGAGGAGACTGTTGTGCGTGGGAAGAGTCAGTGGATGCGTCAGCAGAGGACTCTTAATGCCCGTGGAGAGGGAGCGGGTTTGAGGAAGTTCCAGACGCACAATGCGATTGTTGAACTCATTGGGATTGAGATTCTTCAAGAAGAAACGATGGAACTTGGAGGCAATGGCATAGATAACACCTGGCTCCGATTTCGTCAAGGTTATATCCGCCACAAACTGTAGTCTATCACGATCCTGGGCCAGCACAGATTGCTGATTGTTCGTTGGATTCCAGGAGGCAATTGCAGTCTCGCTGAGCGGACTGAAGATCAGGCTACCATCGAATGGAGAAACCGCCAATCCAATGCCCTGGGATGACTTCTTGCCCACCAGCTTCACATCCAGCATCTGTCCTCTGGCCAATGGTCCTGCCCTCAACACATTCTTGTGCACCGAGAAGACACTGTGGAGGAGATTTCAATAGAGGATTCATGTTTAAACTGACAGTTACTTTCACTGATCAACTCACCGATCTGTGGCCAAGGGTTGGAAGTAAACGATGCCATTGCGTTCATCAAAGGTCAATCCCACAACGCCATCCATCAGCACAAATTGATCGTTGTGAATCTCGGACTGTGCAAAGTCCGGATCAGGGTACATGGCTATAGGAAAATAAGTATGCACATTTTAAAATACTTCCAAACTTAATAACTTCAAATGTAATATTTTTGATATTTCTAAAATCTATTAATACATTTTACATTACTTCCAGACTTAAAAACTTCAAATGTTATATTTTTAATTAAAGATGGAAATTTTTTTTATACTTTTTAAAATACTTCGAGATACTTTTTTTATATTTCTAAAATCTATTAATAAATACATTTTAAAATACTTCTAGACTAAAAACTTTAAATGTTATATGATTTTTATTTATCTAAAATCTTAGTAATAAAAAATCCCATTTTCTTTAATCCCTACATCAACTTTTTAATTCCAATATTTTGGTGAGTCAACTTTTACTTATTTAAAATTTAAAATTTTCACGTTTTCTTCTACAATTAAATATTTTTACTTGATTTTAATAATATTCAATTTGCTAATTTTTATGAATTTGCGACACCTTAATTTTTAAATTCTAGATTTTTTACCTAAATATAAATTTTACACTGCTTAATTAATGATAAAAATAAATTCTATGAATTTTATTTTGTTAATTTAAGCTTTGATCGACAACTTTTAGCTGACGTTAAATAAATAGGTTACAAAAATTAAGATTAAAATAATAATTTAAATTAAAAAAATTATTTTTTTAAATATTAATTCAATAAAACCACTTTGGAAATAACATAAATTTATATAGTGATTAGTAAGATTAATTATAAGTTATAATATCTCTGTAATTAGGAAACTGAGAAATACATAACTAAATAAATATAGAATAGCAATAAAACCTTACCTGGATGTGAGAGTCGCCAGGTGACATCCTTGCTGCTGTCGTAGACAATAATGCCAGGCTCCACTGTATCCGTGATATAAACAAAGACATCGTCACAGCTCTTGGCCGTGGTTTCATCGATAACCAGGTTGGTGAAGAGAGTTTCCCCTCGGAGCACTTCGCGTGGGAAATCAATGCGACGCACCACACGATCCGTATTGAGATCGACCACCAGTATCTTGGGTGGACAGGTGATCTCATAATCCTCGAGAGATCGAGAGACGCCCGCATCGAGCAACCACAATCGATTGCATGAATCGATGCGCAATCGATAAACCGAAGTGAGAATCAGATCGCTGCAATTGTAGTTGGATCGAGCAGTGTTGGAGAACGACCAATCCGGATAGGCCTGCAGCACGGGGGAATCCCCCATGGGACCCTTGGGTACCCAACTGACAGTCGAGGAAACTCCCGAAAACAATTTCGGAGTCGCTATAAAGATGCGATCATTCGACACTGCAATTCCCGTGATCAACACATTCTGCGGATTGTAAAAGTTCATGTCATTGGCCCGGGAAGCTGATGGGAAATTGTAGGACAGGAGCTTCCAATGCTTTTGCACCTGCAGACCAGGTGACTGAGCCTGACTTCCAGGAGGAAGCTGACTGCAAACAAGCAGTCCAAATATTGTGGCAAGAATATGTGGCATGACTAGAAATAGATAGAAAATAATATAAATACAAATATGAGTATGAGTATGAATAAATATATATCAGTATATGTAAGATTATAAAATGATAAGTATATTATTAAAAATTCACTGAACGGTGATTAACAAACTGAACGAGATAATATTGTGTTTAATTTGAACGACTTCAAAGCTGATTAAACTGACGATCTTGACGACATTCAGAGACTGCTGCTCTTCCTCTTCTGCTTTCGGCGTTGCCCTCTCTCCACAACCAGGGATGCTGAAATGCTCTTGAGGGCTGCCACCTTGCACATAAATACATAATATTTGGAACTTTGTCGAATTTGAAACACTTGCAATTCGAATTATTTCAATGAATTTACATTAGCTATGTCCTGTCAAAATTTCTAGGTCGCACGTCTAACGGTTTGACCTGCAAAATGCTCAGTCAGTCAGGACAAAGAGTTTTATATATATTGATGAAAATGTGTCAATATAAAATAGTTATCACAGCTATATCGGATACTGCAATCCAAAGGGCAAAAGTGATAAATATAAACAAATAAAAATAATTGCAACTATAAATCATATAAATTGCAATTAAATTACTTAGTAATATTACTTGGATTTCCCAGTTAGAAAATAAACACGAGCAGTCAAACTTGGAAGGGAAATGACAAAATTAAACAACAGCTAATAACAAAACGAAATACTTAATTACTGTTATTGCTATAATAAAACAACATCAACACGTTCGGGGAAATTTATTTGTTTTGTCTTGTGACCTTTGCCCCTTTTCTCAGCTTTCAAGATTCGATGACGTTATTAGATAAATATAATAAGAAAAGAACAAAATATGTATTTTGTTATTGTTAAAATTAATGCAACAATAAATTTAATTATAATTTATATTTATTTATTTAAATGAAAGCAATAAAGTGACTTAATAGTTCCACGTGAATTTGTCAGCAACAAAGTATCAAACTTGTCAGGGAAATCAAATTAGTTATATTCTGTAATAAATATTCAAGACTGCGACAATTAATAGACAGAGCTATTATTTATCTTCAAGCTAAATATAATTAATAATAAAATACTGGAGTTTATAATTGATATATCAACAATTAAAGTTAAAAAAATTTTATATAAATTATATTATAATTAATATTAAAATATCATTCAATAACTTTATTTATTTTGAAATTGTAATTATAATTTAAAATGTATATTGTTGTGTTTGCTGATTATAGCTAAACAATATATAATTAAAATATATAAATATTGGATTAGATTTTAATAATGCATGTCATTTATTATATATGCAATTTACTTACTTAACAAAGCCACGTGGAGTTATTAGACTGGGAAATGATAGAGAATTAATTCTATTCTCTAAGAACTATTTCAGATTGCAACCCTTTTCCTATGTAGTTGACTATGTTTAGATACAAGTATGAAATGATTACAGTTGCAAATTCCGATTGCATGAAAAACAGCTGCAATTTGTGTTGGCATTGTATTCAAATGAGGCTGTTGTTTTTGTTGTTGTTGTTGTTGCCAAGCTGTGAGATAAGTTAATACTCCATCTGGCATTGTCGCCAGTTTTCAGCTCTCAGCTCTCAGCTCTCATTTCTAAATTGTGACTGAGCTGTGAAGTATCTGTGAGATACAAAAAAAAGGTGTGTGTGTGGTTCGATTTTTTAACACATGCAGTTGGTCACGAATGCAGAACTGAATTACATATTGAAATACGTTTTGTCTAATCAAGAATTGATTTTCAATCCAGTTTTTGACACTTCGTTTTGCTCTTGGCTCATTGACTGGCCAATTGAATGAATGCTTAACTTAATCAAATTGACAACTTGATTAATTTTTTGGCTGTTTAACGAGTCGTAAATAAATAATTACACACAGCCCACAACGACTTGATGTTAACTTGGCCAACAAGTTGACTTTCCAACGCTTTCTTTTCGGATGTTGCAACACATGATCTCGGTTTTGATCTACAGATAGTTGGCCAAGTTAATTGAATTTGTAAATTACATAATTGGGCAAATGTCAAGGCTCAAGTCAGAGACATCAAGAAATAAGTCATTTATATAAGATTTTTGTGAAATGCAAAACGGAAATGTGAACAATTTGTAATAAATGCGCCCGAATTGTTAACTGCCAACTGCTAAAATTGGCCAACGAATTAGGCCTGTTGCCAGATAATTTATGAGCCGCAACCTTAACAAGTTGACGCCTTTTGATGACAGTCAAACAGTCAAACAGTCAGACAGTCTCTAAACCAAAGATAATACCACAAAAGCGAAACTCTGAAAATTGTTTCCTTTTTTTTTCTTCTCTTTTTTTCTGTTATTTTCTATGACAATAAATGTTGAATTTTGAAATTACACATTTTATGTTGTGGTTTAATTCATTGTCGAGCATATACGCAATAACTTGGCATTTTTATCATTATTGTTGTTATTATCATTAAATTTGTTGATGGCTTCGAATAAAATATTTTTAACTTGTTTGAAAAAAAAGACATGTGTCTTTGAGCTTTTATAATCCACAAAGTGTCACAAAATATTGCAGACTTTGAAAACGCGCATTATTCATTATACAGCCGGAACTTGGAACTTGTCCGTGTGTGGGATCAAGTTTTATATAAATCACACTGTATGCAACTGACTCCCTGGAGAGCGTTGCCAATTGAATTACTTTGTAGTCAAACTCTAAAATTGAGTTCAACACTTTTTTTTTTTTTTGGTGTTGTTCACAATGCACAGTGGTAAGAAACTTTAGATTAACTTCAAACTTAAAATCTCAACTAAGATATTTTTTAAATTATTGGAATGCTGTTAAACAATACACTTAATATGTTTGACTTTCATATTTAAATTTAATTTATTTAAATTTTGATTCGATCAACTGATTTGCTTTCGTATCCAATTATAGTTTATAAAACCCACAAAAAAAGTATAAAAAATTTAATATTTCGTTTCTAAGGTGATTTCTTTAATTCCATATTTTTTATTTAAATATTTTGTACAACAAAGAAAAAATTAAAATAATATTCTGAAAAATTTCTATAATTTTGCTTAAAACACATTGCAAATAACAGACAGTTTAGAGCTTAACTACATTCAAAGTTTTTATTTTTAAAAATCAAATCTATTGTTCCTTTCCACTGTGCCACAAACAGACAGACAGGCAGAGAGGATGGTGGAAGGGGGGCGCCCCCCTCCAGAGGGGCAGTATTCAGCTTATCTGCCACATTTTGTGTCTGGTACGTGTTCTCACGGGTTGCACAATAACTGACAAGCAACAAAGGTTTTAATTGCCCCCTCAATTGGAGCAGTGTGCTAAGTGCTTGTTACTACTGTACGTGTATATATATATGTGTGTGAGTGTGTGGGTGAATAGATATATTAATTAGATTCAGTTTTAATTATACTTTGCATTAGGAAGCGACGCAGTTGCTTGATTAACACATTGTTGCAAATTGTTTACCAATCTCAAGAAATGAAATCGAATTTGCAATGCGAACGTGATGTTCAGATGCTGTGCTTCCTTATGGCTAACACACACACACATACCACTCACACACACACACACACATACAGATGCATGTCTACATATGTGTTGCACACTATATCGTGGCAGACTGCTGCCAAAAAGCGCGACTTAACGTAATTAACACAGTTCTTCATTTGGACACGCTAGAGTCACAGGTGTGCAGATCTTTTTTTTGGCCAATTAACTTGTTGTTGGCCAACTGTACTTTGTCTTGATGTTTACCCTTGGCTATGGCTAACTTAATTATGGATATTTTGTTGCAATCGATCGGTGAGAGTCACTTCAACATTTGTTTTAAGCACGCGATTTAAATCGAAAACCAAAAATTCGAAATTTAATTCGGAGTTCAAGTTGCAGCGTATCCGTTATAACTGTGCTACACTTAAACAAACTGCATAGCAATTGGCACTTTAACCGTTACAAATCACAGTCGACATGCCTCGTGCCAAAGCAACGCGATTGGGCTGCATTCACGTTCACGTTCGTTGCCTAAGTCTTTTGTTTTGCTCACTCAATTTGTTAGCGGTTTTGAGGTTTTTACTCTACCATTAGTAGCTTACTTTGTTGCCTGCTTGGATGCAAATATTACTAGACGTATTCGTATTGCTATTCGCTTTATTATTCACTTTGGATATTCCTTTATGTTTGTTGCTACTCGCGACACGTCCAATCGTTGCGGTTGCCGCTTTCCGACTGCGCTCGTATCACAATCGCACCGAATTTTATAAGAGTTGAAGCTAGAGATAATATCCAGTTGCAATGCGTCATGCTAATTTGATAGATACAGAGATATCCTAGACAACCAGATTCTTATCAATTCTAATGAATAAATCTATTGATGGGGAATTCCAGATTTCCTGGAAGTAAAATTAAATATCAATCATACCTTTTAAAAAATACCTTATAAAAATACTTTGTAAGCAACAGATTTGGTTAATTGAACATTAAGTGCGTTTGAAAATTCTTACCTAAACATTTAGTGGCAGTTAATATTCCCAAAATAAATATTGTGGCACTGGGAATCAATAAAATAAATTAAATTGGTTCCTTTCTAATTGTTAAACCAAGTCAATTTAAAATAAATTAAATTAAATAAATATTTTAGTTGATTACGAACTAATTAAAAAAATAAATAATATAATGCTACGTACATAAATGCTTGTAACAGATAAGTTAACAGCTCCATGAGTTGAGATAAATGTTTGAATTAAAAGATATTTTTTATTAGTTATTTGCTATAATAAGCTCATGAATAAAAACAATAAATTATTTAAATCTGACAAACTCAAACTGACAAAACCCATAGCTTGTCGGTTTTATGCTGTGACACAATTAAACTTTTTAGCCGATTATGACCTTGAATCTGGCAGATTCGAGTTTGCCAAAGAGTAGGTCGCTAAAACCGTCTCCATATTTTGATATAATAATTTAAAATTTATTCACAACACAAAAGAGTGATCTCAAAATGACAGAAATCAATTTTGGAGTCACAAATATATGTATATATATATACAACAAAATTATTAAGAACTGTTAAGTTTTATCAAATATAAAGTTTAAAAATTAATTTTATGCATTTAAATAAATTTTAAGAACAAACTAATAAAATTAAACAATTTTATAACAAAAGTTTGTTTGAAATACAATACAAATTGATTTTTCGCTGATTACTTAAAACATTGCTTTGAATTTAATATATCGAATATTCATTTTGATTAAATTTACATTAGCAGCAATTTAAATTGTCAAATATGCTCTTTGCTTATGCTCCGTACAGGGTATATTATGATAAACGGCGAGAAAACAGCTGGCGCCAGAAAATCAGCTTTAGTAGCCAAATTGCAGTTGCACTTTTGGCACTCTTATACAAACTTATACTGTGTGAGGTGCCGACACGGCGATTACTAATACGCTCTGTTGACCAGCGTGAAAAATCGTGGTGGCTTTTACTTCAACTCAACGTCTTGTTTTTTCGACACATCTTCCGTGTATTTAAACTTCGGTGTGTGTGTGTGTGTTTGTGTGTGAGTATGTGTGTGTGTGTGTGTGTGTGTGTGTGTGTGTGTGTGTGTGTGCGTTTGTCGACAAGAGTTCACATCAGATTGTTTTGTGGCATGTAATTGGTTTTTACAAGTTCATTAACGCATTTAATCTGCATATTTGGGGTTAGCAACTTAGCAAGTATTTGTTTTGGTTCGAAAAATAACAAATTAAAATTCTTAAATTAATTTAGCATTAAATGGAATAATAAGAAATTCTTAATAAAAATTAAGGCATTTAATTAAATACATTTTAATTTGATTTTGTAGAAAACAAGGCAAACAGGCTTATCAAATATATGTCATTCATTCAGTATACCCTGCAGCTAAAAATGTATGAAGTAGGGTTTAATGAAAGTGCCAAAAATAAAAAGAAAATGATTATTGATTGCTTAAAAAAAATACGACTAGACAAATATATTTGTAAAATGAGCTTAATGCATTTAGAAACATTTTTTTTTTTAGGGTATCTTTGGCCTAAGCAATAGCTCTCTGTAGAGTGGGGCACCTTTACAAAATTACTATTATTTGTTTAAATTAAATTTTTGTATTGATGTGTGCCGTCAAACAGAATAACCAGTTAAACTGAAAGTAAAATTAAAATTCGTAATGCAAATTTCAGTCTAGACTCTAGAATAAACCTGAGAGAGGAAGAGAAATAGAGAGTATTGACATTTAAGCAAATGAGTAATTATTAACTCGAGTCATGTTGAAATATTTTAATAAACGAGTGCATATAATCAAATATGTAATAAATTTGACCAGTTAATTTGTCATATTATTTATAATTTGTGCATATGCAAATTTATGGCTTGTCTTTATCTCTCAAACGTGTCGAAGCTACTGTAAATAGATTTATCTGGGTAGATATAATTAATTAAATTATTATTAATTAAGTTGCTGATAAGGTATTTAATGAAACACTTTGTTGCATTGTATACTGTCATTTTAAATTTGAGCTTACATCAATTAAATTCTTATCGGATTCAGCACATCAACACATTGATTTTCAATACTAAGATTTAGTTAGAGTTTAGCATATTAATGCGAGAAGTGACAGCCTAATACCCTACATTTAATGTCTCAACTATGTAAGTTAACTGAAAAGCAGGTGCAAGAGTTAAGCTCAGTTGAGGCCAACAGCTGAACTGCAACTGGATTTCATAATACTTGCGGATATATTTAAGCGATCGAGATCGAGATCTAGTTCGAGTTCGAGTTCGACTTCAAAATTGCCCATGTGTGCAGTGAAAGCCCAGTTAGAGCCAGTAATAGACCAGGCTCTAACTCTAAACAACTTGTTTCTTGGCTCAAAAGTAAAAGTTAAAAATTACCAAATCTATTTTTACGTTTTTAATTATTTGAAAACTCTTGTTTAGGTTCTGCGGAAAACACAATTGGCCAAACCAAATATGTGAAAAGTCTTGGCCAAAAAGGGGTTATGTAAAAAGCAATTGCAGCCGTCACAGCAACAACAACAACAACAACAACAACAGCTAACAACAAACAACGACATTTAAACTGGTTTGACGCCAGAATTAGCCAAGTCGTAAGCAGCTCTTTGAAAATTTTTGTAGGACTTGAGTTTTTTGCTGTGGTTTAAATGAATCACAAGCATGGCAAGCAAATGTATTTTAGATATAATCGAAGTTGGATTCCTCAAAAGTTCAACGCCGATGATTTAATTGGACACTTTTATGATCTTTTAAATGTTATCATTTTGGTCAAGAGGCATTCTCTTTGTATGTTATATTACAGATCACAGATAGTATGTCAAGTTATTATTTTGACAAAGAACAAAAATTAAGTTTACCAATTTTGATGCCGAATTTATTAAGTGATTAAATAATAATAAAATTGACATTCCGCAAGAGAATTGGTTGAGATTTAAGAAAGCTATGACCATTGGAAGCTTTAGAATCAAATAAGAGCGTACTTAAATATAATAAAAGAATATAATTTTAAGGCAAGTCAAAATATTTATTTGGCATACTGTACAAGTCATTAGAGTTAATTAAAATACTCTTTGGCGTGTGCTACGATATACTATATAATTAAGGGAAGTATTTAAATGATGCCGGTTCTAACACACCCAGGTAAAAGTGAAGGTCAGCTTTCAAATGATATAATCCGTAATCCAAGATGCATGAAATCAAATGAACAAACTTATGTCACATGCTCTCTGCACTTGACCATTACAATATAACGAATACGACTTTGAATACAATGAATAAATTACAACACTTGATGCAAAGACATTGATGGACATAAAAGATATGCAGAAATGGAAATAAATACATCAGATATATGTGTAGGTGGCATCGCCTCCAGTCATACATTGTCCATAGTTGGATCAGTTTTCCTTTCACAATCACAACGACAGCAGAAATGCCCTCAAATGTAGCTCATTAGCTGTTTTGTATTTCGAAAGTAACCAATTTATAGCGCAATCCAATCCAAATCTGAGCAACTCAATATGCTCTTGTCTGGACTCCACAGCACTTGAAGATTAATAGCCGTTAACACTCACTCACTACTCATACCTGTGGCATGAGTATACTCGCTTTATACCAGTATTCACAACTCCACCTATCGTATTTCCCCCTTCTTCTCTTACGAAATGAACTTTAAATATGCGACTGTTTTTGTATATTTTTGTATCGTTGTCTTAATACCCATTACAAATTATAATGGGTAGTCATAGTTGCAGATTGTTACAGATTATATAGTATTATATTCTTACTTATCATCGACGAAAGAGTTGGTTTGATATAAGTGTCGGAGTTTTCGAAAATTCTAAAGTTTCACAAAAATCAAGTTTTTATTTTCAATTTTTAAATAAATTATTTATTTATAAATCGTATAATAAATAAATAAATTTCAATAGGTTTAATTGACTTTAATTTCATTTAAAACCTAATTTTATTTATTTAAATTAACTTTACATTTAATCAATCTCAAGATATCTGAAGTAATAACAAGATAACTAAAATTAATTAATAGCGATGAGTAAATCTCAGCTATGTTATTTCAAAATTTCAGCCTTCTTGCTCTTACCGTTTGATCTGCACAAATATCAGTGAGTCCGTCAGGACAAACCATTTTAAATATATTACATTAATTATTATTTTGCTGAATAATTATTCGGATAACGATTACTTTGACAAATATAAAGTATGTGTATATATTAATAAAATGTATCTCAAACTTGTCTACAGGGTAACTCTCAAGCAGTTCGACTCAACAGCTGCATTCATGCTTATTTTTGTTTCGTTTTCTCGTCTTTCGTCTCCTTGTCCGTCTGCATTCTCCACATGCTCGTAGCTTGTCTTCATTATCGCCTCATCATGTTGTCATTGCCTCATTTGTGATTTCATTCTGCATTCTGCACGCAACAAACCGATGTTAATGGAATCAAAAGTGCAGTTGACAGTTTCATTGACGGCATCAAAAGTGTTTGGCAAGGTCGAATAGAAGTTTAGTGGCTCAAATTTGAAATGCCAAATTGGGCTAAAAACTCAATTAACTAATAAGCATCGCTTAGAACGCCCCTAATGTGGCTTTTAAAGTGTTGCACCCCAAAGATCGCAATGGCTTAAAAGACAAAAGATCGCCATTAAGCCATTAAGACAATTTTTACCAATTAGATCAACGTGGCTTGAAGGCTCCACCTCCGCAGAAGGTGTGCCAACTACCAACCAGCAACTATCAACTACCAACTCTGACAACTGCCAACAAACATCAGTTAACAGCCGGTTTATTCAACGCTTGCATTGTGCTCGTACTTACTTTCAATTTCAGCAGATTTCCAGAGACTCAAGTCTCAGTTATCGATACACACACACACACACACACAGACACATACGAACAATACAAGTCTGCGGTCAGTCAATTTATTGTTGTGTGAGTGTGCACTCCTTTTGGCCAACATAAATCACTCTATAGATATAGACTTTTATATATGTATAGATACGAGTTGATTTCTATTCTCTTGGATGAAGGCCAACACCACTAAAACCACTGGCCCACACAAGGAGGTGGTACAGAGTGTGCTGTGCAAGTTTCTAGTTGCAATTTTTCTATTCAAAAATGTATAACAACGATTTAAGAAAACTCTACATACACTTTGTGTATAGTATCTTTCAGATACTTTGATTTTTAAAAGAGTTATCATGTTGAAATAAATATGCAATAAGTAGTTTAATAAAATTTGGTATACTTTAACTAATAATAAGAAATATATCTAGTATACAAAACAAATAAATAACTACAATTTAACTTTAACAACATATCTCTAAGATGTATCTTCTTTATGGTTCATTAAGACTAAACGCTTTTGTATTTTAGTAATCACTTTTGAATCCAAAACAGCTATAAAGATTTTTTAATAACTGTACAATGACTTTAACAATGTATCTTTAGGTTCCATTAGTATTGTCAACTGTCTATGGTTTAAAAATAAATTTGTAAAATGTATTTTTAAGATACTTTTGCATCTACAACTGCTCAAATGGCATTTCAATAAATGAACTATAACATTAAAAACGCTTATTCAAGTTACTTTACTATCTAGAATAGTTTGGAAGCTTAAAAATAATGGTAATGTGTGTATTTTTAAGATTCGTTTGTATTTATGTATTCTAGAATGACATTTAACTAAACTACAACTTTAGGAATGTATCTATTGGCTTAATAGGAATATTAATTTATATATATGTTAGATACTTTTGTATCTGAAACTATTTACAAACTGAGATACTGAACTGAAAACAAAACTTAAGTACAATTTATTTAAATATCTGAACAAATGCAGCTTTGGGATACATTTACATCTCAAATTAAGATACTAAGAAACAGTTCCAATCAATATTATTTAATTTTTCAACACTAAAACAACAACTGGTATCATACTAAGATACAAAGTTAAGTCAGGGCATTAACCTACAAAAATGTGAAAGTCATTCTCATTATATATCAATCACATTTGCACACATTAATTCATTCATACTATATGTGTTTAAAGTGCATTTGAGACTTGTTGTTCTTACAGTGAGTGTTGCAAAGTATGTACCAGTAATTTGGTTGAGCTAATATACCCAGTTAGTAAGTGTATAAGGTAACATTTTACATATTTTGTAGCTCATGAACACATTGCAAACCGGCTGCACTTTTACCAAGATATACTATTTATTTGTCAAACGATAACACAAATTGAGAACAGCTCAAAAACTCAGAACTGCATCGATTTATCAATAAATTATTGAATTGAATTTGAATTGTACGTTGCAGAATCATAAAAACACAATTCTGACTTTGTTGCATTTTTCAAACATTTATAAAGTAACTCATATCTGTATATTTGAAGTTGCAGATTTTTAGCAAGGTGTCCGAAAAAAAACACCTTTTTAAGTTCATGTAAGTATGAAAAATCTGGACCAATTATATACAGATGATATATGGACTTTACTGACTGGTTCAGTGGTTCTAAGTGGTCTCCTTTTACCCTACATACATATTATATAAAAATTGTGGAATAAACATTTAATAAAATTTGCTTTAATAACGACTATAATAAACTCAATGAAATATTTCTATTAAATATTTAAATAAATTCATTGAAGCAGAAACTAGTTCTCATGTCAATTACAGGGTATTTTGCAGCGATAAACACTTGACTACAGCAGTTAACATTTAATGAATTCATACTCTTATGGTAATGGAAAAAAAAAGAAAATTATATCTTGTGTATGATGTTGAAATAGATTTTGCGTAAATGTTGAATATTTTCCATGCCTACAAAGTTGTCAAATATTTTAGATCAGTTTTTCAGCACACGCAATTTGAATTTTCGCGTTTTCTTTTCTCTTTTTCTTTTTCTTTGCCATATCCAGTTTGTTTGTACACACTGGTTCCTATTTATATTGAACAGATACTTTAAGCCTGGGTGGGGCATAGATACAAAGTATAAAAACCAATGTGATAGAAGAGCTATAATTCAAGACAGGTACGCTCACTTTTTTGACAGACTGTACATTGTACTTAGTACACTTACATTTATGGAGCATTTGAAAGATCTGTGATACAGTAAATAACCAACTAACTTGGTTAAGTTTGTTACCAACTCCATAACTAAACAAACAAAATGAAAACAACAAGTATTTATGATAATAATAATGGGTTTGATACCTGGGGAACAAAACCCTTGCCATGGGTCAAATCATGAATTGAAAATTAGCATAGGTAATTAGATAATAATAACAGAGGCCCCCAGGCTCCCTTGAGATTCAAGAGTGCCCAACTGGCCATGGTAGTTGAGATACTTAGATACTTTTATTCTGGGCGTTTCACTTTTAGTTTCCATTCGCATGTCAGCACTTAAACAATAATAATCACATCATCCAGAGTATAAAGGTATAGTCATTATAAATACACTCATATTTCATTAAACATTTATTCAAACAGAACAATTAAATTTAACTTAAAACTCACATTACTGCAAAAGGTAATATAAATTCTAAATAATATAAATAATACGGATATAAAAGATTTAATATTAATGTATTATTCAAAATTGTTTTATTATTTAATCGATAGTTCTTTAGATTAGGTATTTCATTTAAATAGGAATACTTTTTTTTTAACTTAAAAATTTTGTTATATATAAATAATATTTTTAACTTACAACTCACTTACTTAAATATTATAGGTTGGCGAACACGATAAATTATACGATAAACTATATGGCACAATATTTAAATTTATTTTATATTAACAAATTTTTTTATGAAAGATATAAAAATAAAAAAGTTCTGTAATTAATCTAAATTTAGTGAAGTTTTATATCAAATATATTTAAATAGATATATATCTGTTAATTTTCAAATTAAATTATATAATAAAAATTTCCCTATATTTTTGCCTGGGTGTTGCAGAGATGAGGTTTGTGCTGCTGCAGCTGGCAATGCGTCTGGTTGTCATCAGTGGCTTTGGGATCAATCTGATGCAGTTGCCCCAAGAGGATAAGTCACAGGTGGCATGCACGTTGAGTCTGCTCCGCAAATACTTTGACTACAGTGATGTCCTCTCCGGGTCTGTGCTCTGTGTGAGCATCACTCCATACAATCGGGATGTGCAGGAGAGATTGCTGCAGGGACTGAACCAACATGCGGATTTCCCCTGGACACTGTTGACGACGAAGCCACAGGAAAAGGATAAGGGAAAATCGCAATCGGAGCTAAAATTGATGCATGAGAAGCCTCAGTGTTATTTTCTCGTTGTGGGAGACTTGGAGGAGGAGGATCTGCAGGAGACTTTTGATCATTGGAAGCGTATGATGAACTGGAATCCATTTGCTCAGTTCGTGGTCTATTTGGCGGCGGTGGAGGAAACCGATGAGGATATGACAGATTTGATGGTGGAATTGCTCTTGACATTCATGAATAACAAATTGTACAATGTGAATGTGATTGGACAGAGCGAAGAGAATGATTTCTACTATGCCAAGACCTCGTTTCCTTATCATCCCGATAACAATTGTGGCAATCGGGTTATAGCCATTGACCTTCTGGATGCCTGTAGCTATGAGGAAAACGAGCAGGAAGCGGAGGAAGAAGAAAATGAGAGTGCAGAAGACTTGGAGAATAATAATAGAAATGATAAAACTGACTTCCCAATGGCAAGAAGCATTGACTGGGAGAATAGTCAAGAAAGCAACAACTCTAATCACAATCAAGCTTCCGTTGAAGTTGAGGAATATATGCGTGCCAGATTTGAGGATAAGTTTCCACACGATCTCAGCGGTTGTCCCATTCGAGCTGCCTATCGTGGCTCCTGGGAGCCCTACATATTCACCATCACCAGCGACACGGAATCCGAATCCTACCAGGAACCCAGCACTGACGAAATGCCTGACGAAACCGCCTCACAATATGACGACAGCTACGTCGATGTGGAGCAATATAATAATGTAGAGCATGTTGATTCAAACAATGGCCAACTGGATGAGCCGATTGGACAGGCCAAGTTAACGGGCCTAGAGTATCAACTGGTGGAAACGATTGCCCAAAGATTACATGTGACCATTGAGTTTACCATGCAGAGCAGCAATGTGTTCCATCTGTTTCAGCAGCTGATCGAAGGGTAAGAGGAATGCGACTTAGTTCTATCTATAATAATTATTATAATTGGTAGTGAGATTTTCCATAATACATAAATAACAAATTTTTTTAGATCAATTAACACGATTTACCTTAAGGAAAAAATTGGTTTAACCAAATTTAATTAAATTTGAATGCAGAATGAATGTTAAATCCAAACCATCATCAAAATGACATTCCAATTGAAAATCGGTTCAGTTTTGACAAAGTTATGACGGTTTGACTTTGGTTAGACTTTGAATCTAGCAGTTTTCAAGTCAAAATTATCGTTTAATTTCCCATGATTTTTGAAAAGAAAATGAAACGTCTCAGAATCAAGTTTAAAATGTTGTCTTATACTAATTATGATAAAGGGGTTGATTATAAGTAAAAACTTGAGATTTAATATTTTTAAATCGATGTAGGTTGAAGTGATGAAAACTTAATGTTGGTCTAACTTTTAATTAACTCAACAGGAAAATCGATGTGATCGTTGGAGGCATCGATGAGGATCCGAGCATTAGCCAGGTTGTATCCAGCTCCACATCCTATCACCAGGATGAGCTCACCTGGTGCGTGGCCAGGGCGAAGAGGAAGCACAGTTTCTTCAACTTTCTGGCAGGCTTCAATACATATGCGTGGTTCCTTTTGCTGATCTTCATCATTTCCAGTTCGTTGGCTGTGCTGGCGGCTCAAAGGGTCTCAGGATTTCGTCTCAATAGTTTGCCCAACTTCTTTTCCATCTCCATAAGGATGCTGGGCATTCTCTTAACCCAGGCCATCAATGTTGATGCCCAAACAATGCCTCTGGTACTGCGAATGCTTTTTGGTCTCGCCTTCTACATGGCCTTCTTTTTCAGCAATACCTATCAGAGTTTCCTGATTACCACACTGACAACACCAACGACTCAGACACAAATCAGTCACCTCGAGGAGATCTACGGCAATCGGATGACCATTTTGATCAGCTCCGAGCATGTTCGGCATCTCGATAAGGAGGGAGAGGTGGGCTTAATTAAATTCTTTTTACTTTTATTAATATTCATATATCTTTATAATCTTTCCAATTATACATACTATCAGTCTAACTTTATTTTTGATTGCAAATTAATGACTTTATTTTTTTGACAATTTAACATCTATCAATCTTTATTATTTATTTCTCTACGCGTTCTCTACTCTCTTGTCTATCATTTTATCCATCAATCGAACATTATGATATAATTTTTCTTCTTTGAAATATATGATTATTATTTCCTAAATTTAAAATTTCATAATTGTATCTAACAATCTTCATTTTCTACCATTCTTTTCTCTGCAGACCTTTAAGTACATTCGTGAAAGGTTCCAAATATGCTACAATATTGTGGATTGTCTGAATAATGCGGCGGATAATGAACACATTGCCGTGGCCGTATCCCGTCAGCACGCCTTCTATAATGCCCGAATACAGCGGGATAAACTCTATTGCTTTGATCGTCGGGAATCTTTGTATGTCTATCCTGTGGCCATGTTGCTGCCCAAGAAATTTCAACTATTGCAGCAGATTAATGGGATTATACAGAATGTGATTGAATCGGGTCACATGCAGAAATGGGCAAGGGATCTGGATATGGTGCGTCTGATTCACGAGAAGATTGCACGTGCCCAGGAGGATGATTTCAAATCGCTAAATCTGTCGCAGTTTCACGGCGCCTTTGCCTTTGCCAGTGCTCTTCTTCTGCTGGCCAGCGGTGTCTTTGGCCTGGAATCTCTCGTCTACTGGTCGGTGATCCAGAGACGCACTCGTCTCAAGCCACTTCGTTGGTTGCATCGGCGATTTCGCTAGTTCTGCACATTGCGCATACGCCAAGTGCGCCCGCTAAGCTGCACATTGAATATATATGTCTGAATATACATAGTTCCTATTCAAAATAAATATACATATATATATATATATATATAAATATTTCATATTTTCTTGGCACATTATTCAATTTAAAAATACAAAATTGCAATATGCCGTGGAATGCACGGCAGCGTTGCCGTTGCGGCTGCTTGTCATAATCCAAGCAGTTGTCGACGTGCCACAGTGGCACCTCGCTAAACAAAAATGCCAGACGGAAGTGTCACTACAATATTTGTCTCTCTGCAAATTAATCTTGTATGCTTATATTCATTTATAATTTAACGGTGGAACTATTAAATTAAATAGGTTACTATTCAATTTAAGTCTTTTTTCAAATAGCTTTAAATTAAATATATCTCTTCTAGAATTCTGAAAATAATATAGCACTAAATATTTTGTTAACTTCTTTAACAGTGAACCAATGAAGCTCACTAAAGTCAAGAACATTGCCTTGGATAAATTCTTTTTCTTGGTTAAGACAAGTTTAAGAAGGAACTAAATAATAACTTAATTTATATATTCAAAATCTTTTTTGTATTTCAAATTAAATATTTGTTTCAAATTCAAATTTATCCTATAAATATATAACAACAATTTATATAAATTATTAAATAAATAAAATTATTCTTTGACTTTTGCAGCTTCGATTATGTAATGGAAAATTTAAATTAATAAATAATTTAATTTTTTCATCACATTTATAAATTTTTTATTTGCATGTTGATATACACTATTAGATTTTTAAAATGTTTATATTAATCAAGTATTGCTCATTTAATTGGTCCAGATTTAAGAAATTTTCACACAGAAAATGTGCATACTTGACCCACTGTGCCGTGTGGTCGTCGCCACCTCCGTTTGCTGGTGCATCCTTAAAAGGTGCTGGCCTACTCTGCTCCGTACACAAAAATAATATATATACATATGTACCACGTCTATCTGTACATATCTACACATATAAATATATATATATTCAAAAGATTTTATAAAAACATATTTTTAGATTTACACATTTGTTGTGGTATCATCAAATTGGCATAATTTTGTTGTTGCTGGCCAACACAATTCAATCAGCTGCTTTGGTTTTAGCCAAAACGATACGATCTGCTTGACTGAATGAGATTTTCATTGAATATTTTTGATTTCGAATGAATCACATTTATAGTATGTATATATGTAATATTAATACTATTACTTGGTAAAAAAAATATAAAAAAAATACAACTAAAAAAGGGCCTTGAAAGATCGAGTTCTATATAAACCTAATTAATTTCCTAAATTCCTGTTTGTCAGCGAACCAATTAAAGTTTTAGAGTTGATTGAGTATAAGTACATAGCTAATTAACAAATAAGCCTTATGAATTGTTAAGTGTGCACGACTATGAGTTACCCTATAAAATATTTTAAATTATTATAATTTTCGTTGCATAAATAATTTGTTTTGAAGTATTTCATTTTTTTGGGCAGCTTGCCTTTTATGAGACCTATAAAAAACATTATAACTTGTTCCATACTTTAGTAAAAACTATGTTATACCCAATGTCTTAACTCAATGACTATGTGGCATAACAATAATTGAAGAATTTATAAAGTAAATAAATATGTTAAAAGAAGCCTTCAAGTCGGTTCTGCTCGACTTCAAAATGCCCTTCATGTAAATTAAAAATACAAAAAACTGTCTTATCAAATAAATATATAAGCAAATGAACTTGAGAATACAAATAAATGATATTGAAAAGAGTTTGATTTACAATAATATTGAAAATGACTTAATTATATATTTAATTGAATTCCAGAGTATTTGCTAGTCACAAATGCGCAGTATTTGCACCTGAATTATCTGACCAAACAAATACTAATATATATACACGCTATACAATTGAAAAATCTGCTCTTAAAAATAGATTTCCATTCGCATCTGCGAGTCAGAGTTAAAGAATCTTATGCAGAAAAACGTGAGAATGAAATATAAATATTTTTGTATTTATTTTTTCTCTCCTTTTCATGCACACAATAAGCGAATTGTGTAAACAACAAACATAATTTTTGTTATTGTTTAAGTGCTAATTAAACATTAAATAATAAGCAGAAATTCTTGACTTGATTTCCTGGCCATATTTACATAATTATTGTTGATACTTTACATATCAGATCGATCTACTTACTATATAAGTGCAATATGCGATCTATTAACAATTTTCGACTTATAATTATAGTGTCGAAATGGCCCTAGCCCCACCTCCTATCTACACCTCAACACACACTACAATCACATACACACACCCACACGCACACCCACATTATACACAAGTATGTGGCGCGTATTTTCGATATATTTATATTTAATTTTTTGTTTTGTTTTGAAATTCTTTTTTCTAATTACGAGTGCGCTCTCTGCTCAAGATGAGAGTGTTCCATCCATCCCCATGTATGGATTGGACCAACGTGCAAATGTTGATTAAAAATTAGACAAAACAAAAAAATATCTACACACACTCGGACACACACACAGAGAGAGAGAGAGACACCTACGACGCCTCCACGGAGGATGGACTGTATACAAAAAAGAACAACATGAAAATTCTTTCACAGATATTTGGAATGCCGATAATAAAATACTCTATAACATTTTTTTTGTTCTATCTATCTAAATGCAATTAAAGAAAAGTTCTTATATCGATAGCATATTCCTTGAGCAGTTAAAAAATAGTTTTCCGACTTGGTCAGCATATATTATGAGATACAATTTTCATACTTAAACTCTTAGTTCGATCAAATAGTTATATATCAGTTGTATAGGATTTTGCAGAGATTTTAATATAAAATACACAAAAACATATTAAATAAATTATAAAATAAATACACCGATCAATGAAATTAAGTTATATTTGAATTAAATTAATTAGTATTATTCTTATTATTGATTTTGTACTCAATTACCGACCGTTACTTTTTTTACTTTTTATGCTGACTATGATTCATGATTTGTATGAGACTCCGAAAAATAATTATAAAAACAAATATTTTTCGACCTATTTACAATATATAGGATGACTAGTCAAGATCTTCGTAGCCGTATTTGGTTTTAATATATGTATTATATAGTTATTTTAAATAATTTAAAAATGTCTTATGATATATTATTTAGATTATACTTAATTTCCTTTACATAACTTGAAAATTGCGGGCATGGTATTTTTCTAAAGGCGTTTTTACAATTTCTAATATAGTTTAAACACCCTTTTCCGAAGGGTATCAGATAATATTTGTGTGTGTTTGAATAATTTTTGTTTACCCTGCGCTCAGATCGCCAGCGGCGTCAAAAATTATGAAAAGAAAACAAAAAAAAACAAACGAAATAAAATGAAAAAAAAAAAATGATTTTTAAAAGATATTCAAAAATTTCCCCTTTAAGCGAAATGTGCATCCATGTGCTGCAAATGTCTGTGAATTGTCGCTGTCTCTATCTCTGTCTCTCAATCTCTTCAGATGTATCTCTGCCTGCAGATGTATCTGTATCTGTGTATGTGTTTGGTTGTATCTGTGTGTGGAAATTCAGCTCGACTGAGGGTCGATCCAAATGGTATAAATATTAGCTCATTACAGTCCAGCAGACACTCGCAGTTCTACAGCGAAAGTGTTGCTATACAATTTATAAATTTTCCTTTTCCAACGCCGACAAACGGTTAGTTTCTCAAAAATATTTTCAAATATATTCAACACAAATTGAACAAATTGTGAAAATTTGTTGGGCAACAATTTAGTTGTCAGATTTGTTTTGTATAGATACTCGTTAAATATTTGGAAAATTCTTAAAATCTCGGCATAAGTTTGATTCGAAATTCGTGATTGCGTATTGATTGCCAAATCATTTTCAAAACATTTTCCAAAATTTGCTGTACTCTTTTTCGTAGTGAAAAGTCGCCAAGATGTGTGATGATGAGGTTGCCGCATTAGTCGTGGACAATGGTTCCGGAATGTGCAAGGCTGGCTTTGCCGGAGACGATGCACCCCGTGCCGTCTTCCCATCGATTGTGGGTCGTCCTCGGCATCAGGGCGTGATGGTGGGCATGGGCCAAAAGGATTCCTATGTGGGCGATGAGGCGCAGTCCAAGAGAGGTATCCTCACACTGAAATATCCCATTGAGCACGGCATCATTACCAACTGGGATGATATGGAGAAGATCTGGCATCACACTTTCTACAATGAATTGCGTGTCGCACCCGAGGAGCATCCCGTCCTGCTCACCGAAGCCCCCTTGAATCCCAAGGCCAATCGCGAGAAGATGACCCAAATCATGTTCGAGACCTTCAATGCTCCGGCTATGTATGTGGCCATCCAAGCGGTGCTTTCACTGTACGCCTCCGGTCGTACCACCGGTATTGTGCTCGATTCCGGTGACGGTGTCTCCCACACAGTGCCCATCTATGAGGGTTACGCTCTGCCCCATGCCATCCTGCGTCTCGATTTGGCTGGTCGCGATCTCACCGATTACCTGATGAAGATCCTCACCGAGCGTGGTTACTCATTCACCACCACGGCGGAGCGTGAAATTGTGCGTGACATCAAGGAGAAATTGTGCTATGTTGCTCTGGACTTTGAGCAGGAAATGGCCACAGCAGCTGCATCCACATCTCTGGAGAAATCCTATGAGTTGCCCGATGGTCAGGTGATCACCATTGGCAATGAGCGTTTCCGCTGCCCCGAATCTCTGTTCCAGCCCTCGTTCCTGGGCATGGAATCGTGCGGCATCCATGAGACTGTCTACAATTCGATCATGAAGTGCGATGTGGATATCCGCAAGGATCTGTATGCCAACATTGTCATGTCCGGTGGCACCACCATGTATCCGGGTATCGCTGATCGTATGCAGAAGGAGATTACCGCACTGGCGCCATCTACCATCAAGATTAAGATCATTGCACCACCAGAGCGTAAATATTCCGTCTGGATTGGTGGCTCCATTTTGGCCTCCCTCTCCACCTTCCAGCAGATGTGGATCTCCAAGCAGGAATACGATGAATCCGGCCCTGGCATTGTTCATCGCAAGTGCTTCTAAGTCAACACACACACACTTGCACACACACACACACACTTGCACACAACACACACTTGCACAACAAACATAAGCACTATTTGAGCTTTATGAGATTAATAACAATGATTAATTTTAAGTGAAACCTCTTGCTGCCCTGCCTGTTAATCAGTCAATCAATCAGTCAATTAATGCATCAATCAAACAATGGATCAATCAGACAGCAATGAAATGTATTATATTTATATATATTAATATTTATTGGAAGTGTCGCAAATGACGAAAGGAGAACTTAATATGAGATTTAAACTTAAACCAAACCAACAAAAAAACAAAAAAAAAACCGAGTCTAAATTTTACAGTCTTACAAATAAATAGCATCCATTTTAATTTAAAAAAAAAACCCGCAAACAGATCTTTTTCATTACGATTTTCTTTGGATGCAATTGCATTTGGAATTATTTTTAGCATATTTTCCACATGCAGGAAATGGCGATAATTTCGCACACACACACACACACACACACCCACAAGATGCAATTCGTGGTGAGGTGAGGGACTAAAAAGGTGAGGATGCTATCCGATGAGATGCGATCCACATGCTCGAATTATCTACTCGTATCTACTCAACTATATAGACAGATTATCAAGTAAGTTTTTTGACAAACAAACGAATTTACATAACTGATTTCTACACTTTAAAAGTAAAAATAAAAATAAATAACACAATCATATTTAAGACAAAAAAAAGTAATTAAACTCAATTTATTTTTTTATTTGGTCTTTTTTTAATAATTCATAAAGAATAAGCCACTATATTAAACTAAAAAAAATGTTTATATAAAGCAAAGATATTAATATTTTTTTTAGAGTTTTTAAATATTTTCATAGTTGATTTTTTTTTTCATTTGAAAAAGTAATTAAGCTTTATTTAATTACTCTAAAAGGACTTAAGCAATATAATAATTAAATAAATAATATAATAAATTAAATCAAAATACATGAAAATGTGTTTTTTTTTTTGAGACAATTTTTTGTGTAAATTAATGTATTGTTAAAAACAAATTGCTTACTTAACGCATGATATTAATTATTATTTTAATTTTTTATTAATATTAATTTGTCAAAAACTCTTAATATTTATCTGCTTTTATTTGGCAGCAATCGAATTTTTTTCTGTGCTTTGTATTTCTTCAAATAATTAAGCTCAATCACTCTTATAACTGATATTTTTAAAGCAAAGCTCTACAAAAAAGCAGAAAAAAATACTTAAAGTTTTAGACTTGTCAAAACAATTACTTGTCGAACTGTAGATGTACTTGCGTTGTTTTTCCAAAAAAAATGTGTATATTCACATGCAACAAACAGAGACGTCTTTATATTTACCCCCCTCATTGTCATCGTTGTGGGCTGTCTAAAAATAAAGCATTAAGAAAATAACATCAGCAGCATCAACAATTGTGTATATTCTCGCCACTGTGAGATTGCCATGTATGAGCTGAACACACACACACACACACACGCACACACTCGCACACACACACACCCCGTGCAGAGATTTGGAATCAACACTCGCGTCTCGTTCTTCGTTCTTTAATTGCAGTGCCATGACTTGACTCGACCCTCGCGTCTCTGCGAAAATATCTTGGAATTTCAAGTACATATGTGTGTTGCTTCCATTTCCATTTTCCATCTTCCATCCTCAACTACTTCTCCTTCTCCTTCTGTTATATTCGGTTGTACTTGAACATCGGCAGGTCAAATATGAGCAGCTGGTGTCTTCCAGGAACTAAAAACTACCCCAAAATCAATTTATGTACATTTACATGCATATTTATTGTATATATATTTTCGTCATGTTTTATTTTTTTTTTTTATTTTTGATACATTTAATTATAGAAATGCATTTTGTATACAAAAAATATTGAAATGCCATATGTATGTATATAAATGAGTTATTATTAATCACATTTGATATATGTATGTAACTTGATGTGATATTTATTATTCGTTGTTCATTAATCGATCGGTCGGTTAGAATTTGAATACTGCAATTTGAGAAAGAACATCGTCATTATCGTCACATTTTCTAAACTATAATATAGATCGTTGTATATATCAAGCAGAAAGACAGACATCACTTTTGCTTTATCGTTTCTTTTTTTTTTTTTTTGTTACTAAAAAATCCAGTCTATACACTTAATAATATTAATTTAAATACATTACAAGTATGTATTGTATTTTGATTTTAAGTACATTGTTTCCACATCAGTTTCAGTTTTTGTTTCCATTTTCACCATTAAGCACAATTATTAGATTAAGTATAATTTAAGGCACATTTAATGGACAGTTAACATAGTGTTCATTTTTTGATTGGACCTGCTCTCTCAATTGTCTTTCAAATGGAATGCTTAAGAAGGAAGTTCTCTAAGTTTTGTCATAGTTAATATCAGCTTACACAATATAAATACGAACATTTACGCTTACACTAATAATAATGATAATCATAATCATAATAATAATATATATAGTTAAATACATTTTTAAATAATAATTACAACTGTGTTGTAATAACGGATTTGCGTATTATGGTCGGCTCGCGTCCCTTGGGTGCTGAAACACTTTCCGCGGAGACTAGCCAAGGAGAGACCATATCCTTGCTATGGTTGGCTGCTGCAATACGTCTATTCTCCAGCTGCAGACTGTTCTTCTGTGGAAAGTAATTCATCAGAATTAGTTAATTATTTAAGGGTTAATTTCAAATTATATACGGTTAATTGTGCGTGCATATTGAAATGATTTTTAATGTTAATTTGCAGAACAAGTTGATAGAAGACAGAAGACAGCTTTCACCCAAATTTCACAAATTTCTAATCGTAACAGTGTTGCCAGTTTTAAATTATTGCTAGATCTAACATATTTTATCAAGCTTTAAAAACAATTTTAATACATTTTTAGTTTTAAAATAAAATGAATTTTAAAAAAGCTCAATTTAAAAAAAAAAATTATATACAAATATTTTACAATTGTAGCTTAGCATTTTCATTCGCATATTTACTTTAAAAATGTTGTATTCCTCTTTTTTAAAATATACTACTACTATACTTGACAACAAAATTTCTTTAATTTATTTCTTTTGCAATTAAGCTTAGTTTAGCATCTTAACTTTAAGTTTTGTTCTCTTTCATTTTTAGATGTTTAAAATATTTTAAATTAAAAACAGCGGTTTAACAATATGTCTATTTTTTTCATATTTCTTGCTTCATTTTTTCTAATTTTCGTACATATATTTTTTTAATAACATTATTTATCTTAACTGCGAAAATTCATAAATCTTTTCTTTTAACTGTCGAAATTCTGGCAACACTGATTCGTAAATTGGCCAAACCTTTTCACTGTGCGCTGAATCGACTTCAGTCTGATTTTGTTGCGTTTGTTGCTGTTGTTGTTGTTGCTGTTGCGACTTTTGGGCCTCCAAACGCTCCTGTTCGCTGAGTGTGGAAAAGAGCAAGGTGCCAGCGCTGGGTGTTGCTGTGGATGCTGTGGATGTTGGGGATTTAGTCTCCACAACACCACTTGCACTCGTCGTCGTTGAATTATTGTTGATAATATTGTTAATGAATATTTCATTAATGAGTATTTCAGCTGCCGATGCATTGCTCAGCATGGGTGTAGAATCGATTCCAGTCGATGTTGCAGTTGCAGTTGCAGCACTTACATTAATGCTGGGCGTGCTTATGGTGGTGACACTTGTGCTGCTGCTGTTGTTTGCTTGATTTATCGAAGCCGGCAGTGATGAGGGCGGTGTTGGTGGCCCACTGTAACCGGAGACAAAGGTCGCATTGCTGAAGGGTGAATTGCTGCTGGCACGGGCATTTAAAGTGCTCGAGCTGCTGCTGTTGCCGCTGCCACTGCTCGGTTTTTGTTCCGGTATGCTGAGCGTCAACTTATCGCCGCCCTAATACATCAAACAACAACCATACACACACGCACACACACATGCACACAACAAACATAAAGTGCATACACAAAACAAAATGTAAATAAACAAAACAAAACAACAAAGAATAATGTAAATGTACAGAAAGCATGAAATAAGTGCAATGCATTTCGAAGATTGGAATAACTCGTTTCAGTCTCTCCAATTTTCAATTTGAATTTGAATTTGAATTTAAATTTGAATTTCAACTCACCACAGATATGTAGGTGGCATTCAGGGAATCCGGTCCGTCGCTGTGTGTTTGATTTAGATTATTATTGTTGTTGTGGTTGTTGACGTGCATGTTGCTGCTGTTGCTGTTGCTATTGTTGTTGCTGTTGCTGCTGTTGCTTGAGTGTGCTGCGGGCACAAACATTTGATTGGTCAACTTCGCATTGCCGCTGGCTCCCAGTTCCTCTTCCACGCGAGCTGTTTCAAATAAAATATAATATATTATTAATAATATGCAATAGTTAGGCACACGACTTTAAATCAAGGCTGCAAACCTCCAAAATTTGGTTAAAGGTTCGGTTCGGCAGTTTGAACACATCTTAACACAAGGTTTAGGTTCGAGCCTTGGTTCGATTTCATACAAAAACTAATTTTGTTGTTAAGGTTCGGTTCGGAACCGGTTTGCAGCCTTGCTTTAAATACTCAATCTAAAAATATACAAAAAAAATCAGCAAAGGCAACGACTGTCATTTTAATCAAAATTATACGTTGATTGCTCCTTCAAGAACTAATATTAACTCTTATATTGGATCCAATTAAGAAAAAAGGAAAAGTTTTCAGTTTTTTTTTTTAAATATTATAAACAAAATTCGCAGTAGAATAGAATAAATTCAAATAAGAGAACAGATAATAATCAAATTGACAAACCACAAAGAAATCCGTTGTCATAATTTTGATTTTGCAATTTATTTGGCAACGAAATCAATATACCCTTGTGTTCTACGTGTAACGGGTATAATGATAGTTCAAATATCTTACCCTTAAGTATATTGCACTTGATGTTGCCAGGTGGCAACGCTGTGGCGCCCACATTGGCCAGTTTCACTTGATTATTGGGCTTCTCATTGTTATTCGAGAGTCGCTTCAGTGTCTCCGTATTGTGATCCATGTCAAAGGTCTTGTTTATGGTTACCCTGCAAAAAGAGTTAAATACACATTTAAAATATTTCATTGACAATATAATTTGATGTGCATATTTGTATAATATAATATTTGATTTACGCTACCTGATACTGTTAGCATCATTAATGGCTTCGTTTGCAAGCACTGATGGGGATGGATCTTTAACAATGGACTTAAGTAATGAATCTAGCTCTCTATCTTTATCCGACAAGCCGCTCCTAACACTGCACAATGATATAACACAGAATACGGAAAAACAAAACAGAAAATAAAACAGATGCGTGAGAAATACAAAACAATGCGTATTAGTTAAGAGTTCAAACAAAAGCAATACAAACAAGAGCAATAAATGGAAAACAAATGTCGAAAATTCGAAAAATCGAGAATTCGAAGACTAACCTGAGCTGACCGGAGCTAATTGATGCTTTGCCAAAGCTGCCATGATGCGAAGTTGCCGCACTACGGAATGGATTCGTCTCATCAAAGTTCTTGGTGGCATTCGGTGAATAAGGAGGCGTATACTCCGGTTCCAATCTGTAAGTAATACACAGCAAATATATTATTAATATCATAATAATGCAAATTTATCGAAATATTTAAACAAAAAATACTAAGAATAGAATATACTTAAACTTATATTATCTATTTTTGAAATTCTGGATCTTATGTATCAAAATGCAAATGGGAAATCTTGAGGAGACTCTTGCTATGAGATTCCTAGAAACTTACTTAACCAAAAGTCCCGCCGCCTTGCCAATGGAGCCAATTTTGCAGTAAGCCGGATCATCGTTGCTAAAGTTGGACTTGAGGGAATTGCGACCCAGGGAGGCACAAGCTGCGGCAGCTTGACTGGATGAGCTGATGGAGCCACTGCAGGCGGCATCCGGTTCAATAATGGCCGAGTTTTGTATAACAGTGAGCACGGAGGGAGACGGTGTAACGGTCATAAATTGATCAGCCGAAATGAGCGAGTCAAATGTTTCATTATTATTCTCTATAGACAGAGGTGTTGCCGCTTGAGACGTGGCCGCTGCGGCAGCGGCAGCGGCAGCAGCAGCTGCGGCGGCGGCACGAGCATTTACAGTTGCAACGGCAGCAGCTGCCGATTCCTGGGAAGCCTTTTGACGCTCCCGCAATAGATGCGACTGACGACTGGCGAATCTCTGCGACGGACGACGCTCAAATTGAACGGTGCGACGGGCGCGACTCTGTTGTGTGGTCTGGAATTCCGTACGGCCGGAGTAGCGAAAGCGAGATCCCATGCGGAAGAAGTTCTGGCGAGCGGAAGGACCTTTGACAGGTGCTCGCAGCCGGAAGAAGGTGTGATGCTCCACGGCACATTTCCACAGATGCTTGCAAGCCTTCTCATTGTACAAGCGAAAGACGAATGTGTGCTCCTGTTCCCGTCCCTCGTCATCGTCCTCGATGACAATCAGCGTTAGCTTCTTCTTCTTGAAATCCAATTTACTAATCTTTGGCCAAAAGAAGAGGCCAATCTTTTGATCACGCTCAAACACCAGTATTCCCGTCGGCGTCAATCCCAAATGATATTCGCAGCTATCCTTGCCGAGCACCGTGTGCATGTCCACGCCATACATATCCAGCCACTTGGCTTTGTTCAGGAAGGCCGTCTCAGCCTGCGCTGGCGTTAAGCCGCGACATGTCTTGTACTCCTCCAATATGGCTATCTCCAGATCCTCCGTCTGCTCCGGCACAAAGCGAAACTCGGAGACTGTAGCTGCCGAATGAACCTGATCATCGTAGTCGCCAAGCTCAGCTGTGAATGGAAGTTCAGAGATTATATAATCAGAAATTAGAAAAATTAAGTAAATAAAAAAAAAAACATTAAAGTAATAAATAAATACAGAATACTTAAAAATTTGAGAAAGAATGAAAAGAATTAAAAAAAAAAAAGTAGCTATGATTTTTCAATCTCCTTTTGAATTTTCTATCGAATAATAATACAAATATTTCTTTGTTTGTGAGTGTAGCTTTCCAAAGGTTTGACAACCGTCTTGTATCTTTACTCAAACCGATAAAGATTTTATTGAATTTGTAAACAAGATGACACCGAATATTTGTGTGAAGACACTCCTTGATTCTAGATAATTTTACATAAATGATATGGCAAATAGTGTTATTTTCATATATTCTAAAAGTGTATGCAGACCGACATACTGATATCAATTATTGTATTGACTCCACTGTAGATGCTAATCAAGAGTAAATATCTTTTATAGAGTCATTCTATCTGTTACATACATTGACACAAACTTAAAATCCCCTTGGACAAATTGAGTACCGGGTTTAAATATAATGCTATGAAGAGACAATTAAAAAGAAGCGATCTCTCGGTCTTTCGAATGGGAATTCGAATTCTACACTCGCTATTGTCTAGCTAAGGTCACAGCCATTCTGCTGGCCATTCTTCATTCATCTTCAACCGTTGGCATTGTTTAAGTGAATTTATATATTGTCTTTCACAAGTGCCAATTCGTTAAGAATCACGTACATTGCAAGGCCAAAGCGCAGAGTTCGGCGGATTTATCATCCGGACAGTCGAGACGACCCTCCAACAAGTCTTGTTTCAATTGCAGAAAGAACAAATATCGCGTCAATTCTTCACGCAGCGTATTTGGCTCCGAGGAATAGAATTTAACCTTCAGTCGGAATGTATACGGTGGTCCAACTGAAATCAAATATATAAACAAATTAATAATTATATGTTTCAATTAGTTTTAATTGCCATTTATACTCACTTTTGACCTGCTTCTTGATGGGCTTGGTGGGATCGAGCCAATGCTTCACATGATTGGCGTCCATAAACTGCAGTCCAAAGTAATCCTTTTCGATGATGTCCAGGGCATAAAAGACCTGCTCATAGAGGAAGCTTCCCAGCGCTTTTTTCTGAAATCAATGCGAAAATCAAAGCAAATGTATATACAATATATATATGTGTGTTTTCGTTTTTAATTGACCCTGAACTAATCACGTTTGCCTGTGTCACTGATATAATGCGTTACCCGATCAGCAGTTCAATATACTCTAACAGAGGGTACTTTAAACCTGCCACTAAATACGTAAATTTGTGTATCTCTTTATATTTATCTGAATAGAGAGATTATTAAATATTTATCAAGTATTAAATAAGACTTTTTTTCTTAACAAAATTAATTTAATTTAAATGTAGATTGAAATTAGAAGCTAAATCATGATCAAAATTATAAAATCGGATCAGTTTTGACAAAGTTATGTTACTTTGAAATATGTATAACTTTAAATTAAATGATTTTAACAAAGTAATAATTCTTTGAAGTTGGTTTAACCTTTGACCTAGCAACTTTATCGAAACTGTCTCTGCATTCTTTTGATATAAATGGTTATCAATCTGCAGTTCTCTGTAAGAATATCAATTGGTCGTCATGCGAAAAATCAACATTTCTTCTTGTTTAGTTTTGTTTATCATGGAATGCTTAAACAAAAACAAACACAAAAACAATCCACCTCCCCTCCCCAACCCAACACAATTCTAACCCCCCCTTAATAGTGTGTCCCTGGAAGATAAGTGCGATAATGTAATTCGATATATATGTACTCACCGATAATTCGATGGAAAGGTCAGTATTATCGAGCAGTATAACACGGCAGTCGATTTTGTTTTTGTTTACAACAATGCGTTGCGGTTTAATCTGTGAGCCGACGCCGCTGCTGCTGCCGGCAGTGACAGCGCCGCCGACGCCAGCAGCACCTCCTCCCACTCCACCTCCCCCGCGCAGGTTGCTTGTATTATCCGCATAGTTGTTGCGCACCTTGCGACGACTTAAGAAACGCAACATTTTTCACAGTTTGTCTTTTGTTGTTGTTTAGCTTTTGGTTTTGTGACTTTTTTGTCAGCTTTCAACTCTGTCGCAGCAGCAGCGTCAAGGCAGCGCAGCGTCGTCGTATTGCAACAATAATTCACCTGTGTGCGCAGACATCAAGACCGCAGCACACACACACACTCACGCGCACACACACACGAAGGCACTCAAGCACACCAATACAAGCGCACACAACTTGTTCTTGTAGCGCACACGTATACACAACACACACACATATGTATATGCAGAAAGAGAGAGAGACAACTCTTTTAACCTGTCTCTTTTCGCTCCTGTGGCGGCTATTTATCCCCCCAAAAAAAAACACAGTTAGTTGCAGCGGCGTCCCCTTTTTTTTTTTTTTTTTTATTTTGCACACTAGACACTAAAAAACAAGTCCGCCCGTAAACACGTTCCGTTCCCTTCGTTTCGTTCCTTGCACAGAGAACACGGCAATCGATTACACTGTACAGCGCCTTTTCTATTATATTTTATTTATATTTCTTGCACAGCACTCGCAGCATTGTAGTGTAAAAAGTTAGTGTATAAAATTATTTGTTGTGCTGCATTAAAATTGGTACATTTGCTGTACTTAAAACAAAACTTTTACGCGATTGATGGTTTTCACGACCGTTCCCCTTAAAAACTTGACAGCAATGCTGAGGAATATTGCCACCCGGTGCAAAGGCTGCCACGATCTGGCAACTTGTATCATTTTAATCAAATTAAAAATTTCGTTTTATCGATTTTTTCATATCTTTTTTAGATTTTAACTTATCAATTCTTTCCCTAGGGGTAACGAACTTCAAACCTTCATATAAATGATCTCCATAATTTTATCTCATTTAAAATTTAATAAAGTTATTGCATATTGAAATTTTCATTAAACTAAATTTAAATTTTGCAGTGTGGCCACATGCGATCAAGAACGCGTTCTAATTAATACTGTTTCAGTATTTAGTAATTACCATCTGATATACCACAAATGTTTGGTATATTTTAGGTAAAAAGTTAAACGGCGTTACTCCTCATTGGCAATTTGCTCATCACTTAACGCGCGCAGTTAATTTTTTTGGTGTCTTTTTGCTAATAAAGTTGTGTTGTATTTTATATTTTTTGTATCGCAACTTCAGCTATTTTTGGGATGAAACAGAAACAGCTATTGTTCCCACTATATTATAGTGTTTATAGTGACTATAAACTTGGCCAAACTGGTGTGCAAGCACTGTTTTGGCCCAAGGGCTGCCACCCTGATAAATTTACCAATCTGCCAATGTACACAAATTTAATTAATTAGTAAGAAAAAGTTGAACCTTTTTTTAGTTTTTCAAATTTAATTTTTGTTTTAAAGATTTTTGTTAGAATTTTGTCGATTTGTATTTCCCAACACTTCCAATGTGTGAGCATGTTATCGTTAGTGCATTTATCGATAATAAATATTTGATGTTGTAGCGCGTGATTTGAACTTAAATATTTATTATTGAGTTACTGATAAATAAAAATATAAGGTAAAATGAAAAACAAATTGACGTCTGAGTACTTACTACACATAATTGTTGAATTTTTGTTTTATTCGCAAGTAAGTTTTTAAAGCAAGAATAAATCTATCCGTTAAGTTCAAACTACAATATCTCCAGTACAATTGTAAATACGAAGTACGTGAAGTAGTTTTTGTAGTCGAAGTCGGCATTTGCAAAATCCTTTTTGTGGGCAATTTATTTCTTTATTTGTTAGTGGATTTAGGGCTGTAGCTGTAACTGTAACCGAGAGAGAGTCAACTACCCATTCCCTTCCCTTCCCTTCCCTGATACCCTGCAATTCCACCTTCATCCATTGCTTACAGTATTTGGAGTTTAAAGGTAAATGCTAGATTTATGGCCAACACTTGTCGTGTGTGTGTGTGTGTGTGTGTGTTTGTGTGTGTGTGTAGTAGATTCCAACTGCTTTACCTGCTGTTGGCCATGTTTATATCGGGCTTTTAGTGTTCCCATGAGATGTTGCGATTCTATTTTTATGCATTTGCTAAAAGCGTAAACTGTTCATGATTAATCGAAACTTATTATTGAGTATCAATTTTCACTCTGTGCATTTACACTTTGAATGAAATGCATTTGTTATTAGACAGCATAATTATATGGTATATGACATGGCAATGATTAATTGCTGGCTAATAAGGAAACTCGATACGTTAACAGCTTTGCAGAACCGGCAACTCGAGTTGGCCATCTCGGAATCTGCGTAGGCTGTAATTATGATAGGCAACAAAATGATTATCCCCCTCTCTCTCTCTCTCTCTCTCTCTCTCCCTCTCTCTCTATCACTCTTCTCCCCTCTTTTCGCAGTGCTATTCTCAATTAACAAATGGCCTGAAATAGACTTGCGTGTAAGCCAAAAAGGGATTGTGTCTGTGTGTATGTGTATTATATTCATGATAATGGCACAGGTAAGTAAATATTTGTGTCTCACTGTACACTGTACAGTGCTGTGTGCATTTATCTGCAGTCGAGTGCTAAATAAATTCCTTTTAATTAAAACCGCAGCAACGTGATTTAAATTGCTCTCGATGCTGAGAAGTTTTGCTGAGAAATTTATCGGTGTCCATCCATAAATCAGTCGTAGCAAAAGGTAAATTCATTTTAATTAAATAGAAAAATATTTTCGCTAACAAAAGTGTCCTGAAGGATGGTTGGAAGGGAGGGAGGGTATATCACCTCCTTCAGAGTCAAAGTTTTCCAGTAATTGGCTACTTAAGTTCCTCGATTGGACGTGGACTCCAATTGCAATAAAAAACATCCTCGTGTTGTAAAATTTTATGTGTGATTGTGTGTCGCTTTACGATATCCTGACGATGCTGTGAGTCCCATCTCTGCCCATCTGCCCATCTTCCCATTCCTCCAGCTTCCCAGCTCCCCTTTCTGCCATTTTCATCCCCCTCTTGGCTCGTTATTGTTGGCCAAGAGACACAGTGCACAGAAGTGAAGAGCGAGACGAGACGGGAGAGAGAGAGAGATAGAGAGAGACTTTTGTTGTCTCAGCGAATTTCTCCGGCCAAAACGATGCGATTGCCGTTACCTGCTCAACCTACGCCCTTGGGGAATAATTCACGGCTATTTGGCAAGTCAACAGCTTGTTTTATTCCGGCCGTGTAATTTTCGATGAGTATTTTTATGACGTAAGGCGACAAAATGCTATCCAAATCAATTGCAAATCAATGTCGTCTTGCCCCAAAATAATTAGCAACTCCAACTAATGAAATACTCAAATAATCACTGATTATTTAATATTTAAAATGAAACAACATTTATTCTAATATTATGTATTTCAATTAGTATAAAACAACACTTTAAACTTGCTTCTGAGACCTTTAATAATAATTATAATATTTATTTATTACAATTTATTTAATTTTATTTTAAATAATTTACAAGAAAACTTTCAATAACAAGACATCTATTTGGATTTTAAAATCAATGTTGTTTCGAAAATAATTAATTTAACCAGCATAAAGATCTATACAAAAATATAGCTGTATTTAAAAATTTTTAGAAACTTAGCCAAAATTAATTATATTTAATATAAAGATTTCAAAACGAACTATCAAAAAACTGTTCGACAAAATGTCGCCAAAATCAAAATAAAAATAATTAATTTAAGCGGACCAAAGGTAGCAACAACTAATGAAATAATCTCTATATATAAATTGTTTAAAATTAAGCACAATTTATATTATTTTATATGAAAATAGTTAAAAATAGAAACTGTCAACTTTTTGCGGCCTTTTCATAAAAAACCATATGAAATGTTGGTATAAAAAAGTTATTTATGCCCCCGGGGGCAGCTTTTGTTGCAACGCCAGTTTTGGGGATGTTGCCCCAACCCACTGACCGCCCCTGCCACGCCTTGTCACAATGGTGTCAGAGTAGAAGAAAGAAAAAAAAATGAAGCTAAAATCTAGCGGTCTTTTTTCCGCCTGTTTTGACAGTGAAACGTTGGAGGGGGCAGGAGAAAGGGAAGAGGGGACAGGGGGGAAAGGGAAGAGGGGACAGAGGGCAGGAGGCAGGTGCGGTCAAAAACTTGCACAGTGCTGGCAACAATTAAAATGTGGCACAAGGGTCATTGAAACAATTGGCCATTGTTATGTTGGCCAGGAGATTTAATTAATGCCACTAATTACTTTAAGAGCTTTCCAGCTGCAATCTTAATATAATACCAGCACAAAGAATAAAGTCCAAGTTAGAGTCCAAGTCCAAGATACAGATACAGATACATTTACAGTGGAGGCTGAAAGTTGTTGCCTGCTCACTTTAAGGGCAGTTTTTTTGTTGGTTGCTTGGCCAAAACAATATGCAAATGAGAATTATATTCAAATGGTTATACATATATTTGCATCTTCTTCTTCAACGTTTTTTCTTTTTTTTTCTGCTTTTCTATGCCAGTAGGTAGAAAACTAAAGTCGCAAACTTTTCGCAATGATTTCGTTTCGTTTCGTTTCGTTTTGCTTGACTGTCTGCGGCTTTTTCGGGTGACTGCGACTCAGAAATGACTTCAAATGACTTCAAATGACTTTGTGGGACAAGTAAAGAAAGTTGAAAAGGTTATCAGGCTATTTACACACACACACACACACACACACACATATATATACACACAGAGAATACATTTATAGTAAATAAATATAAGAAATATTGTAGGTCAAATTTTCCAAAACGCCGTCTTATCCAACAATGCATTTTTCATAGCTGTGTTGTGCTAATATTTCAAACTTGTAGCTCAAGCGGTTTATCTTTCGGCTTCGTATTATATTAATACGAATACATAATACAATCATTTATCTTAAAAAAAAAATTAGTATTAAGTCCTTAAATATATATTCTGTAATTTTCTATTAAACATATTAATATGAACTTAATTGATTATCTAAATATTGGTAACTTATGATTAGCTTGCAATTAAATATCACAAGATAACTTTTGTATTATTCAAATATTTTTTTAATTAAAATCAATTACTTGTCGCTAAATCAGAGTGTAAGATAGTTAAATAAAATTGAATATATTTGAATTTCATAAAATAAACTTTTCAAGTGTATCAGCAAAGAGATGGAATTTAAGTGTTTGTTCGAAATTCGACCCTTGGGATGCGGCAAACAATAAAACTATCAACTTTAAACTGTAGCTTATATTATTGATGTGTTTTTCTGCTCTCGTCGTAATTAGACAGGCAAAACAAAGCCAGGCCAAAATAAGCAGAACAGACATTCAAGTGCAGACTGCAAATAGTTGAGCATATTTTTGGCTTGGCATTCGCCATAAATCAGACTTTCAGATAGTTTTTCCTCAAGTTTGATTGGAGAGAAGCTGCAGGGGGAGGCAGAGAGGATAGGGAGGGAGGGAGGTAGGGAAGGTAGCTCATCATCAATGTGCAATATTTTGCTTATCATGCATTCTCTCTTGGAAATCATCTAACTATGGTTGAACCACTAAAAGTGCTTCAGCTGGACTACCAAAATCCAGAGAAAAAAAAAAAGAAAAAAGAAAAAAAAGAAAACTAGTCCATTGAGCAGCACAATTTGCTGATTGTTGGAATTTTGCGATAGGAAATGAAAACCGAAACTGAAACTCATTTAAATCAATATTTTTGTTGGGCACGTATGCAAGGCAGCAATAACAGCAACAGTATACCACATAGTATGTGGAGTTAAGGGAGGTGGCAAAGGGAGCGTAATGAAGGGTGGGGAGAACACTCGGACTCAGCACAATTGTCGAACATTTTAGCCGTTGTCTTTCTCTCTATATGGTTGCTGGCCACATGCTTACCACAAAAACCAGAAACCCAAACCCTCCGAAAACACCAGATGACGCCTGCATGCAAATGTCTCGTAACATTGTCCAGAAAACAAGCACATTCCCCGCATTCCCTCTCTCTCTCTCTCTGTTTGTCACCCAGCGCTTCTCTGTCACACACACGCAATTATATTTGCCTTAGGTCGGCATTAGTTCAGTGAATGGTTTGGCTTCAATTCCGGCTATTGGCTACAACTACAACTACAACTGCTTCTAAGAGTCATTTCCGTTTCCCTTATTTGCCCCATTCCCATTCCCTACCCCTACTTGAACTCCTACCCCAACACCGACCACATATCGTTATCGTTCTCGTTCTCGTTATCGTTATCGCATGCACTCACTTCCTCATTCAAGGTGACAGGCGTTTGTTTCCGCTTTTTCATAAGTCTGTTTGCTATGACAATTGTTGAGATTTTCTGCAATTTTCCTTCCTTACTTGCAATCTAAGCAGAAAAATACTTCAACTGGAAAACTTATTTCTGATTTGTATCGATGTTTGATAATATTGCGGATTCAATTGACTGTAATCACTGTTGACAATTTTTGAGCGTTAAATTTAGTTAGTTGTAATGTAAAGAAAATAAGCTAACAAGTTTTGGTTTTGCTTTAAAAGAACTATTAAATTTCTTAAAAACTGCTAAAAACAAGCTCAAATGGCAACAGTGTCTGTTATCAGATTATTAACAGCTGTTAAAACTCTGTTATTGTGAATTCTACAAATGCTGTAATCAGAATTAAGTGTAATTTAATGAATTGTGATGGGAAAAGTATTATATATTTGGTAAACAATTTTTTAAAAAAAGTGTTTCTATTTTATCTTTCTTCTATATAGTTTAACAGCTCGAAATGTTTATAGTTTGCTTAAGATAAATTGCAATCTCACTATGTATAAGCATTAAAAAAATAAGGTACTTTCAAATGATTGGAGCAGTCACAAAAAAATTAATTTAATTTACAAATTTCTTTACTATTTCTTTTAATATTTATGTATTTTATTTATACTCTTAAATACTAAATGCTTTTACTTTTACTACCTTTAAATAATTAAAATTTATTTGGAATAGTCACAAAAAATTAATTAAAATTTAAAATTCTTTTAGTATTTTTTTTGTTTTCATTTATGTATTGTTTTAATACTTAGTTAGCAGGCAGTTAGCAGCAAGCTAAAATTGTATTCATTTAATACAAATTTAGAGCATTGAAAAATTCTTGTTACATTTAAGAAATAAATTTATGTAATTTGGCTACAAACAATTATGTCTGAAGAGTCACAAGAAGATTAAATTCAATAAGATTGATTCGCATAAAAAATTGCAGACTTTTCGTGCTGCTTTTGAAATTGAATCAAGATAATATTATACTGATTTTATGTATTTATTTATGGTTGAGAATAGGATGAGTTCCCTACTCCCATGTTACTAAATGTTACGAGTAATTCTATCACATTGAATGCTATCCATGTATTTCAAACTTTGGTTTCTACGCATTTATCTCATCATTTTTACGGCGTATAGAATTTTTGACAGGCAATTAGCAGCGTTGCCAATGACTGCGAGACTCTACTCTCTCCTTCTAGCATACACGCATATACTCATCTCTTTCTATTGCTCTGTTTCGGTTTTTATGACAGTTTTCTGTCATTTTTATTGTGCGTCAAGAGAGTTTTCTATGGCCTTTTTGACGCTTACGATTTAAACATTGTCTTAATTGCTGCTTTATGATGTGTGCGCTCAAATGACACGCAGCATTTGTTAGCCCTGATTATGATTTAGTTACAGGGGATTCCACATGGAGGTGGAGTTCCAGTTCCAGTTCCCGTTAGAGTTCGAGTTCGAGTTCCAGTTGAAGTCGGTGTGGAAGTTAAAGTTGGGCGCCATAAAGATTAAACAGTCAGAGTGTAGTAAGAATTTCTACTTTTGCACCCGTCTGACAGTGGGCAAAAACGCTACATAAGTTTAAATTTATTTACAATTTTTGAATTTCGAAAGCTACCTTTTTTCTGATCTATTCGATTACCACTGCTTGTCGACAATTCTTTTTTTTTAATTTAAGTGTTCCTTTTTTTTAATATAGGGCTAGTTTGACTAAAGTAAAACGATTGCAGAATGAAAAACTCCATATAAACAAGAAAAATATCCCTTATATCCAGAAAATTATTATAAGAAAAGTTAGTTTTTTTTTTAATTTATTCAAGAAATTAGTTTTGAAGATATTAAATAATGTAAGCTCAGCAAGCAGATTAACGCACTATTTTTTTTAATTTTTATATTGATTAAATAATGTTTTAATTTTACCAACGAAATATTTTGAGTAAAATGTCTTTGCTTCTTTTGAATGTATTATAAGCAAATCTAGCGGTTTTGCCCACTGTGCGTCTGTCAGTTATGTTGAGTCGACTCAAGTCATAAAACCCGAATGCAGCCTCACATATCATTCGTAAAGTTCTTTAAATATTTGTTACATTTCGTGTACATAAAAAGGTTTACAACGTAATCATGTGTGGCAATTGGTAAGACAGCAGTTACTGCACTTCGTGTTCAACAAGATACTAGATACTATTTCATCTGAAATGTAAACCAACCCAATTTCAAAAGTTGACCCCAAAATTATCAGCATTTCTTTATGCCTTTCTTTAATCACCATTCATACATTATTCTGCAAATTTGCCAAGAAGTCTAGTTGAACTAATGAAAGATCCCAGATTTAATTGCTTACACTCAATTGCCTCGGCTTTAGAACAATCCCACTTAAGATGCGCATCTGTAAGTAATACTCTTACTCATATTCCCTCTCATATTTGTATGCGATGCTCGTATATTCCCCAGCTGTACAGTATAGATATAAAAGATGTCTTCGCACACTAATTTATAGGCATAACAGGTATAAATATATAGAGCATTTAAAAGGAAGGAGTAATAAATACTCTGTAAAACTAAATGCTTGAAAAATATAACATAAACATATTTTCGATTTGAGTTTCCTGTGTAGTGAACTAGAGCAAAACATTTATCTTAATGAAATTAATCAAATTCGAATGCAGAAAGTATTTAATACCCAAATAATGATCAAATTGACATTCCTATTCAAAATAGGTTCAGTTTTGATTAAGTTATGGAAGTTCGGTTCCACTTCGGATTTTTGTGCGATTTCACATGATTTTTTACAGAAAAATGAATGGTCCCAGAATTTAATTGAAAGTGTTGTTTTATACAAAATTACATTTCGCTTAAAAATCGGTTCAGTTGTGACACAGTTATAGACACTTGAAGTCTGGTTAAACTAAGGACTGGAAACTTCACAAGTGAAATTTATTGACCAATTTCCTGTTCTTAATTCAATATACTTGATTGACTTTTCCCTACAGGGTATAAAAATATATTAAAAATTTGCATTTCAACATTAAATTATTACTGGTAGATTTTTATGACAAATTATGGGCGCGTAAATTATGTTGGGTTATACGAGCGTACAACTTTCCTTCAGTCTCTTCTTCTTCCTATAAACAGGCAAACAAACAAGGAGACACACATACACAAACACAGACACACACACACATACATCTACACACACATACATATACATATACACGTAGCTTTTGTGTGTTGCCAAAAAGGCAATAAAAATATTTTCGCTACAGATCTTATTCCTGCTTTATTTCGCCATTTTTATTTGTTTCTTCTTCAAGTTTTATGTGAGTGTATAGGTGTGTGTGTGTGTGAGAAGAGGAAGGAGTGGGAATAATGGGGCGGGGAGGGGAGGGGAGCATTGGCTTGTTTGCGTACCTTGTACACCTTTGCAACGGCGAATTTTTGGATGGCGAAAAACCTCTTTTTTTATATATGAATATATATATTTATATATATGCATCTTTACGCTTGGCCTGGCGCTTATCCCTGTTTGGCATAGCCCATGTCCTCCTTGTCCTCCTTGTCCTCCTTGTCCTCGTTGTCCTCGATGTCCTCGAAGGGAGCCTGGGAGTCTGAGATCCAGGGTTACCTTACGATTTGTTTTTAAAAGCCGCTCAGCTGTGGCTGAAATAACTTTTGTGTTTGTTACCTTTGTTAAAACAATAAAATTATTATTATTGCTCCACATGCTGGAATTTGTGGACTTAAATTGTTCGCTCGCTGAAGTCCTGCATAAGGATATAAGGATATGTGTATGTGTGTGTGTGTCTCATATAATCATCGTCCATCATTTCTGCGACTTCCACATCGATTTGGATCCTCCTCCGACAGGAATTTGTCATGCAATTTATATCTCGTTTGTTTCATACCTTGAAAATATGGGGAGTATTATAGCTAGGTGGGAACGTTTATAAATTATTTAATTCTATCTTTAATTTATTAAGTGCATATAATATAAACTATAACCAATTTTATCTCACACATCTTATTAAAATGAAGTAAATTGGTATGTTGTTCTCGGGAATAAAATAATTTTTAAGATTAGCTTCTTTTCAAAATAGGACAACTTTTTCCCCCCAAATTTGTTTAATCACATTCTTAGCCTATTCTACAAATTTCATGATAATTGGATAGTAAATGCAAATCGGACAAATCTAGTCTACTTATACAATTTTCATACAGGGTAACCAGAAGTCTAGCACACCCGTCTGCAGCATTATTACTTATTGTCGTTCAGCAACAATTTTATGTCATTTGTTGATTGTGTAAATTTCGCTGTTTAGCAGTCAAATTCATCTGTCCGTCCGTCCGTCTGTCCGTCCGTCTGTCCGTCCGTCCGTCTGTCCGTCCGTCCGTCTGTCTGTCTGTCTGTCTGTCTGTCTGTCGAATGGACCTTTGGCCTTAGGCCTTGGCTTTGGCTTTGGCATTAGGCTTTGGCCATTTGAAAGGTGCTAAAGGATTTTATGTGGCGTGGCCGAAAAGCAGGGCTTATTTGCCGAGTTCGGAGCTACTCGTAGTCGCATCTCGTTTAGCGGCGTCTACATAAAAAATGATTTACTATATGTATGAATGGGGTTCTCTCTTCTTCCCTTTATGACAAGTCGTAAATTGCATTTTATGTCGCAGTCGCAGTCGCTGTTGGAGTCAGAGTCAGAGTTGGTTCCTCACTTTTCTCAGTCATGGAATTTACATTTTATTTCATTTTCATTTCTTGTATATTTGTTAATTAAGATTGAGGATGATGTGCGGCAACTGCACACTGAAAATGGCCAATTATGCAACGTGTTTGCAACTTGCAACCCTGCAACCTGCAACCTGCAGCCCAGTCATTGACAAATCCTTGCCACCCACACACACACGCATGCATACACCTAGAGAAATATTTGAATTCCTTTACATGCAATTTAAGTTAGTCTATTATTTTATTAAATTTTTATATTTAATATGAAATATATTAAATTTAACTATATGTATTTGTATGGGATTTTGATCCATTGCTATTAAAATTTAATGTTAAAATATTTTACATATTACACTCCTGTATTCCAAAATTGTATACCAACTAAAGTCCAATCCAAAACTGTATTAGTTTTCAATTGGTTTTCAGCTTGTTTGTTTTTTTTAAAACATCCCTTTTAAATTTTAATATAATTTAAAATAAAAATTTTAATTATTTGATATCAATATTTTTAAAAGCACTGTATTTAATTTTGATTTATAGCATAAAAAATACAAATATTTAACGCTAAATGTATCCCTATATATATAATATAAATAAAAAAATTATTTTATTGTGTAAATATTTATTTGTATATTGAAAAATCTTTCTCCAAGTGTATTCATATACATATACAGTGGGTACAAATACTATCTGCTGTCGACCTTTTCTAGCGCTGATGCTTATTTTAATTAGAGCTCGAGCTCGGCACAAAAGCTAAACTCAAATGTGTTGCCTTCCGTTGCGGAAATAGCTTGTACTTGAGCTTGTAATACACCTGTACCTGCCACCTTGCCCCCTCTCTCCCCCTACCCCTTGCATTATCCCTTTTCTCTACACTAACCCCTTCTTCTTTATATATGTGTAGTTGCAAGTTAGCGTAAGCATCTCTATATTTGTATCTGTATCTGTATATGTATCTGTACCTGTTAGCTGTGCGGCATCTTCACAGTCTGTACTTGTGTGTGTGTGTGTGTGTGTGTGTGCCGCCTGCTTATGGAAAATGCGAGAAAAAGGCATGAGATTACGAAACGTGTCACAAGTGCAGTCTGCACCTTTTTGAAGTTATGTTTAGAATACGGCGACAGTGCCTGCCACGTCTAATGAGTGGAAATTAGAATTCAAAATATGGCAAAAAAGTCACGTTTTGTGAAATTAATGATTTGGGGCGACCGCAACAAGGTGACAAGGCCTCATCCACATTCTGATTCACATCCACATTCTCAGCATCATCTCAGCCACTTGTCTCTTGCACACGTCACAGAAATGTATCTCAAAGATACAATGCTTTTAAAACAAACTAATTTAATTTTTTATGCACACATATTTATTTGAATACGCCTTTTTCATTTAATTGTGCATAGAATATTTCAAAAAATTATATTATTACAATAATTTAAGCCTAAATTGAAAATTTTGGTATCTTTTTTAACATTGGAATTTTTTTTACTTGAGAGAAATATTTTGCGCCAAGTGTTTAATTTTGAAATTTTTTTCAAGTTATTTTTAAAACTTCGTCAAGTTTTTCTCATCATGAAAATTGGAAATTAAATATTTTCATTCTAAAAAAAAACAAATATGATCAACTTTATAAAATTAGGTAGTTAAAAAAAATTGAAATCGACCGAAAATTGGTTCAGCTTAGATAAGTTATGGAAAATGTATGTTTAATTACTTTTGACCATAAATTTATGATGTTATAACTTAACATTTTAAAAATAATAATCAATTTCAAAATTTAAAAAAAATGTATTAAATAATTGTGAAATAAAGATTTCCCTCACATCTATAGAAATGTCAACTATTATCTTTATAATCAGCCATGAATAGTTAAATCGACCCAAAATGCAGCGAACCGTTTCTGAACCGGTTCATTTGGAGTCAACCTTGATTGAGTTATTGCCTCAACCACAAAAAAAACCAATTCCAAATAACTAGTGTTTTCTGATTAAAATTATGTTAGTTTTCCGTATGCAGATACAGATAGAAATAGAGAGATACAAATGTATCTGCGATGCTCGTGCTGAACATAATACACACGCACACACTCACACACGCACACCTCACTGAATTAAGAATTATGGGTATGCAAATCAGCTTAAAGCGCACAATCACAATCAAAAACAACAGCAACAGCAACAGAAACAACAACTAACATAGCGGTAAAGTGTTTAGACACGCAATGTCAATAAAGTATCTTATCTGGGAGGGCACACATTCAGCGGGGCGATGACTACGGATATGGATACGGATACGGATACACATATGAGTCCAATTCGTATATTATGGCCAACACTGCGATGTATTTTGTTTCTATTCTTTTTTCTTTTTTTTGTTTTTTTTTTGGGCTTTTTCAATAATGCGTGCCTTTGAATTCTGATTAAACATATGTATAATGTATCTGCGTATCTGTGTATCTGCATACAAATGTATCTGTCTGTTGGGAACTTCATAGAAGCGGCGCCAGAAACATGTCAAAGGGTTTGCTCCGGTTCACCGTGTATGTGTTCGAGTGTGTGTGCGTGTGTATGTGTGTGTGTGTGTGTGCAAATGATCTTTGCATGTTTGGAAAACATTTTAGCACGCTGGGCGTGGCGAGTGCGTAACGTGCAGACAGACCATCAGATAGAAAGGCAAACGGACAGACACACAGACAGTCCAGACAGACAGTCCCAAGGCACACACTGAGCGAAAAACTCACATTTTTAGTTCACTTTGGTTTTTAGGGACTTTTTGCGATTTTTGATATTTTAAGTAGTTTTTGGTAATGTAAGAGTTGTTTGTTACTTCTGCTATTTGTAGTGTTTTTTTTTTTTTTTGTAATTTTGGTAATTGTTTCTAACTTGGCTATTTTTAGTAATTTTCGGTAATTTTGTCCGTTTTAGTATTTTTTTGGTATTCTTAAATTTGTTTACAATAAATTTGTATGATGACAATAAAAATTAGATTCTAAGTATGATTATTTTTACTTCAAAATTAAAATTTAATTAGTAACTTTTTAGATTTAGTATTTTGGTGAAAAATTTAAAAGTTAAAATAAATATTATTAAAGTATATCTTAAAATAGTTTAAACAAATTTTTTTCCATTCAAATATTTTGTTCAAATTTTTTAATTAAGCTTTAAATGTTGGCATTATTTAAATTACTAAATTTGAGGACCTTGCTCTTTTTTTAGCCAAATTCTTTTAAGTATGAATATTATTATTTTACGAACATTTTTTTTTAAGCTAATAAGTGAGTTTAAGAAAGACATGATTTATTTACGTAAACATATAAACTTATTTATTGTATCCTTTGAAATGTAAGTTTTCTGTTTGCTAAGTGTTGAATCTAAGATCTTAAAAACTTGTTCTGTAAGTATACGCTGTGATAAATCGTTTCAAATTCAAACTTAAATAATGAAGATTTGTAATTATTCCAGTCAATGGAGTTTTACTTTAGTTTTAGTACGATATTTTTCTCTCTGTGCAGACAGATAGACAGCGAGTCCAAATTGCAAATTGAAATGTTAACATTTAAGCACGTATTAAGCACGTGGCTATCATATTGGTAAGCATGCATGTATCTGTGAGATACATTCATCGATTTATAGACATTCGCCACAGTCACCCACAAAAAACATGGGCCATGCATTGTCTATCATTCGATTTTCTAATAAACGAACCTTAATGGGCCAACTCACGGCATTTATAATTCGAGTATGGGTATAAACGACATTCTCTCATTCATATGCAAATCTTTATAGCCAAATAATCGAGCATATCTCAGAGCCCATTGTAAATTTAATAAATTTGTTCAAAATTCTTCAGCAGCTTTTATTAGGAAGTTGTCATTAAGTCATCAGACGATGACAATGATGATGATGATGATGATGATGATGATGATGATAAAGATGATGATGATGATCTTCTGCTTGATGATGCTGTTCCGTCTAATTTGGCAGTCAGCTGCTATTAATTGTTGTGTTTGACAAGCAATTCGTTAAAAAACATGAACCGTATGCAAATTGTCCACACTTCAGATTCAGATACGAAATTCAATTTCAATTCCAATCCGAAACTGAATCTAAATCCAGTCTGACTTTTGGGGCACTCCTTCAGATGTTGACCATAATAATAAATGTTCGAGCTGAAAGAAACACATGTAACGCATGTTGAAACTAGCTTTTAACTGCTGTTAAGCAACAGCAACCTCAATTTTGCATAGTTACACAGAAACATACAAAGATACAAATGTATCTTCAGACAGAGTAGTGTAAGAAATGCTAATGAATCTCATTAGCAACATTTAATTATAACTATCGCATATCAAATACTCTGAAATGTTATTACTATATTTTATAGCTATCCAATTTCATGTTATATGGATTAACTTCAATTTATATTGGCTGATTACAAAATACTCATAACATAATCCATTAGTCAATTAAAATGAAATTTGATCAGAATTAATTTTCGGGGTTTGATTAGAATATCTTGAATATAAAACGCTATGATTAATATATTAAAAATATGATATGGACAGTTTAATTGAGGGGTTTATTTCAGCGAAAGGTTGGACGTATTTATTTTATTAATAAAAGTTTAATTTAAATACATATCTGATAAACTAGAAAAAATGCTCGAATACCAGCAAATTTTTAATATTTTTTTTTAATGGGAGTTTTATGGTATAGTCATATTAATGGTGAGAAATAAAATATTGAACAAATGTATTTTTTATAAAATACTTTAGCTAACATAAATCTATTTAATAATTATATTTATCAATATGTTTCCATTTGCTTTGCTCGATTTTAGTTTCTTTGAAACACAAAGTTTTTCTCAAAAAAATTACAAAATAATTCGGTATTTTATAATACCCTCAGCAAGGGCATAACAATGAGTTTCTAGGAAAATGCTGTTTTACGCTCTCTTGTTCTTCTAATTCATCTGGGCACGCGATCAGAACGTTTCAAGTTTCCCTCACAGCAGATGCAGATGCAGATACATTTGGAGTTGCAGTTGCAGTTGCAGATACAGATACATTTACAGCTACAACAACAGCTACAGCTACGACTAGAGCATTTTGTTTACATACTTATGCCATTGACTTTGCTATTTTTACACTGCCAGCCCGTAACTTCTTTCAATTCTAAACATTTTGTATTTTTTTTTTCTAGCTAATTTGCTTGGCGTTCCTCTTGTTCTTCATCCACTTTTTTTTATTGAAAGAAGTCGAAGAATATTTATTGATGATGCTATGACCACAGCTATTTTATGTGATGCCTCCCACCAAAAATAAACCACAAATCCCCGAGTGTTGCGTCCAAAATTAAAAGCCAACAACGAGCGGCATTTAGGGAATCGCACAGTGGGGAAATCACTAGATAACCGTGTATAAAATGAATACCTAAAAACTCTTAAAAAATGCACGTAATTTTTTAAATCAGGTCATTTTTATTTTAAAGTTATGGTTACATTAATAATTAATTAAGTATCTTACAATCAGTCAAATAAATTTACAATGCGTCCTTTTGAATATCCGACTTAAGGAAATTAACCAAGTTGTAAAATAATCAATTGAATTAATTTCGTGGATACAACAAAAATTTATTGTTAAAAATATTCTAAATGTGTTGCTTTTCAATATTTACTTCTATAGTGATATAGATGTTAAAAACTTAAACAAATTTATTTAAAAATTACTAAATTACAAGAAATATCATGTTTTACTTATATTCGAAAGTATTAAATATATATATACTTATCTAGATGGTTTATTTCCACTGTAAGTCGAATCGAGAATCACTTGAGAATTCTCACACCTCATTCCTGTCCCAAAGAGAATAAGGTCTATAGCTCGTGCTTTTGATCTGTTTAGCATTCCGTGGCACATCAGAAAGTCGTAACTATTGACAACAACTGCACCGAGGGGAATGAGATACAAAAAATGAAAAGAAGAAGAAGAATTATCTGAAACACTCGAGTATTTGTTTGCATTAATTTGTATATGTTCACACGATGTTCGATTGTAGACCAGGTTGATTGCACTCCAACATTACATATATGGGTGGCCACAGTGCCTTCCATTTCTCTTCATCTTCCCCATTTTCAGACAGTTCATTCTTTAGTACTTCCCTTCGAAATATCGAAATCTTGTGAATATGGCACATCAATCACTTTATAAGGCACAACAAAGCCACACATGAGGAATACCATCTGTTCTCTGGCATAAAACTGAATTATTTTCTTGGCCAAAACGAAAACAAAAACAACCAGAAAAATACAAAATACAATTTGAATATGAATATCATCTTCAAAAGTTGAAGTATCTATTCGTATTTACTCACTATTGATTGATGCCACAATCATAGGATCTGTAGATATGAAAATTTATAGCTGTAAAATCATTGATGAATTCCACATTTATTGATGTCCGCTTATAGACAAATACATCAAGATATTCATTGATTGATGCCACTCATATTCCTAACCGAAAACACTAAACTTAAGAAATATTGACTAATAAAATGTACCTATGTTATAGGAAATATCTAATATTAAATTAATATTATAGTTTATTAATATTAAATCTCTAATCAAAGTTTCAGTTAACCTGAGAGTTATTTATTTCTTTATTATTAAATAATTAATTGAAAAATATTTCTTATTTAAAATTTAATATAAGAAAACGATAAAAAAACTCAAAATTAAAAGATACAACTAAATTCATCAAATATTATGTTGTCGCATGAGACTTGAGAGTAAAATTAGTAATGTCTTAAATGGTTTACTAATGAATTCATAATTTTTTCAACCTCAACAATTTAACATTTCGAATTTAGCTTAATATACATAAATCATTTTTACTAGAATTCAAATTTTCTTTAAAGACTTTTCCACTGTTACAACGCATTAACAGTCTGTTAAGGCACTTACGATATAAGCATCTGTTATGAACTCGAATATCGCCAAGTTTCGTTTCAATTTTCTCTTTCTCTCTGTTGTGGTTGCTGCTGTTCGAGTTTGTCTCTTGCTCTCTTTTGAAGTTCGAAAAATCAAGACAGTACGTGGAGCATTTTAACATAAGAGAGCAGCTGGGAATATGTTGCTATTACTATAAGCTGAAGTTATGGAAAATATTGCGATTAATGTTCTTAATATCTATAACATACAAACAAAACATTATAATGATATAAGCGAATAAAAATAATTATGTATAATTTTTTAATTAAAAATATCTATTTATAAACATAAAAAAAGGGATTTATTTAAAACCAACTCAAACAGTTGTGAGTTAGTATAATATTTAGTAATTAATACTTATGAACTTATCAAATTTTAGATAAAATCGGTATAAAATGTAAAATATAATTAGGAGCTATGATTTAAAATTAACAAAAAGTAGATTTCAAATGTATCTCGAATATTTTCTTGGGCTAAAAACAGCATAATCTTCTATAATTTAAAGTAGTGTATCTTTTTAAGATGATGTCAACTCGAAATGTATCTAGTATGCAAACAAAAGTAACAATTGGATTTGTGAGCTGTAAAATTATATTAAATGAAACTTAAGCAATTGTGTGTTTAAAATGTATCTAAAATATTGTTATTAATTGCTTTAAATACTTTACTATTGTAATGTATCTTTTGATGTATGCAAACTGAAGTAACAATTATATGCGTGAGATCTAAAAATAAAATGTTTAAAATGTATCTTAAATATTTTTCTTACTTAAAATCATCACATTTTGCTTTAGGTAGTTGGATATTGAAATGTATCTTTTTTGCCCGCCAAAATGCATCTGCAAATTTAACACACATTTCAGTCTTCAGTATTCAGTATTCGGTGTTTCTCTATTTCTCTTTCGGTTAAAGAGAGCATATATTCGAATTTCGAAAAATCAAAGCGTTGTCGTCGAGGGGGCGGGGGGGAAATCGCGACTGTCGCAGCAGACGAGCAAACGAAACGAACGAAACGAACGGAACGAACGGAACGACGAGTGCGATGTTGAAGTTGAGTCGTGTATCCAGTAGATACGCGAAGCTATAACGGTACACATGCTGCTAGCGGACACTGTGAATGCCGTGAATCGAATCGAATAGTGAGAATATATTCAAAAACGCTGAAATGTAGCTCAATGCGTTCGCTTTAGTTTATCCGTTTAAAGCACCGCACACACATACACACTCACCCGCACACACACCCGCTCACACACACACCGATACACACACACACATCAATACGCGCTTTTATGTATGTGTGTGTGTGTGTGTAAATTTGTGACTTCTGCAATTTCTGGTCACTTTGAAGTGCTTAACAAAATAATACCCAAGAAAATGTAATAATAAATGTTAATGATTTATGCACAAAAAATGCATTCAAATATAAATTAAAAATAAAAATTAATAATACTTGTTTTAAGAGCTTGAATTGAGTGTTTAAAGTGCCAAATATGCTCATACAGTGCCAGCGAGAATAATTTAAACAAGGATTACTTCAACAAAACGAAACGAAACAAAACAAAACAAAATATATATCAAATAAAAATAGCTAAATTTAAATATATTAATGAAACAACAACAACAACAAGAACTGCCGTGCTTTGTTTTTGTGTGTCGCAACTGACTTTGAAAATCGCTACAGTTCAGTTGAGTGTGGCTCGAAGCCGGCTTTTAGCCAGCTCTAGTCTTGGCCAGGCTAAAAGGCTGCTTGGCTGCCTGCTTGCTGCCGTGTCGCGACTTCGTCGATAATTGGAATTTACGACTGTGGCATAAAAAGCGGAGCATACAGACACAAGGATAAGCCCAAAGCACGGTCCGTGGAACGTCGCTCCAGCTCCGGCTACGGCTTCAGCTCCTGTCACCTTACTACCCCAACATCTCCCCTCACACCCCACCATCACTTACCGACTACCTCCTTTTCCTGCTTCTTTTCCCTGACTCTCTGCACCTTTTTTCCTGCCTCTTTGCTGACTCTTTCCTCTCTTCCCGCTGCGGGAATTATTTGGCGTCGGTTGACGGTAACGGTTACGGCAACAGTGACTGTTTGGCTTTGAGTCCCGCTCCCCGCCCCTCCCCGCCCCCTTCCCACACCTCTTTAACCCGCTGCTTTGCGACAGTTTCTCGTGTACGGATTTTTATACTCTTGCCGAGGGTTTTATAATTTTGACCCGTATTGTGTTACGCATTAAAGGAGGCGTGACAGACTCCATAAACTATTTATTTATACACTATATATGTACTGGATTAGGATACGGAACTGTATAGATACAGTCATGCCCCACTGTACGTCTGTTTCTTAGTGAATAGTCTCTCAGTTATGAAGCTATCTTGTTAAAACTTGGCATATCTGTCTTTTATTTCAACCAATTTTATAAAAAATTTGTTTCTCATTTTTACTTGTTAATCCTGACCAAATTTGGTTCAAATCAGACTACCATATCCTATAGCTAGCATACAGTCGATGAACTTAAATTTAGGCTATAATTTGATTCTAAAAATATCTTAGCCAATCTCACAGATTGTTTACTTAAAAATTTTTGTTATACAGTTTGATAAAAGATAAGTTAAACTTATACTTAAACATAAACTTAACAGCTAAAAATATCATATGAAAAGTATTTGTATTAGTATAAAAAACTTAATTGTTTTTACGGATGTTTGAACCAAATTCACGAATAATGTAATTGACATTATCTTAAAAATCCTGATCGAATTTAATTAAGTTTGGTCATATGAACAAACTTTTAATTTTAGTATTAAAAAAATTGTTGTCTCCCGAGATATCTTAACCAATCCTACAGATTGTGTATTCTTATCTTAACCAATCCAACAGATTGTGTATTTGTTATAGTCCTTGATTTGCTGTCTAAATTTGCTTCTAATCGGACTATTGTATCACCAGGTTGGAATAATCTGTTGAAAATGGAATAGGGAACTTCTTAAAGGGCATTAAGTCTGCGACATATCGAATAAAACCTTTTATCCTTTATATTTTTTTCCCTTCTCGTTGTCATTGTTGTGGTTGTTGTTGTTGCAGTTGTTGTAGTTGTTGTTGTTGGCCCGTGCGGTTTGGTTCAATTGGCCTGTCAGAGACAGGCGCTGATTTGTTATGGTAATAGTTGTCAAAACGGCAGAGAGATTCGAGAGATTCGAGAGATCTTCAATGTCACTTGATTACACTTGGCAGTAAATAGTAAATAGCAACAACGAGCGAACAAGCGAATCTAGTGAATAGTGCAAAATGAATATGAATGTGAATACAAGTATGAGATGGAGTGTGAGTTCGAGCCAAAAGTGCAAAACATAAATCGTGGCCAATTAAGTGCGTCTGCTCGTTAAGAAGTGTCTCATTAAGGCAGCTCATATATTCCAAAATCCATTGATATATATAAATAAATTATATATTTAAAAGTGTCTTCCTTTTGAATACAGAATACAATATTCAACAATCAACTCAGACAGCGTGTCGCGTATTTGATTTTCAACTAATAGCTACAACTAAAACTAATACTAAAACTAACCAACTGTTGTTGGCAGTAAAAAGTCTCAAGTCAAACAAAACAGTTCATCCATTAAAGCCAAGCTAATAACAATAAAAAACAGCAGGAACAACAACAACAACAACAACATGGAATATTGAATGAATTCAACGTATGCACATATATTAACTTGGAGAACTTTCGGTGAGTTATCAGACCCAAAACTTATGCTACTCTTGAAAATTTATGCTCATATCTGCATAATCGCAAATTAAGCTACATAATTAATAAGCCGAGAAAACCTCGGATGCTGTCGGCTGTTGATTTAGCACCTTGATGGGCATATCAAGTGGATTGTGGATTGTGAATTGTGGATTGGCCAGCACATAAAACCTTTTTATACCACTTTACCAGGGTATTTTAACTTTGTCAGTCAATCTGTCTCAGCAGCTGATTTTCAGGTTGATTCATGCTTTGTTGGAGAAAGGAAAAACTTGAAGATATTTGAATGAAATTCGAGAAGTCATAGAAGTTATCAACTTTACATAGTCTGAAAAAGTTTTATCGCATGGCTTACTTTGTTTCTTTAGGATATCTTAATGAAACACTAAAAAATTTTAGAAATTATCTTAGCTATTTATTCATTCCAATTTATTTTCTAATTTGGATATATTTTTTTTTTTGTAATAATGTGTTTATAGGATAACTTTTTTATTTCGGTGTCCATTCTGCTAAAACTTACTGAACCCCAGGAATATAATATTTCACAAATCTAAAATATTTATTTTTATATTAAAAAAATGGTATTAATGATTAACTATATAGAAGACAGACTATAGACAGTTAGGTCCCCAATTGTTTTGACAGATTTTTTTTTTTTTTTTCACTGAGATTTTTACTATCACTGTTGCAATGGATTTGGAAAATGTAATTTAAGCACACTTCGAATATTATGTTACTTTCTAAAAAGCTAAAAATAATATTCAAAACAATTCAAGGTATGGAATCTAAGTTAAAAACTCGGCAAAGTTTGTTGCGGTCCCGTAGGAACAGGGAACTTATGTTGGGTCAGTAAAAAAGGCTTTAAAAAACATTTGACAATCGACTAAAATAAATATTTGTTATTGGCGTCATAATAAAGAGTATTAAGTTGTTAGCATTGCCAAGATAATTATTACTTTCTGTTATGTTACTATGTATTATGTATTATATACAGAGGCAGATACATGCGTAAATACTTGTATCTATATACTTGTTGGGTTTGTATCTGTACGTGCCACTGCGTACCGAAAAGTATCGATGTCTGTAATCTTAATTAGCAACACGACAGAGAAACCAAAGCTGAGGGGAAAAGGGGGGGAATTGGACTCGGGGAATAGTTGACTGGTCACTGAGGAGACTGCGGGGGGCTGAGGGGAGGAGCGGAGGCATTTGGTGACTGGCCAGCACTCAACCTAAACATCTTTTAAGCATTTTTAAGCGTTGTATATAATTTTCTCAAATATAAAAAAAACAGAAAAAAAAACGACAAAAAATTATTGAAACCGGTTTGTAGCATTTTGAAGTGAGGCTGGGGTGTTTTGTTGCAAATGGCCAACAAATAAACAACAACGATTTGAACAAAGCGAAGTCAAAGCAACCGACACGCCTGCTTATAACCTGGCCAACTGAAGGAGCTAAAAAGCCTCTCATATGTTGTGAACATAGAGTGTATTGCATATTAAATATGCATACACTGAAATAAAAGAACAACTTCTAGAATGAAAGAACATTCAAATAAGACCATAATACTATTACTATCAATAAAATCGCAGAATATAAAAATACAAATCTTAAATTGTTAGGAAAATATTAATATGTCATATTTGCCGCTTTAGTTGAAGGCAAGCGCGGGATCAAGTCCCACTCGAAACATGGATAAACAATACACTAAAATAACATTTTTAAAATTAAATTGACTATAAATCTCTAGACCACAAGTCAACTATCCTATTTATTTTATTAAAGCCAGAATAAAATATATAAAATAAAAATAAAACAATAAAAAAAATTTTAAATTTAAAAATCTTTGTTAGTTATTGTTGTTATTTCTTGACATCATTTTTAAAAACATATTTCTTAAAATAAACACCTACTCATTTTTAAAATTTTCTCAAAACCAAGCTATCTTTTTCTTTTTTTTTTTAAGTCGCCAGGCACAACTAAAAATTCAATTTAGACTCATTAGAGTGCTCCTCTCCACGGAAATCTTTTCTCAATGTTTTTAGACTTAAATTCTGAGTTTTACACAAAAATCTTGATTTTAGAACAACTTTTTTTTATCAGTGTATGCATATGATGTTCCTCAAAGGAGGACGGACTGTAGTTGACGCTGCTGTTGTTGTTGTTGTTGTTGTTGTTGTCACCTCTGGCTATGTATATTTTAAATGCAAATATGAGTATCTTTTTTGATCCGCTTTCAAGCTGAGACAAATTCTCACCTTGATGTAAAAGAATCCGAGTGAAAAACACCTGAGGCAATAAATGTACATTCTTGATGATTTTTTTGCGGTGTGAGGGGTAAAGTGTTTTTAATTGCTTCGATTAGAAAACGTTTAACACTATTAAAGATGCCAATTTGAAGCCACAATTTAGTTAATCACATCAATGCTCTTTGGAAATATTTAAACTAATTAAAAACATAAAAGACAAAGCGAAATGTTTTCAGTTCATTATGCTATTAAAATTGCTTAAAATAAACAGCTATATTAAATAATTAATTTATAATTACATTATTAGCGGAATTTTTCAGTGTAATTGGAAAATATTTAGCGCTTTAAAAGAAGCCAATTTATTCACACGTACTATAAAACATTCTATTTTTCTATGTTTTTCTTTAGAATTCAATCTAATTAAAATCGTAAAAGCAAATTGTTTTTAGTTTATAAAGCCATTAAAACTGTTTATAATAAAGAGAAATAAATAATTTACTTTACTTTTTGATATTTTGTGTGTGATTAAAAATTATTAACGAATATAAAAGATGCCAACTTAAAGCAACAATATACTTAGTCAACTGGATTTATTTTTTTTCTCTATTGATATAATCACAATGAATATAAATTCTCTTTGTCCCTTTAGAATAACTTAAACTAATTAAAAAGATAAAAGATAGACAAAAAGGGAAGTGGTATCAGGCCATTACACTATTAAAATTGTTTATAATAAACACAAATAAATGTTAAACAAACAATTAATAAATCAACGCTGCTATTGTTTCATTATTATTAGTATTTTCCACTCTTTGTGGCGACTGTAAAAATAATAAGAAATTAAAAAAACAAAACAGATAAAACCTAATGAATTTTCAATGAGCAAGAATTCAAGTTCATTCATCTATGATTTGCATTCGAATTACGAGTATATTCGTAACCGGTTCACGTTGCCATTTAATAATAATAATAATAAATAAATTTAATATGAAATGTTGAATAACTGGCCAAATGCCCTTTGTCATTAAAGAGACAGACGGACAGATAGATAGTTAGTTATTTAGATGGATGGATGGATTGTGTGCTTAGTCTTGAGAACTGGAAATCTTAGGGCCCATTTAAATACTCAAATTGTGAATGTATCCGAGTATCGTAATAATTAATTAAGTTATAATATTAAATGTCCATAAAGGGGTATTATGGCCATAACTTTTGATTGCCAGTGGATGGATCTATGCTTGATTGGCTTAAAAATCTCGTAAATTTTTCTCTAAAACTTATAATTCAAGTATATGTTCTCAGATTGTGTATCTTAAATCGTAGCTAAGTTAACCATATGGTAAGCTTTTTGCTCTCATGTATTCCCATTCTATTCAAACACCAATTTATGGTCAAGATGCGAAGAGGGGAAACTATATAAGAAAAGGAGGTGTGGTCAGCTCACTTTTATAATCTAATAACCAAGTTATTTTCGGGTAAGCTGCTGTCAGTTTTGGCAATGCGAAATGACTTCACATTTTTAAAGATATTTTGTTGACAGTTAAGATTGATCTGAGAATTGAGAGACGAGTAAATGGGTATGAGAAATTATTGAGAAATTGAACGATTGACCGCAATAACGTCATGTATTCCATCGTGACCATGAACTCATTCATCAAAAAAAGCCTCCATACATTGTATACTCGTATTCAATCAATTTGCCCACTGTACATCCGCTCGATTGCCACGGATATTGAAAAAAAAAAACCCCAACAGCAATAAATCATTTAATTAGATTTTCGTAATGCATTACAATTGAAAATATTCGAATATACGAGTATATCATAAAATATGGATTTTATTAGGATTTCACAAAAGCTTCAACTAAATTGTAATCGCAATTTTCAAAAATGGCTTTTACTTTTGACCCAATTTGCAGCTATTGAAAGTAGAAATTATTCTACAGTGATTACCAATTGTGAGCTACCTCTTTGTTATTTAAATTTTATTTATTATTATTTCACTTAAATGCAAGTTAATTAAATTGCCTAAAGCTAAAGTCAGCTAGCCCTTAATAGTTTTAATTCAATATTATATGTTGATACCCTGTAATTGTTGGTAATACATTAGAAAAGGTTCAAGAGTTATAAACAAATATAAAATAAAATTGTTAAAATTATAATTTAACGATAGTTTTCATGTCACCTGTAATAATTGCTTAACATTAATTTGATGAATTTATTTAATTTATAAATATTATTGCCATTTATTTTATTTATTTATTTACGATTTCTGCTGAGGAAGGCAAATTGTCAGTTGCTTTCTGTGATTTTAAATTGTTATGACATGTTTTAAATTATACCAATATTATTATTATACTCTTCTACGAGTATGTTTTAGCGATTAAATAGAATGTACCACATTAAGTATGGGATGTTCTGATGAACAGAAGTATTTTTGGCTTCCTAGATTTGCTGGTTTGGTCTATGAAATGATCAGTCAGTGGATCAGTGAGTGTGTCAAGACAAAGAGTTTTATATATGTATATAGATTAATTATACTAAAAATGTATTATACTTAAACTAAAACAGTGCTTGAAAAGAGCATTCAATATTCGGCTAGCCGATGCTATTTATGTTTATTTTGTAATTTAAAAACATGACATTTTCATGAAAATGATTGCACTTGCACTTTGCTATGTCTACAGCCGGAAAACTCATCGGAAAACTCCACGCCCAACTCATGCCCAAGGGAAAGATGGCTAAAAAATTGTCAGAAGCATCTGACCGAATGGAAACAACGGCAATAAAGAGTTAATACGTATGAGAATATGAGAAGAGACAACTTCCATTAACAATCACAAAAAAGTCACAAGTTGAACAAGCAACCAGTCAGAGAGAGAGAGAGAGAGACAGAGAAAGTGAGAGTGCAAGAGAGAGATGTATACCGAGTTCAGCTTAAAGCAGCGGAAGGAGAGGGAGCCGGAGGATGAGGAGGAGCATCAAATAATTCAAAAGTATCAGTTAAGTAATCACAGAAAAGTCAAGAGAACACAATTCTCCTGGTGCCTGGGAATCTGTTTGCTTTTGGCCAATTGGAGGCAATCGGAGTGTTCCTATTTGGAGCCAGATGAGCTGATCCATGAACTGGATCGTCCGGTGCCATTGACATCGGTTCAAGGTGTGCTCGGCCGTCAGGCGATGTTGCCCTGTGACATTACGCCCATGGAACGAGACGATGCCGTCTATATGGTGCTCTGGTTCCGAGAGGGAGACGGCGAACCCATCTACAAGTGAGTGGAAAACGTTCATGCCAATAATAATTAAACTAATTAATTGAAATAGAAAATTTCATTTATTTAATCATAATTTGATAAATATGCGAACCTTCATTATATAAAGAACTTACCTTTTTTGCTGGCTTAAACTATTCATTAATACACAAGAATTTTTCAATTTTTTAATATCTTAATTAAATCTAACAAAAAAAACGTAAAAAACTGTTTAATTTTTAATCATTTGTTTTTTCATTTCTCAACAAAATTGGATTTTGTTTGTTTTATGACTTTTAATTGCTGAATTTAAGTCTGGGAAAGTGAAAAAAGATCATTTGTAGACACTTAGTCTAAATTTTATGAAATCTTATAAAATCGGAAGTGAAAATTGGAATAGGCCTGATTATTATATTATTAACAAATCTTTAAATGAAATTTATAGCATTAATTTAATTTTTTATCGACTGAACTTAACATTAAAATGTAATGTTTAAATGCACACAAAAATTAAAAATTAATATAAATCATTATATGATTTTCCAGTTTCGATGTGAGAGGTCGTCAGTTTGGCCAGGCTCGTTTATGGTCCTCACCATTGGCCTTTGGACCCAGAGCGCATTTCAGCAGCACATCTCATCCTGCCCAGCTGAAAATCGACACGGTTCGAATTGAGGATGAGGGCGTTTATCGATGTCGTGTCGATTTTCGTAATTCACCTACGCGAAATCTGAAAATCAATCTAACCGTAATTGTGCCCCCGGATAGACCCATTATATATGAGCCCAACAGGCACGACAAGACCAGCAATGTCGAGTCCTTCAACGAGGGCAACGATATCGTCCTTGCCTGCGAGGTTTCCGGCGGTAAGAGAGAAAGAATTACAAAGATTATTTTAAATATTTATAATAAATGATTATAATTTTTATTGATTTACTTAAAAAACATTGAATTTTTACTTACAACTTAATAAAAATTTCTTATTTTTAAAAAGAGAATAAAATTTGAAAAATAATGATTTGTACTTTTAATTCTTATTTAACAACGAATAACTTAAAATTAATCATTTTGTGAGTAAATTAATAAAATTCTACATTGTAAAAGCCGTTTTTGGTCTTTTCCAAAATTATTATAAGTGAATGATTTTATCCATTAAAAAAAATAAAAGAAACTAATCATTAATTATAGTCCCTAGATTTATTCCCTTTGTTCCGAGTTCAACAAATATTGAAATAACGCTTTTGTTTGTTTATTTACCACAGGTCGACCACGTCCAAATGTCACCTGGTACTTGGACAATACCGTCATCGATGAGACCTTTGATCAGCGTGCCGATGGCAAGACCGTTAATCATTTATCCTATCCTAATATTGGTAGACAACATCTCAATGCCCGATTGGTTTGTGTGGCCAGCAATACGAATTTAACGCCACCCAACAACAAGGTCGTCATACTGGACGTCAACTGTAGGTGGCAAGTGAAGAAAATAAAGCGATAAATACTAACTTATGTAACATTTTGCTTTAGTAAAACCTGTGGCCGTGCACATCCTGACCAAGGATCGCTTCGTATCCGCAGATCGCACCTATGACATCGAGTGTAAGAGTTCGGGTTCGAAACCGCCGGCTTTGATCTCCTGGTGGAAGTCCAACAAGCAGCTGAAAAAATTTACCAAGAATGTAAGTTACTGAACACCAAATAATATTCTCTTAATCAATTTGAGAAAAGTTTTCCAATTGGAAATAGTTATATTTAACAAGGTTGCAAACCTCCAAAATGTTGTTAAGAGTTCGCTCCTGCGGTTCGAACCATAGAACAAGACATCGGTTCGGTTTGCGAATTGGTTTATGTACCCCCAGAACCCAGGGTTTGGGTTCGAACCTTGGTTCAATTTCATACAAAAAAAAATTAACTATATCAAAATCAAAATTAAAACAAAATCAATATCGAAAAATCTAATAATTAAATAATCAGAAACCATACCAGTTATACCAATCAATTATACCAATTTGAGCTACGTAAACACTTAAAAGTATAAACGTTAATTATCCACATTAGTGCAACCCTTTAACTTGACAGCTACAGAAAATGATTTCATAAAATTAAACATTTTTCGATTGTTATTCAAATTAAAAATAATTTCATTTAATTGAAAGCTTCACCTTGAAATAGGAAAATTGTAAATCAAACCACATTTGCTTCTACCGTTTTCTCTAAATCTAACCTACATGTCGAGGGTTAAGCTTTTCCAGCCCCTCAACTGCACAACCCTTCAGTTAATTAAGGATACAAATCTACTCAATTCACAATACTCAATACCTAATAGTCAATATTCACTACTCAATTTGTGTTGTTTATTTTGTGAATAAGCTCATTACTTATTGATCAGCTCTCGCACATAGATTAACTATATCGAGTAGTACATATGTCTGTATGTATGGGCAAGAAGAAGACGAAGAAGAAGAAGAAGAAAGAAAGGATGTGCGGTGCCTTATAATTGCTGCTATTTTCACTTTCACTTTACCCTTCAGCTGCTTTCTTCCATCGGCAATTCCTTTTGCGTTCTTCATTATTCATTTCCTAATGGACTCTGTTTGCGCTTCTCTCTCAACTTTTTTGGTTTTTTTCTTCTTCTTCTTCCTTTTTTTTTTGTAGTTTAATGAGCCAGACAATCAATCCCTAAGTATACTGACGTTTACACCCAGTCGGGAGGACGATGGCAAATATTTAACATGTCGAGCTGAAAATCAATTCATCGATGGCAGCTCCATCGAGGACAAATGGCGTCTCATTGTGCACTGTAAGTGAACTAACCTAAGGAAAATTCTAATTACCACTAAATTTATCTCTGTATACCTGCTCTCTCTCTCCCTCTCTCTCTCGCTCTCTCTCTCTCTCTCTCTCTCTCTACATAAACTAATGGAATCTGTTTGCAGACCAACCTACAACTGTGTTAAAGATGGGCTCCTCCTTGAATCCGGATGACATTAAGGAAGGCGACGATGCCTATTTTGAATGCATTGTGCAATCAAATCCGAAACCCTACAAAATGTCCTGGTTCCACAATGTAGGCAATAATTATTGAATTAAAACCTCAATTTCATTTACACAGAGCGAAAAAATCAAGTATTTCGCACACAAATAAGATTAAAATTACTAAAAACTAAATTTTACTAACTACTAATGATTTCGATTTAAGATTTTATGATTTTGATTTGGTGTATAAAACCGAGTCGAATCTTAGTCTTCTATATATTTTATATATGAAAAGTTTTCGCACTCATTTAATTGTAAAGTTTATTTTTTTGATACTCACTTGAATATAAATTATTTGATCTTGAATGAAAATTTTTAGTAACTGGTTTCAGATTTGTTATATGTGTATTTAATGTATTGAAAATTATAATTTCCAAGTATGTTTTCGCTCAGTGTAATTATTGGCTTAAACCCTCAATTTCATTTACCTGATTCTTTACCTAAACTATTACCATAACATTAGGGCAAGGAGCTACAGCATAATATCTCCGTTGGCATCATATTGTCGGATCAATCGCTGGTCCTACAGAGCGTTTCGAGGGCCTCGGCGGGGGACTACACCTGCCTGGCTGTCAATTCGGAGGGCAAAGGCCTCAGTAATCCGGTCACATTGCGCATACGCTGTAAGTACTACCACAAAAGGGTTTCTGTCAAGACAACCTGACTATCAAAGACCCTGTATAAATTTATTTTTGTAACTTTGGATAGATTTTTAAGAAGGTAAAGCTCCTAGCAAAAAAAAAATTTACCTAATTTGAAGACCTATAGTCCAAAAGAATGCTTCGAGAACCAAAAAATCTTGAAAATTAAACCAATCCTGACCAAAACCACAAGCTTTACACATTGTAGCTCCAGTATCTGGTCAAGTTGTTTCTTGAATATCTACCTATCTAAAATTTTCTGAGCACATAAAAAAATGGCAGTTTGCTTTGAAATTGTTCTTGCCATACGATTTATTTTGATTTACAGGGCTGTGGGGAAGCGTGACAAAATCCTATAAAAAACTTCATCTACTTAGGACATACTAAAAACTACACACCAAAAGTTTGGTGTCTCTAGCTCTCCATTTTCCCTGTTACATACATTTCCCCTACGATAAACTCAATAGACCCCATTTACATTTAAAGCACAGGGTCTAAAAATGGTTGAAAATGTCCAAGTGAACCACAATTTGGCATTGACTATCGTCTATGTAATTTACAATTTAATCCTTGAGCCTTGGCTCCTAATGCATTTGCCCGTCTGTAGGTTGTGAGTCCACAATTTCCACAATTTCCACAGTGCTGTTGGCGACAGTCCAAAAGCAACCCGTGCCAAAGTCCAACCAATCCCTGACCCAATCCCTTTTCCCATTTACCATTACCCATTTAACAAGCCACGTTAATGACCAAGATTATGGCGCAATGAATGCATTGCCTGACTTTGGCTAAAGCGAACGTTAACTGCATTTGCCCAAAACTTGAAATTAATTCATAAAACTTTTAAAGAGACTCCCAACTACAATTCGGAATACAACTGTAATATCTATGCCGAGCACCTTAACAGGGTATTAAATAATTCAATAAATGCTTTAATTATTTATTTCGACCCATAGACGCGCCCATCTGTGCCATCGAGCATGAGGAGCTCTTGGGCGCCCTTAAGCACGAGACGTTGCCATTGAAGTGCGAAGTGGATGCCTCTCCACCTGCCGACTCCTTCCATTGGACCTTCAACTCATCGGGGGAACAAACGGAGCTACCCGCCCGACTTCATTCCAGTGAGGTGAGTCCTAAACCAAGTAAACTTTTAGGAACGCAATATTTCCAAATCCCCGAAGATGAGATACCCGTTACTCATTTTAAACATACGTTCATTTTGAAACTCTTAACATTAAGTCATTACATTCGTTATATATAATCGATATAGATGCTATTTAGTGGTAAGATTAAAAATACTTAAAGCAATTGCTCAACATCAAAAATTCTCTTCTATTGTTGGGTGTTGTGGCAGTTTTTCCAATTAGCTAGATTCAAACAGAAAAAAATTAATTTATAGAGAAAAAATATAAATAACATATTATATAAACCCATTTGTCCCGACTGACTGACTAATATTTGTGCAGCCAAAACGGTACGACCCAAGAGGCTGATATTTTGACAACATAGTTGGGACAAAGTATCTTAATCTAGTGTTTCATATGTACATCACAACGCATACAGTATACCCTTGTACTTCATAAGTGATGGGTATTCAGAAATATATAGAACACTAATTACTATAGATAGGGTTGCTCTAAAGTGCCTCTACATAATAATCTAACAAAATTCAAGCTGAGCTTAAAGTGTCGTATTTTGAAGAGATTTGTGAAAGAATTGAGATATTGAGTTATTGAGCTATTGACCAATTGCAGACGGGCATGTCGAGATTGAATTATACGCCCAGCTCGGATCTGGACTATGGCACAATTTCCTGTTGGGGCAAGAACTCAATTGGACTACAAAAGAGTCCCTGTGTCTTTCAAATTGTTGCTGCAGGTAAACAATCAACTTCAACATCAACTTGAGCTGACTGAAACCACAGTGAAACTTCACTACAATCCACTTTACAGGTCGTCCATTTCCATTGCAAAATTGCACTGTAAGCAATCAGTCTGTGGATTCACTTCAAGTTGACTGCATCGAGGGATTCGACGGAGGTTTACCTCAGAGTTTTATGCTCGAATTGGTCGAATTGAATTCACTGCGTTTGGCCAGAAATATTACCGTCACTGTAAGTGCTTAACAGCTGTTAACTTCTCCCTGTTAATTGCTTTATTAATTTTATTATATTTAATTTTAGCATACGCCAGCTACATTTCTCATTGAGAATCTGGATCAGGCGGCCACTTATCGCATGATTATCTTTGCAGTCAATGTCAAAGGTCGTTCCGAGCCGATAATCATTGATGACATTAACTTCAAGGGCGTGGCAAAATTAACAGGTGAGATAACAAAATTAATAGAACAAATTAAAAATAGTTGGAAGAGACTTAAAAAACTGAAACTCTACTCCATAAACAAGAGATTGAAATAATAAATATTTTAATACTACTTTTTCATCCTAAAAGACTTATAATATTTTTTAAAAATATTCAAAAAGTAAGGAAATTTTGTATTTTTTGTTAATTTCTAAAGTTGAACTATAAAAGAATATTATTAGAAAAATATATATAAATATGAACTATAAAAGAATATTATTAGAAAAATATTGAAAATATTGATTACAAATTATCAAACATCAAAATTATTGCCAATTGCCAAAATTAAAGGAGCAAACATTATTGGACAATGTTGCCAGAATTATTTTGTTTATAATTTTTAAGAACTCACTATTAAATACCAACACATGCTTTTTTCATTTCTGCAAATTACTCAAAAAAAATGTACGATTGCCCATTTCTTCGAGTTTTAAAAAATACTCTATTATTAATTTAAATTTGCTCAACTTCAAAGTAAATTTTTGATTTGTGTACGATAATTTATTTATTCATTTGTTTTTTCTTTCTTGCCAAATCTTTAGGCAGTAATTTTTGCCCAAGAAGACATTGGATTAATCAAAAATCACTTTCCAAAATTCCTGAGTGGGCCAGCGTTTTTATTACTTTATATTTTCTTCTCCAACAATGTGAAGGTATTTTATTTTTTTGACCATATGGAATAATCTTTTCGAAAATTAATTAAATTAAAGTCGATTTAAATTCTTGATAAAGCAAAGTTGAAAGATCTGCAGAAATGAATTAGTAATTTGAGACTTGTAATGTAATTTATTTTTATATATTTACAGGTAGCACCACAGGTCTTCCAATACCACTTTCTCCAGTTCTTGCCGGAGTGACGCTCTTCTGTGGACTCCTATTCGCCATATTCTGCATCATCCTGGCGGCGATTTACAGACGGTTCTCCAATCGGTATGTTTAATGAACGTTTAATGGACACGTTTCCTCTGCTAATGCAGACCCGCATTTCGCATTTCGCATTTTGCATTTGAATTGCAGCCGCAACGATAATAATCTCAAAGCCGTTAAGCACACACAATTAGCCATACCATCAGACTGCCAACTGGATCCATTGCGTCCCAATCAGCATGCAAATGGCCAAGGACAAGGGATGGGAATGGGAATGGGCATGAGTATGGGTATGGGTGTGGGTGTGGGTGTGGGACATGGACAGGAACAGTCTCACCACAGTCTGTTGCCGATTAATTGTGATAATCGAAATGTGGTCGAGTGCGGCAACTTGGCCAACGAATTGAGCATTGACGGTGGGACGAGAACATCTCCAAGTGGTCATGTTCTCACCATGTCAATGGGCAGCGATACATTGCGTTCCACAGCACGTACTCGACCCAGTCCACAGCTCCTTGGGGATCAGGCCGATATTGATGACACGGATCCCGATGTTATACCCAATCAGTATGGTAAGCAAATTGATTTACTAATTAATTATCATGGTAGCTGCCCTATTGACAATTATTGATATTAATTTTTTCTTAATACAAAAATTTATTGAATGCCTTTTTTTTATAATTTCAAATGTTAAGTGACAAAATTTTCTTCATTTCAATATATGTTAAATATGTCAATAGTTTAAAGCTTCTGATTTCTTTTACTTTGTCAAAAAAAGGCGAAAAAACGTTAGTTGATTTAGGACTGAAACATTCGCATATTTTCCAGACCAAATTTCATTAGCAACCGTCCATAAATCGACAAAAATATCAAGTGTTGTTTTTGTGTATGTTCGGTATTGCTTTTTTAATATTTCAACATTTTTTCTGAGTGTATATTTTCGCTATAAACCTTACATACATTTTAAGTTATTTTTTTAGTAACTTATAATATTATATATATTTTACAAAAATACACAAAATTCATTTGATATACTTCGATGCTCGATTCGATTTTAACTTTATCTTGGGTTAATTTCGCTTAACAGATTCGTTATTATTTCCTATTGATGAAAAGTTAAAATTTAAGTTTTAAAATTTTCAAAATTGCAAAAGGAAATACTTTGTTGAACGAATCGAAATAAGATAAAAGCAGATTGAGTGAATAGGTCATACCATAATCAAAATGACATTCCTTTTCAAAATTTATTAATTTGATGTATATTTTCGATTTCCTCTTAGAAAAAAGGCCTTTAAAGGCACTTGTGGTATCCCCAGGATTTGCCAGTCCCTCGACGCGACTGATGCAGCGGGATTACTGCAATAGTCGAGATGCCGAGCATCTGAAGAGCACTCCCGAATGTATGGGAGGTGGTCCAGAGGCCAGTACCATTGGCCTCTTAAGCAATTCAGGCAATGAAGTACTGCATTATACCTTCCGCCCAAGCAAACAAATTGTAAGTGTAAATAAATAAACAAGTTAATAAATAAGTAACTAAATAAATTTGAATTTTTTATCGTAATTATTTAAGTATCATATTTAATTGAATAAGTAAATACTTAAAAATATATATTCAATCAATTTATCAACTTGATTTACTTAAAGAATATTTTAAAACATTTAATTGAATTGCAATCTATCATTTAAAATTGCAAGCTGAAAATGTTCCTTTTTCTAAATAAAATAATAACGTATTAATTAATTGATAAAGTAATTAATTTAAGGAATATTTTATAAAAAGATTAAATATTAAAATATACCAATTGACATTTAATTTATATATTTCCAAAAATCAACTCGACAGAGCTATGCCACTCTGAATAAGAAGGGCATAACAACCTGTAGTCCGCCATTGGGATCGTTGACCTATAATGTAAGTACATCGACGCCCTCATCCTCATATCATCTAACACCACAGCCAATGGAGGTCAGTTTGCTCAGTCCGAATAATGCATCGTCATCGGTGACATCGTCATTAAGTGAATACCGATTTCGACCGGAGGTTGTCACCACATCGAATCGCATACAGGAAAGTTGTATATAAGAAAGCAAACATCACTATCCATACTATATTATACTTATTTAAAATTTAAACAAATCCAAATAAATCAATGTACTTATCCCATATGCCTAAAGTACGAGTATGTGAGTGTATAAACTGAATAATAGAGCAAGCAATGCAAATTTGTAATAATACATGAATATCGTATCGTATCGAATAACCCCAAAAACGACAATTTATATAGATAAATACTATTTACATACATAAATATATATACATATTATTTGCATGGTTTGAGGCAAGACTTTTCTAAATTTTTGTTGCATTAATCGACAAACAGGTAACAATGCCAAAAGTGTGACTCGTTTTGTAAATACTTTTAATTAACTCGTTGTCATTTCGTTGTAACTAAGTCTAATTCTTTTTAACAAGGCTGTAAATTCGATCTGAAATGATACATTAATAATATACTTATAAACTCAATTAACAGTTTTTCAGTCTAAATTTTATTAATTTTAATTAAAGTCAAAGCTTAAATCATTTCTATTTATTGATCTTTTAAAAGAAATTTATTTAATGCCGGAATAAATATTTATTGTTTTTAATAAACTTCAATATCTTTCAATTTAAATTAAAAATAATTTACTCCAACTCTAAAACATTTCTAATTCAATTAATAAACATTCAAAACCTTTGCATTTGTTAATAATGTTATAAAGTTTAAATCATTTCTTTTTTTATTTAAAACTGTAAAAAACGTGCAATATCTTAAAATTTATATTGAAATATACGTTACTATTACATTGAGCCAAGTTTCAAACCTTAAGTTCCGTGCAATTCGCAAGCGATCCACCAACAAAATCAAACGTTTTATTTTAGCTAAGACATGAACCAGAATCGAAAGTCTTGCAGCCTTGTCAGTAATACACTAAAAAAGTATAAACATATCCGAATATCTGTTGTTCTAATTAATGACTCGATCGATTCACATACATATTCACATCTCTATTCATACATATCCCTGGATCAGAATTCAAGAAGCTGCGATCATATCTAAACAGAAAATAAACCATTTTGCTTTAACAAAATATAATGCTTATATGGCCAAAAACCGTGGTAAATGTTGTCAGCCTAAAAAATAAAACTAAAATAATAAAATCGAAAGAAAAGTAATTTCAACAATATTTGAGAGAAATTTTGAACTAATTTATGCCCTGATATCCAATTTAATCTAAACAGGACCTGCACCCTTCCAGACCTAACAGAGTTCTGCGGGAGTCACATTTCTGAGTAACGATATATCCCTCCCTGTCGTACTATATCATATTATATGTATTCAATCTCTATGAAAGTATTACCAATTGATTTTTAAACGAGTCTAACTACTAGCCACAATATGTGTTGAATACCTATGTATAACTAGACATATCTAACTATAAGGCATACAAATTGTAAATAGATCGAGTATATTTAAGTATATATAGTATTTAGAGATGGATAGCATTGAATTATCGATTAGTTGAATGGTAATCGAATGTCTTCATATTAGCATGAATGTTTTCCTGGAACTTATTTGTGTACTGCCTAAATCAAATCGCAACGATAACGATAACGATAACGATCAATTTAATGATGATTTGTAAATAAAATGAAATTGTTTGTTATCTGAAGAAAGGCTCCCAAAAAATATAATTAGTACATATAAGATATTAATGTTAAGTATATAGAACAATTGAAGTCCCCGCTAAATCCATAATACTAATGTTCTGGCTAACTGTGTCCTCACTTAAAATTGTATTAGTTAATGATAATATTAATGCATTGGCATTCTATACAGACTTCCTAATTATACCTATAGTATATATATACAACATATATGCTTCGTATTCGAAGGAACACTGTTGGAGACACAGTCTAGCCAATTAGTATGTGCATGAGTGTGTGTGTGTGTGTGTGTGTGAGTGTGTGTGTGAATGTGTTTCTGTTTTAGACTCAATATTTCTAGGCCAAGAAATGTGTATTTGTATGTGTGTTAAACTTAAGCTGAAAGCAAACGAAAATAAAAACTGCAAAGATTAGCATAAATTGTCGACAAATATAATAGTTTTTGTATAACTATTCAAAAGAAAAGAAAAAAAAAGATACTATTAAATAAATTATAATTAATATTAAAAAAAAAAAATATATATATATTGAAACTTGTACATTTATTTGCCGTTGTTGTTGTTGTTGGTGGTTCAAATCGTCGCTTTGATAAGCACTTGGGCAGCAGGAGGCATTGCGGACACAAACCTAACTCCTGCGGCACTAGTACTTAGGAAAGCAATACGCTCCATTCTTATAGGGTAAGTACAACTATATATATTTGCATTCAAAATAAAAAATAATATTAATAAAATAACTATATAGCTATAGCTATCCTTCTCTCTGTATAAACAATTAGCCAAGTAATTGCTTCGACTAAAAAGAAATTAATTCAATTATGTTATTTTGTACATCAAATAATTATTTTTTTCTTAAATCCTTTTATAGTGATTTTTAAATTATAGCGATATTTAGCTTACTGCGTGTAAAGTTCCTTATAAGTAGCTGACATCCACACATCAATTTAAATCCACATTGATTAGAAAACTGATTTTCTTGGCATCCACATGCATATGAAGTAAATAAAGTCTTACAGCATTTATTTTACTAATACAGCATCTAAAATTCAATTGAAAAGCTAATAAATTGTATGTCTAATTAAAATTGTATGTTCTACAAAGATTTGCAGCTTTAAACTTACACAGAGATTTCTTACAGTGAGTGAATTTTTCTTCCAAATAATAGAGTCAAACGTCATTCAAAAGTCTTGTTTTACTTGGCATCCACTCAGCTTAGATAGGAAACTCACTTGGCATCCAGTGGATACTATCCACATATTCAATAATGACAGCTGTAAAAATATTAAATACATATTAATTTTATATATAAATTAAATATAAATAATTACACAAAATAAATAAGTAATTATTCGATTAGTACAGTTAGACAGAAAAGTGTTTTGATAAAATAAAAACTCACATATATGTTTTTTTTTTTTGTTAAATAGTTGTGTTCAATGAAAATAAATTTTTTAAACTCTAAGATCCACGAGAAGCATAATATGTAAAGTAACAAGTATGGATTCCACATTTGGCATCCACAGGTCAACTGTTGAATTCTGACAGCTAGAAGAAATTGATTAATTTAACGAGTGTCTGCAGTACAGTGCATGCTAAAATTAATGTATTTTAATTGTTTTCAGTGATTAAGACTTAACTTTTTTTTTTATTTTTTTTAAATATTTTTATGTCCCTTTTTGCCAACCAAAAAAATAATGTACGTTTTTCTCTGATAATAAAAGCAGTTTCTATATATATATATATATATATACAAATATGTGTGTGTGTGTGTGTGTAATGATACACAAGTCATATATGGCATATTGCTATGGCTAGTAACCTCTTGCACATAATACATAAGTTTATTAAATTTAAATTGGCTTAATTGACCCTCATTCGTTTTCCGTTGTCAGACAACAACAATTCTGTATACTATATCTTTCTCTCTCTCTCTGTGTCTCTGTCTCTTTTTCTGTGTTTGTCGCTTGTTTGCCTTCATTGTGGAGGCATTCAAAGTCAATTGAATTTAAACGAATAAAAAACTACACACACAATGTGTGTAACTGGGCAGGAATCTTATTGTTGCCGTTGTCTCCATTTGATTGAGTACTTGTCCAAAAAATATGCAACAAATTGTCATATTGTATAAATTAAAATATAGATTAATAAGTAAGCACAAGCAACTATCCCAGAGAATACATAAATATGAATTCAGAGAATACGAACTGCATCAATTGATAGCATTACTTATGACTAAGATCCATTTCCTGTGACCGGACAAAATTCAATTGAGTCATACACACACACACACACACATACACACACTTACATACATTCAGATGCATATATAAAACTCAATCAGAAATTACAACTTAATTTAATTCAATTAAATTAAGGAAATTTCTATTAGAGCCTGACACTCTTAATTGAGTTTCCATTTAAAATCAATTGCAATTTATCATCAAAATTCATCTAATATTTGTATTTCATTTGCTTAACATACGATATTATCAAATTAGTAAATATCCTTAAAATTTTTAAATTATTATATTTTCAGAAATGTTATCTTTATTGTTGTATGTATGATATCGTATGTTGTATCTATTGACATTATTTGATTTAATGAGGCCATATTTCAATTCAGTTTATCAGTGGCTCATATTTTTTAATATCAATTTTATTTATGTTAAGAGTTTTTCATTAAATATGTTTTCAGTTGAAAGTTTAGTTTTGTTGTGCTCTGCACATTTAATTTATATTATATTTAAATAAATAAAGTTTACTACTTATGCTATGAATATTTCTAACTAAAATATTATCTATGAGTATAGCTGGGTTCCTCTTATTAATAAATTGATACATTGGTTTATCAAATGTAATATACAATTTTTAGTTTATTTATCAAAGCCGTAATCTTTCCTTAGCTCTAAAAAAATATATAATATAAAAAAAATAAATATAATTCAATTTAAATTAATACTATTTTAAATAACTTTCTATTTGTAGTTTTATTTTTACTAATGCTTACCTTGAGATCGATACTTAACGATATACATATTTAAAGCAACACAAATTCATTGGTCAAATATTTTTATACTCTGGTAAAATGTTTTCAGAATATTTACGGAATTTTCGAAGTGCATCCCAACGGCAACTTGTGGAATTCAAGACACACTCTGCGAATCGAGGGAGAACTGCGATGGGCAGGAGGAGGGAGTTGGGTGGGGGGGAATCTTCTCAAGCTGTCGACGACAACGACAACGACAACGACGAGAACGAGAACGAGAACGTTTGCCGATTATGATTATCGCGCGGTCTTTAGAGGGGTCTTAACCCCGCACGGAATATTGACCAGTCGTAGGAGCAACGGCTGCTCGTGCCACAGTCTCAAATACAACACACAGTTGGCCAACAAAGTTTTTTGACTGAATCAAAAATACACATATTTATTTCAAAATTTTTTAAAATATTTAAAATTGATAAAATGCCACAAATGTTGCATTATTTAACAATTTTTCGAATATTCCAGACTTTTACAAAAATTCAGTTATGTTACTATTTAAATCATTTCAGATTAATTATAAATTTGAGTTTTTAAATTTTACATATTTTTCATAATTTTAGTCATTGAATAAATAAATAAAATTTTATTTTTAGGCGTATTCTAAAAACAATACACAGGAATAATTAAATAATAAATGAAATAAATATCTATTTTTTTTGTTGTCAAAAAACTTGCTTGACTCACTGTATATACTAATATATATATATAAATATATATATATATTCCACTATATATATCTCTCTGACCGTATTTATGTAGAAATATATAGATAGAGAGATTTATGCTTGAAAATGTAAAGCACAACTTAGTATTTGAATTATTTAAAAATAGTATGATTTAAGTACGACTCGTTGACCGTACGTTTTCGTAGTCGTAGTCTTCGGGAATGATTGTTAGACGCGGAGACCGAGAAAACAGAGAACATTGTCGCTCGAGTGCGATTCTTCAACTGATTTGTGCAGCGATCGCTCGGACAGTCATTGGATTTTTGAAAATAACCATCAATTCATTACCGAGTCTCTGTGTGCGTGTGCGTGTGTGTGTGTGCGTGTGTCCGACACACCGCCCTCATGTACAAGCATACATACATACACATACATAAGTGCATATGCATGTGTCTGTTTGTATCTATGTATGTATTTCTGTGATGATGTACATCAACTTCAATTCCGCAACAAAAAGAACTCAGACACACAACCCAGCCCAAAAACCCTCTGCTCCGTACCGACCCCGACCCCGATCTCAACCTCGACCCCGATCATTCTATGCCTCAGTCCTCAGTTCTCAATCCTCCGTTGAGACCCCGCAGTTGATTATTAACTAAGTCCCCGGCCAAATGTCCCGCATTTTATAGTTGTACTCGCAGTTTTTTTTCTCGCTTTTGTATGAGATTATTTTATCTCAATGCAGATTGTTACAATTTTTTTCAATCTTAAATCATCAACACAGTTTCGAGATTGCCTCTCGTAATACTCGTAACACTCTCGGATTAGGCTGGTCCCTAAAACTCACAAATCCCCTATAAAGTCTACTTTATATATATTTATTGTATCTAATGCACTTTTGCCTTTTGCCCCGATGAGGGTCAATCGTTGACACCCAACATTTAATGAATACACTCACTCACAATCACTTAAATAGGCCACAAATAATATAAAATCAAATTCAATTAAATTTACTTCAATTATTTCTTGAATTGATCATTTCCGCGCCTGGACAATTGGTTTCGGCAGTAAGAATTCTTTAAGCTGTAGAAATTTATAAATACTTGACACAGTAATTTTACCAATTCGATTTTGATATCTATTCAAAATAAACTTATTTCTAGAATAAATATATCCATAGGATTGCTCTATGCTTTTACAAAGTAACTAACTAAACTTTCTACCTATTTTGTAAATTTTTAACTTTACAAAATTCTTACTTTAATCTTTAATTCTCAAACGAGTTTGTTAATTTTCCAAAATTTATTATTGTACTTTCAAATTGGGTCAGCTGTATTGTGCCAAAAATTCAACCTTCTCGGCCTTACCGTTTGGGCTGCACGAATATCAGTCAGTCAGTCAGTTTAACAACATTAGAAATACTAAGGATTCATATAGATGTTTATTGAAATAACATGAAAAGATTTTAATTTCAATTTTAAAAAAATAACTTATAGTTCAAAATTAAAAGTCTACAAAAAAAAAAAGAATAGATAATATTCAGATGCCTGGGAGGGTATATAAAATTTATTTAATACTTAACAGAGTTACTGTTAGTTGAGCATTACAAGGAAATTGAAGTGTTGTTCGATTAAAATTGAATTGAACGAATTACAGTCATATTCTTAGAAATATCATGTACTAAATGAGTCCCTAAATTAGTGGACAATGTGAACAGGGTATATAAGTACAAGTATACTCGTCATATAAGAATAACTGCCTTACATTTACATGTAAGTGAATACAAGTGAATGCATGTGAATATGTATCTAGAAATGAACTAAACTTATGACAGATCTGGACATGTATTTTACTTAGTTGAGCAAAGTATTTCAATTAATTCAATTGCCAAGTAAATAAGTCGAGGAATCACTGACAGATCGTCGCAACGGCATTAATTTGGACTCGAGTCTCGAGTTTCTAGTGTGAATGTTGAATATGATTACGACGAATTCGAATACGAGTACACTCAGAGGAATATATTACGTGTATATCCCACCAAATTTAAATAGACAACGGATAAAATCCAGGGAATCAAACCAAAAGCGTTGTTTAAAGGACAAAACTTGGAATATAAAATATACAATTTTCCAAATTCCAAATTTGTATAAAATGACACTTTAAATTTTGAGAGGTTTTTATTTTTCTGTACAAATTCAAGGTAAATCTGTCAAAAAAATTTCACAACTTAAAACTTCCATAACTCTGTCAAAACTTAAACGATTTCCAAGCGGAATGTTGATTAAAAGTGAAAATTTGAGATTTAAAAATTTTAATTTTCGAAATTCCCTATGCATTCAAATCAAAAGCAGGCTCAATCTAAAACGATTCTTTGAGAAAAATTAGTAAAAATTTAAATGCGGAATGAATTGATAGGATCAATCATTATCAGAATGATAGAATGATAGAATGTTTACAAATCGATTCAGTTTTGACAAAGTTATGGAATTTTGAATTTGGTCATTCTATGGATCTTTTTATCTACATTTTTGTCTAACGTATAAAACATAAAACGTTTTATGAGGTAAGTTTTTCTTTGAGTGTACAAGCATGTATATGTGAGATTCATTTGTGAGATGCGGCTTCCTTATTACGGACCGTACATGATTTAATAGATCTATGTGCCGACTGTACTTGAGACCTGTAAAGGCAACTTAAATAGCTCTGACTATGTCTCAACCACTCACACACATTTCCACACACACATATATCTATACATATATATGTATATATATATAGGCTTTTCGACTTTTACAAATAAGAGTTTAAAACGTGGCGCTTTCACCGCAAACCTATAAAAAGGCAACATCTTTTGGTTAAACCCTTTGCCCAATCTGAAATCCACTCAATTGTGGGGTATACATCGATTTTCGCATACATTGTTATACAGGGTGTGGAAGTGGGAGTGTGCAGGGTATGCAGGAAGAGTGGGAGAATGGAAGAATGGGAGAATGGGTTCGCATACAAAGATTAAGGTGAAATCCACAAAATTTGGCGCAAATGAATTTTCTTTTTATGTTTTTTACACATCTTAAATTTTTTATTATTATGCCATCCTTTGTTGTACTATATACATTTTCCGATCCTCATTCTATTACACTTAGCAATGGTTTCAGTTTCAATACCCTCTACACCTTGCCTTTTCCTATTTCCCCTCCTTACAGTCTCCCATAACAGTTCGCCAACGAGTTTCCTATGCATGCGAATTGGAGAAATTTGCGTGCGTGTTTTGAATAAGAATTTGTTGCATATTTGCCAGCTTAAACCGCCCCCCCGACCGGCCCTTTTTTTTGGCCAAATGTAAAAAAAAAAGACGTGCCTCGCTAGAAGGCCAAAAGCAGCTGCCAACGGGGCCAAATAGGGCCAACAGGATGGCCAAGAGACAGACAGGAAGCGAGTTGGAGGCTGGAAACTGGAAGCTGGCATTTGTGCGTCGTCGCGTCTATCTGCAGTTATTGCTTGTGGTAAGTACTTCAAAGAGAGTGCTCAACTCGAAGATACCCTGTAAACAGCACAAAGATACTTAAACTCAGCAGTATGGCGACTATATTGCATGTCACTCTAAAGCATACATATAAAGTCAAGGTAGATTCAAATTATTAAAGACTGCGCGACTAGCAGATACCCTGTAAACACTAAAATACAGCAATACGGCATCGGTAAAGTGTCTATTTGTAAGTTTAGCTAACAAGTTTGCATAATCAAAGTAAACATACAATATTAGACTGCTCAACTTTAAGATACCCTGTAAACCGTAAAAGGCAGTTTGAAGCAATCAGAAATGCAACTATTTGCAGTTATAAAGCTATAAAGTTTGCATGTAAAATCAAAGAAAGAACTGTTCGACTAGCAGATACCCTGTAAACAGTAAAGCATAACCTATAACTAACTCTATTACCTTTTTAACCAACTTTTGCAGCTGCACATTTGTTTATAAAACCAAAGTAAGTATGCTCTTATAAGAGACTGATCTACTTAAAGATACCCTGTAAGCAATAAAAGAAAGCTTTAATCAAGCAGTCATATGGCTTCTTGCTGTTATAAATTATAATTTGTAGCTTATATGTAAACAAAAAGTTAAACATGTGGTTAAAGCAGACTATCTGACTTAAATATACCCTGTAATGTCGAAAGGGAAGCTGTAAAATCAATAATTTAGTAGCTGAATAAGTGATTAGTATTCCGTTTATATTTGTAATTATACATTTATAATAGAGCTACAGAAATGGAGCTTAAGTAATAAGAAAACATATTTCCTATAAAAACAAAAACTTTATCGGCTGCCAAGCAATTTACATACAGGGTATTCAAGAGCGGTGAATTCCCCTGTTGCGTATGAATATTCTTTTCTATTTTTTTTTTTTTTGGGCTTCTCCACTGAAGTAGAAAACATTTTCGCTTTGGGTAAATGTGATTTATATTGATTGTAATCGTGGGAGTGGGAAAGCATCTAACTACAATGTGAGTATGCAACGAGGGGAAGGAGAAGGAGCAATAGGAGGTTGGAGAAGAGTGGGAGAGGAGGGGGAGTTAAAGGTGATGCGGGTATCAGAGAGCAAATGGGGTACGACAACGATGTCAGCTAACCCAAGAAACCAATTTGCAGATGATAGATTGAAAGGTATATCGATATGGAGCATGTAGATAAGCTCTAGACAGAAAAGTACTTGTACTTCCCATTGAGATGTTACATCGTCATCTTCTCCCTCCTGGTATCTATAACTCTATAAACTCTATGACTATGTCGAGACTATGTCGAATGTCCTGGAATCCAGCAAATGCAGGCGATTCTCAGGCTCATTGACTGTGAAAAACGCATTAAGGCACAAGGTACCCGCAGAATGCAGCAAGAGTAAGTGAGAGGGAGGTTGTATAAGAGAGAGAGAGAGAGAGAGAGAGAGAGAGAGAGAGCGAGAGTGAGATAGGGGAAAAGAGACACTGCAACCTCTATTTAGCATTCAATGTGCAGCAAAATGTTGCCATTTTAGCTTATTTATAGCTAAATTAATAGTTATTTCTGAATTGGGAAAATTAGAAAATAGTTTTTCTTACTTTGTGAACCAAAATTATACCGATTTTTTAAACCGAAACCTATATACAAAGATTTTTCGTTAACCGAAATATTGGATTCAGTTTGAAACCCTGATCTTAAATAATATTACAAAAATAAATTAAAAATAATAAAAAAATAATAAAAAAGATTTTTTGTACCAAAAATTTCAAAAGATATTTTTTCTTCCAAAAATAACAAAGATCAACATAGCTAAACATATTTTTGATATTTTTGGTAGTTGCAGTTTTAGATTTTTAAAGTTTCAGCTATTTTTATTTCTACTTTTTTGACTATACTGCAATTAGCTATTTACTTTTGTAGTCCTGTTTTAGCCCTTAAAATGCTGGCAACACTGCCTCATGTGGCATGTGGCATGAGGCAGCATCTCGACCGTCATAACTTGCAACGCTCGTGCATCAAATGGATTTTGAGTGGCATTTTTTTTGGCTTTGGGCTGCCACGAATTTGACTTTGTATGACGCGTTGCATGCAACAACAACAACAACAACAACAACAACGGCGACATCAACGTGCCTCAGTTCGTGTCAAGGACTTGAACCCTTATTTATTTTTTGTGTTGTTAATTTTTTGTTGTTGTTATTTTTTTTTTATAATTCTAATTAGGTTGCAACACGTTTGTACGTGCCAAAATGTGTCTCAAGAAAGGGAAAGGCAACGCCTAATTGCCACAATATTATAGCCAAAGGTTAAGCCAACCCCTTCCACTCCTCACCCCTCACCCCTTCACAAAAACCCACCCCCTTAATGCGCTCACATGTCCACATAAATCACACGCCTCTTTGCAGTTTGAGGCAATTTGTCAAAGTTTGTGATTAACATAAAACCCAAAAACCGCAATATCCACTGTCAAGATTGTTAATAATGTTACACATAGGCAGCCAAAAGCATCAATCTGTCAGTCCACCTGTTCACTCGTCCACCTGTCGTATACGCATTCCAAAATTTACTCCCATTGCCGAAATAAATACGTTGAAGATGACATATGATTTGACTTTTACGAAGGAACCTTTCTCCATTTAAACACCAATGATAAAACTGCCTGCAACAAAAAAAAAAAATATGTAAAAATAAATACACACAAATATTTCCGCTTACAACGAACATTTATTTATGTGTATATCCTGTTTCGGGATATCTGTAGAATGAGATGTTGAGGCTTGAGGGAAAATCGAAAACGATAGACTTTTGTCCATTGCACAGTGGCCATTTTTGTCAATTTAGCTCGGATTAATTCACATTTTCTTTGGTCAATAAATAAAAAAAATAAAAGTGTCTGGAATTTCAAGTGATATTCCTGATTAATCTTTACAATTACATTTTTGGCATATTTAAAGTCCCTCAATATTTAAATTGAATTCGAAGAAATATATATACGAATCAACTAACCATATTTTTTTAGACCTCGAAAATGTTGAGATAGTACAAATTTAGATTTAAGATAGATATTTTTGTTAAATTTATCTTGTTGTATAGAAAATTTAAAGAAAACTTTTAAAATAAAATAAAAAATAAAAACATGCGAAAGTACATGATAAAAACACTTTTTAATAAAAATTAATTTTTAAAATAAAACTTATACATTTATTCGATTCAGAGAGGGTTTATTTTAAATATAATTTAAAACAGGTTTTTAAAAAGTAAAAGGTAAATAAACACAATTAGTGTAGTTAAATTCGAATTTGAAAAATGACTTCTTAATATTTAAAGAAAACTTAAGTTTGTTTTTAAGTAAAATTAATTAGTTTATTTTAAATCTAAAAAATTCTAAATTCGATATAAAAACGAAATTAATTAGAATTTAAATAAAACTATAAAATAAGTATGTAAAATTTACAATTAAATTATATATGGCAAACAATTTTTAATCAATTAAAATATATATTAAAAGAATAAAATAATTTTATCTGTTAATTTAGTTTTACAACATTTGTTTTCACAATAAAATGATTAATTAATGCGCGCTGGAATGTGCGCAAAATGACCACTGTGCGTTGCCGTGTTTATTTAAGGATGTGTCTTGCTCCGTCATTAGGAAGGACATCATTCAACCAGTTGAGTCCCGACGCGTCGTCTGCCCGCAAAAGAAATTGCCATTTTTTTTTTCGTATGTGTGTTGCTCCTAATTTGTACACACACATGTATAAATGCGTGTTATTTTCCCCAGCCACGCCTCCTGCCCCCCCCCAACGAGTCCTAATGCTGAGCTACTTATGCAAATAAACATAGGGTGTCTGTGTGTGTGTGTGTGCGTGTGTGTGGGCGTAACGCATTTCCAAGGCGCTAAAAGGCGTGGCAAAGGGGTGACATAAAGGGTGGTGACGGGGGGGAGGGGTAGGGGAAGAAGTCTTTGGCTTTGACTTGTTGTACACAGCAACACATATGGAAATACAATATTGTTAATTAATTTACGCTTTTATTAGCCTTCTTGCCTTTTTAGTCAGCAGTTTTTGTTAAACTGCCCTCGGTTGATACCGCTACCCATATCAAAATGGGTAGTGTAAGCCTGGGGGTCAAATGTCATATGTCATATGTGAAAAAGCAGTAAATCAAATGCTTGTTAACAAGCTGACATATCAGAAAATGGATTCTTCATTTTAATAAATTGGAAATTGTCCTGGCAACAAGTGTACAAAATATTTAATAGAAAAATATATATTTCTAAAAATTTAATTTTAAACATTAAAGTGAACACCATTAAATTATTAGTTTTATTAATTTCATTTATTTACAAATTAATTTTATTCATATTTTCAAATTTTAAATAATTTTCAGAATTCATTTTCATGATTTTAAATTTAAGTTTCGCATTCAAATTTGAATTCAAATTTAAATAAAGAGGGCTGCCACATCTCGTTGTAGTTTCAATGCTGCCAGACTTAACAAAATAAATAAAATGAGTACATGCTAAAGCTAATTAGTATGAAGCCATTTGAAGCTGGACAAACAAAAGCTCATTGCTATGATAAAGTCATGATAGATCTAAAGGGGCAAAGGAATATCGTATCACGTAAATACTGGTTTCAGGTACATTTAGATCTTCCTTCTTGATTTGTGCTAAATATGTACCAAATGTGTCCGCACTAAAAACATCCCAAATGCACTAAAGAATAAGATTGAAAAGTGTAGACTTGAAAGAAAATAAACAAAAGCTAAATGATGTATGAAAAATACTCGATTTGATCTAAATAGCAAAGACACAAAAAAAAGTTGTACTAAATGTGTACTAATTGTGTCCACACTAATAATTTAAAACAGGCGCGGTTTAAAAACGCAAAAAACTTTAAAAAAAATTAATAAATTTGATTTTCATTGAAAACTAAATTTAGAAATTAGACAAAATTAAAATTAACATATTAAAAAAGGTTCGTCAGCACTCGGAAAAAGAAGTTAGAAAACTTAATTCTGAGAAGAAAAAAAATATATGTTCAAATTCCAACAAAAATTCTGCAAAAGCTTAAAAAATTTTAGCTTCAAAATTAAATAAAAATCCAATTTGGATAAATTTCGAAGGTGCCCCTGAAAAAATGAAAATCGTTTTATTTTAATTTAAATTAGAACAAGCTGCCAGATCGGGAAATTGTTAAGGGTGGCAAGCCTTTAAATTAGAACAAGCTGCCAGATCGGGAAATTCTGAAGGGTGGCAAGCCTTTAAATTGGAACAAGCTGCCAGATCGGGAAATTCTGAAGGTGGCAGCCCCAATTTAAAAGGACGCCGCGTTCTAACGGTGCTTATGGAATAATAAATAGAGTTAAAACTTATGCTGAACAATTCGATAAAATTTTATTGTTTTTAACAAAGTTGAAGAGGGTCAAAAAATAATATGTTAGTTACAGCCTGGCGCCTTCCTTTTAAATTTCAGCTCGTATTGACGACAAAAGTGAGCTTCAAAGTTATAGCGTATGCTGCTCTGTTCGAAGGGCGAAAATTGCTGCAAAGTGATAAGAGTGATAAGATTGTTAATTGATAAGAGATAAGAGATTACTGATAATGCTTACATTATCGAGCACAATGCTGGGCACAAAGGATATTTGAAGTGCCAAAGTTTCCTGGCCGTACGGCTTTAAAATATCCGGAGTTTTCCTCGTCCTTTTACACTCCTTGGCCTTGGTCACATCGAGGCTCAAATGCCGAGCACATTCATCAATCCGATTGCTGTAGGATCTCAACATGCAGTAGATCATATTGAAGGCATCTCGTAGTTCTAAATGTTCTAAAATACAGGCATGCAGTGCATTTAGTTCACACTCAGCCGCTCCATGTTGGCAATAGACTTCCATTTGGCCAATGGCGGTGTTGTTGTAGAACTGCCCACAAAAATTAAACAAATGAATTATCGATAAATTTATGAATTTTAGTTTAGTGTGTTTAATTTTTAAACTATAACATCTCTAAATAAAAATTTAAATTGATTACTCTCACTTTAAAATGACCAAATAATAATTATTTTCAGATATATAATCATAGAAAATCAGGGATCGCAAATTGGAGTTTTGAGTTAAAAAAATCAAACCTGAAACAATGATCTAGATAAATATATGTACATGTATGTTTTCAATTATTTTAGGCACCCGCCGACTTAGATTTTATTATTTTTTAATAAATAATTTTTGATAAATAATTAAATTTTTATTTGTGTTTAAAATTCGTTAAATAACACTTATTTTCTTTTTTTTTTTGTAATTTTCATATTTCACGAGGGAGTGGTTATAAAAATCGTAATTAACGATGAATTCTATTCTTAGAACCAATAAATCATGGTTCTAAAACCAATTTAGAGCTTCCATTTTCTAAGGGAAAGATTAATTGAGACTGCCAACTAACTCTTATTTCTAAATTCATTATAAATCGACCTCTATTAGAGTTTTTTTTTTTTTTACTTTTTTTCAAGCTTATAATTCAAGTTTATATTTAATATTTGTTCAGCTTATTTTTGATAAAAATTAATATAACAGATATTTTGGCAAATATGTACAACAAATAACATTCGTTTTGCTCTTTATAGAATCTATGTTGTATTCTAAGTTGAGTAGTATATTTAAGTGTATTTGCTAAGCACAAGACAAAGTCGAATTCGATTTTTGTCTGTTTATGAGAAGTATTAAAAATATAGGTTGTATTAAAGAACCAACTCTATTAAGAACTCACATTCGCCTTGCCGAAGGGATATAGTTTGAGATCGGTGATTGGCCACCAATTGTTGTCATTAAGAGCATCATATAGTCGGCGTCTTATGAAGTACATGCTGTCCGGACACAGTGCCTCATAATGTATGGCCAATGGCAATTTGGTCAATAAGGTAATTAGCATCTCTTTTTCTGCCGTGGTCAAGTGCATTGTTACATTCTCGATCTCTTCTGGCCAAGGCGTCGTCTCAGTTACCACAGTTAACGGCAAAGATATAGCTAATGCCATCCACAAAATACAAAAACATTTACAATTATAATCCATTTCAGAGATTGAACAATTCCGCACATCAACACAGCTTCACATATAAAACACAACTGTGCTGTTTAAAAATCTCTACTAAAAGAGATCACTTGCCCTCTCTCTCTCTCTCCTCCCCTGTCCTCTGTCTCCTTCTCTCTCCTCCTCTCTCACCCTCTTCCAATCCCTTTGTGTCAGTTGAGAGAGCTATGCAAACTATAATAAACAGTGTGGTCCACATTTCTCTTCTCTTCTCTTCTCCTCTCTTCTCTTCTGTTATCTACAAATATAAATTCGTTTATTTTATATATATAGATTCTACACATATATCAGAATGAATGTGTATGCGGGTGTATTTTTTGCATCTGTATAAGTACGTCGATTAACCCCCTAAACACGTAATGCAACTTTGATCATTCGTTATTACTAATCTAAAATTACCAGACCATTAGATAAATGTATTTGTTATAGAAAATTATTGATATTTAGACATTCAATACAATATTAATTAAAAAAAGAAAGAAAAAACCTTATCTAAAATTAAGATTATTTTATTTTTATAAGTATTATTTGTCGAATTAAATTCTATCAGTGGTGTTCCAGAAATAAAAAGCAACCGAATACCAACTAACGTTGTTAAGGGCTTTGGTAGGTTTTTGGTGTATCTACATTTCCAGGACCTGATATTCCTTCTTAATAAAATATTTATTTACTTGCATTTATGTCCCTGAAAAACTTTACACAATTTAAATACAAAATTAAAAGGTCTTTTACCTTTTCAAAATGTATAGTTAGATATTTGTTTAAAATATGCATTTACTAATGGTTAAAAAATTGTTTGATATTTAACACAACTATTAAAATATACATATTTTTTTTAATTTGTGCTTAACTTGTAATTTAGATGCGGTCGCTAATGGGTTAATCACATTGGAGTGCGCTTCTGCATTAATATTCATGTCCAATTATGTGTGTCCAGTGAACGAGTCGCTTGACATTAACAAATCATAAACAATGAGGATTTGAAGCGCAACAACAATGAGTAACAACAACAATAACAACAACAATAATAACAATAGTTCAGTGCACTGTCATGTGTTGAGCCGTCGCTAATTGACAGACAGCTCCATTTTGGCCAGAGTTAAGGCCTAAAAGAAAAAACAGCTAGAAAACCAGTTGAACTAGATGCGAAAACTGACAATGATAAATACGTATATCTCTATGTATATATGTTATATATGTATATGTAAAAGTACTCGTAAAAGGAGTAACTGTCTCTGCTCGAGTGGCATTGACCAGACACTGGAAATTGATGGGGGATTTAAGGGGTTAAGGGGAAGACTTAAGCAATTTCAGTTTCTAACTAAAATTGCTATGGATTTTAATTGCCTTTGGAATTGTTGAGCAGCATTTATGGTGCGTGTTTTTCATGGTCAAGGCTTGCACTCAAGAATGCCACAAATACGCTTAATTGTGTTGCAACCACCAAGTGGCAAGTTGCAAGTTGCAAGTTGGAAGAGGCAAGTGGCAAGTGGCAGCCATTTCCATGGGGACTACAACAAAAAAAGTGACAGTGTTTTATAACGTTATGCCTTTTTTTTTAGATTTCCGCACGTTAATTGACAGTTATTCGATTTAAATTAGATTTAAGCCTGAATTTAATTTGTTTTTATCTATCTAAATATTAAATTTAATTGATTTAAATATTTAATTGTACATTCTTCTATTATAAGTTGTCTTAGCTATGTTGTGTGCGAATTTCAACTTTCTACGTATTACGGTTTGGGCTGCACATTACTCTGTGGGTCAGTCAGGACATATAGTTTTATATGCTTTCAGTGGACGTTAATTAAAATATAAATAAATATCATAAATAAATGTATAAAAAAATGTATATAAATAAATAAATACTAATAAAAATAAATAAATAAAATAAAATAAACAATAATAAATAAATTCCATTATTAAATGCATTTTCTCTATTTGTTACTGTCAGTGCAACAATTAACCCAAATTGCGTTTAGTTGTCCAATTGGGCGGCAACTGACAACAGCTTTAGGCCAACTCACGAATATCGTTCTATCTCCCTCTCTCAATCTCTCTCTCTCTCTTTCTCTCGCCTGCTGAGAGCTGCTGTCTGTGCCAGTTTCTCAAGTTGTTGCATTTTATTTTCTAGAGTTTTCAATCCCATTTCCAATTTGCATTTGTTGTTGTTGATTTTGTTGTTGTTGCTTGCATAGATACACACAAAATACACCCTAACCTAGAGTTTCATTTACAATTCCATCAGATACACAAAAACATCAGTCCTTGCTCTTAATATCAGCTTTAATTTCTTAAAAATTAAATACAAAAATGCCAAAAATGTAATTTGTAACAAATAAAAAAAAAATTTATTTCAGATACTTCAAATTGAATAAAGAATAAAGAAATCTTAGAAACCATAATTTTAGAATTGTTTACTTATTTAATTTAATTTAATTTCATTTTATTTATAAAAAATTATTAATTTATATAATTTTAAATTTACAGCATTTTAATTTTAATGCTTCGAAAATAGCTGTAATAATTTTATTAATTTTATAGGGTATATATTGTGTTCTGTGTAGCAAATAAATCTTTTCTCTCTTTTCATGCTTCATCTTGATGTTGTTGATCTTGTCAAGTTGCCAGAAACAAGATTTCTCTGGTCATTAACCCTTGAGTTTTCATCAATAATTATTATAATCCGCTTAGACAACGAATACTAACTACAGTCAAAATTCTCTATGTTTTCAACAACAACTACATACATATTTTTAGCTAACTGTTATCGATAAGAATGACTCAAACGAGTTCTTCTTCTTAGTACCCGCAAATTTCGAAATTAAATTGAAACTCTTTGTTCTCTTTGTTTTAAAAATAAGTGAAATTGTTTGGGTTGAATAAAGAGATACAGAATACGAGTTTTTACTTCTGGGTTTAATCATACTCTTAATTTGGAGCGACTTGCAATGAGTCAATATTTATTTACAATATGATAATATTACATCATATATTAAAAGTTATTTAATTACTTTTTAAATTGCATTAAATACTTAAAATGTAAACTTTAATGAGTTTCTAATTTGAGTAAAATCTTATTTAATTATGTATAAATAAAAATCAGCGACTACAACTACTATAAATTTTAAAATAAAAATAATTTCTTAATTTTTAATCAAAAAAAAATTTTTTTTTTTTTATGGAAGTAGTTGAAAACATTATGAAATAATATTAAACTGTCCACTTTATTTAGAAAATAGACTATTGCTCTTGTTTATTACTTGTAATTGCCATCTTTGATATAGAAAAAAAATGTTAAATACAAATTATTTGGACTGTAAGTCAGTTAGTCAGTCAGTAAGTGAGTCAGGACAAAGAGTTTTATATAAAATTTGCTGCGAAGATTGTGGAAGCTCCCAAATTCTCAACAGATGAATTTGTTTATTAAAATTCGAATTTATTTAAAGTGCATATATTTTGTCAGCCACCATTGTGTGTTGCAGTTGATCACGTTGACTTGTAACTCGAGTGTTAACCCGAATCGTCCTGAGCAACATTTTTTCGAATTTCTTAATGAAAATTTCAGGATTGATAAATTTTAGTTCGCTGAATCCGAAAAAAACATTCATTTTGTTCGTCCTTGTCGGGATAATCGACAGGACCATTTTTTCGGCTGTTACCATATGGTAACGCTGGGAAGTACAGGGTACAGGTTTTCTTAATGCTACAAAATACAAATGTTTGAGAAAAAGTCTAATAAACACAACTTAATCCAACAGGGGGGCTCTTCCTTGATATATAGGACCAAATTTGGGTCAAATCGGTGCAGTATATCGTATATATAACACAACTGTCATAGGAACAATCGGGGTCAAATTCACCTTTAGTATGAAAAACTTTTTTCTATTCTGAGATATCTCAACCAAACTCTTAGAATGTGTGTCTTATATGTTGCTACACATCCTGACCAAATTTGGTTCAAATCGGACTATTATATCATATAGCTGCCATAGGAGCAATCATATTTTATGAACAAAACAGTACCTAAAAGCGAAAAAATGTATGGAAAAAACCTGTACCCTGTACTTCCCAGCGTTACCATATGGTAACACGAAAATAAAAAGCGTAAATTAACTTTAAAAAAGTGTTTTTTATTTAAAATTTGTTTCATAATTAAAAAGAGCACTCTTTTACCTTTCTCATGATGGGTGCATTGCATATAGTTCAGTACTAAAATTAGTTAAACGATTTAAATTTACTTTCGACGAATTGCCAAATGCCGTTTTTAGCACTGCAGAATAAATTGAGCAACTTAAATCGCATTTTTTGATCAGCTAACTTCGAGAGATTGTCTCAATCAACTTTTTACCAGTTAGAGACAACAATTTACTCTTAGAATATCAAATAAAAGTTAATCTAACGTTTATATGTTGTCTAAAAATAAAGTTTTAGTAAATGCCTATTGCTTGTTACCATATGGTAACGCTGGGAAGATTCGGGTTAAAGGCAACTTTCAATGCGATGTTGCATGCGGCATTTTGTGGGTCACGGTGGACCAGTTTTTGTGTTGTGTTTGTGGCAGGAAGAAATTTTAACAGCAGTTGCGCATATCATTTGGACCAGGTTCACACACATACACACACACACATACACACACACACACACACGCACAAACACTCTGCTTTCTTTTGTATTTTTGGCGAAGAGAATTTCACAAGATTTATGAAATGTATGACCGTTATGGAGCAGCGGTAGAAATGCACATGATCTTCAGCTCTTCAGTTCTTCAGCTCTTCGGTTCTTCAGATCCCAAAGCTCCATTCGATGCAGCCAATACACGTCTCGAGACGTGACTGTTCATAATATTTAACACTAGACTCGCTCTGAGTGTGTACGAGTGTATTCAATCTATTCGTCTTCTTTAAGCCGACGTCTTCTTATGCAAATTATAATCATAGCTCTTGGCTGCAAGGTCTTTCTTCTCTCTCTCTCTTCTAACTTCGTCTCTCCGTCTCTGTCTGTGAAATATGCCTAATTTCCGCTGCATTGTCAATTTCTGATTCTTTACGGCAAAAGCGATTCACAATCCGTGAGTCGAGTGTGAGTGTCGAGACTTATTGAAGATACTCTGGCATAACTCAACTCAAGTCTTGCCTCATCGCTACATTTCTTGGGTACGAGTATTACATGATGACTTGCAGCGGCTTCTTCTCCTCCTCCTTCTCCCCTTCTTCTTCCCCTTCTCCTCAACCCCTCCCTGTCCGTCTTAGCCTATCTTTACTGTCTTTCGGTTAGCGTGCAAGGCGCTCATAAAATACAAGAGAGTGCATTTGAGTAGTTAGTAATACTGGCTCATAAATACCCTGTAATGTAAGTCATTTGTACTGAAATTATGAAATTGAACCAATTGAAACATATTAATATTACAAATATTCAAAAAAACTCCGCTTATTATACAAAAAATTAATACGATTTGCTAAATGAGTTTCTGGGAACTACAAGTATATATGTATTAACATATTATTTCAAATGTTAGTCAAGTTGTGATTATTATTATTATATTTAATAATTAATTATTATTATATTTAATAATAATAATAATAATGTTAATAATAAACTATGAATATTATAATATAAATATTTAATTATTAAAACCTATTTAAAAATCCGAATTGTAATCATTAATATATTAATTAATTAACAGTTTGTTACTAACAGTCCATCTTAACCCATGTACTCTATTTTGTAGCACATCTTTTACTTCAATTTTGCCGCGCAAGTAGTGAAATCAGTGTTGTCAAATTTTAAAAGTAAAAATGGCTAGTTTTTAATGGCTAGTTACAAAATATTAATAAATCCAAAAAAATTTAAATTGATAACTATAATAATTTTTTTAAATCGAATTTGACATTTAACTTAATTGAATACTACCTGAACTTATAGATTGGGTTATGATCTATTTGAAATTTTTTTCATCAACTAATCGAGTTATTTTAAATTCTTGTTAGATTTGTTAAAATAATTTTCCATTCTTTTTTATTCTTTGTCGATTTTACTTTTTTTTTACGATAAATTTGAAATAAAAAATCAACTCTAAGTTTTTACGGCTAAATCGAAGTTGGCAACACTAAAGCAAGCCGAAAGCGAAGCTGAAACCATGAGCCAAGAAAATGACGCCACAGTCAAAAACTGAAACTGCATTTTTCCCATTTACCAATTTAACAATTTACCATATGCAATTGTTGAGTATGGGTTTGGTTTTAGTTTTTTTCTTTTAGGCTTACTGTGGTTAGTTGTGGATTCAACTTTGACATTCTGGAGTGTCCAGTTGTGTTGAAAGATTTCAAGAGTTGTTTTATTAGCATATCTTTGGGTCATTAAGGAATTTCATAAAAAGATGCGCGCTCCACTTAAAGAAACTGAAATGACAGCACATCAACTTGAATCTGTTTCGCATTTGAGATCAACTGGGAACTGAGAACTGAGAAACTGAGAAACTGGTTCTCTTCTGTCGGTCTTTCGGTTTGCGGTTAAGTGCCATTTACATCTTGGCCAAGTCTGTTGCTTTTATGGCACTTGTTACCGCAGTGAAAACAGTTAGTTCCGATGCCAATAACCTGGTTCCACTTGCATTACGAAGCGTACCAAATAAATGCCTTTGGAAGTACATATATTTCTGAGAATACCTTTGGCACTGTTTGAGTAACTCACAGATATCTCATAATTTATATGGCGACTATCGGTTGATAGCCAACCAATAAAAAAACATGAGCTAAGCGTCTACAAACTGGGCTAACTGACGCAATGTTTAACGACTTTTGGTCTTCTGGTAAGTCACCCATTAAAAAGATACGTTAATACCTATTTATAATTGTCGCATAATTGTTGGGTTATGATTTTCTCATTTTGTTTTTTGGGTTGAAAAATACTTAAACATTGAAAATAGCAGCTGAGTCAAATTGAGAGCATAGCATAGAAATCCCAAAAGCGATTGACGTTGACTGATACTGACTGATACAGACTTTTGTAGGGCACTGTTCTCTTCTCGCTCATTAGCTGTTCTCTCTAATTGGATTTTGTGCAAATGCGAACTAGAAGATACAAGATACAATGACATGGGAATGTGTGTGTATCTCGACACATACAAATGCTGAACAACTGAAATGAAAGGCTAAATACGAATAACGACTTTTACTAGTTTCTATTTATATATAGCAGACCATAAATACACTAACTATCAAAGGGTTTGCCTAGTTATAAATGCAACTAACTTCATTTCTGATACAGATCTCACTTAGAATTTACACTACACCTTTAAAAATCTTTATCAGCATAGTCTTTTAATTATAAAGAACTTCAAGTTCAATTTTATCTGGAAATTATTTCCGATAAATTCAAATTCTTTTCAAAATAATTCAGTTTTAACTTTAAATTACTTTTGATATTAATTTCAAGTAGAGCCTACTCTAAATATCAACATTAAATATTAAATTTTAAGTAATCTTTGAATTTTTATATTTCTAATATATTACTTATTCTATTTTCAGAAACATATTTTTTTTAGCTACAGGACAATTTTTTTAATTATAGTTTTTTTGTTTTTAATAATATTCATTTACCATTAGATTTCTTTCATATTTTGAGAATTTGAGTATATTTATTATTTTAAATAATTATTTTAAATACAAATATACAAATTCTATAAATTTTACTCTTCTAAGTAGAAGTAGAAATTTCTAATGCTAATCTAAATTTTAAAATATCTTATACAATAGAATCTCTCCTTTCTTTTACTTATACTACTTTTTTAAAATTGATCATTACTTTCTTTCAGCTAACTATTTTTGGGGATCATCTTTAATTTTCAAATTGGCAAGGGTATTGAAAATGTGGTTGCCGTTGGCGATAGTAAAAATTAGAACGAATATTTCAGCTAGTTAAAAAGCGGAAATGTCAGGTAAAAATTTACGAGCATTTGCCGTTGGGTTCTTCAGATTCTTCAGCTTCAGCTCGAGCGTCTTCTGCTGCTTTTGGCAAGGCTGATGGCGATGAGGCGTTCAGCAACAAGTGTTGGCCGGGTCAACACCACGCTTCTAATCCCATTAGCACACTGACCAACAATGGCCCATTAGAATGAACGTTCACGACCCGGCCATAATTATGTCTTTGCTGTGGTGCAAATATTTTATAGCCATTGTTTGGAATTGAAGGTGTTCACAGACCACAGACCAGGCCAATGAGCCATTGCGCAAGATTTATAGCGCCTTTGGCCAAAGGGGGATCCGCAAATACAAATACGTATACGTAATGTTGTTGCGGCTTCCGTTAGAATCGTCAGCAATTGGTTTAAGCCAACGCTATACACTTGGAAAAACATATTACCCTTATTATTATTACTATCTGAAAATCTCCATGATAATTAGTATAGGAAACTGTCTAGTTATCAGAAACACTCTTCTAAATTTTGAAAAGTATAAATTATGAAATGTTTAATACAGCTATAAAGTATTTTATTAAAATAGTTTGAATTGGTGACTCAGCTAAGTATAGGAAATTTAAAAAACACATTATAGATCGAAAATTATTACTATATTCTGAAATTTTTATTTGTGAAAATAAAAACTACAATTCATTTATTCTAAAAAAGTTTTTTATACATGCTTTTTTCTAGTAAAAATTACAGTTTTCGGATTGTCAGCGCAGTTTAGCTAAATTTTTGTTAATGTATAATTTTATAATAAAATATTTACTATTTTAATATTTTTAGGAATTTTGTTTTTAATAAAAATTACACAAAAGGAAAATTTCTGTTTTTCAGAGAGATTTATTTTCTTTTTTTTTTCTGAGTGTAGTAGTACATTTATGATTTTTTAAATTCTATTTTTTTTAAACAATATTTTATTTTACGAAATATTTATTTATGAAATACATTTGATTTTCTTTTAATTTTTTTTAAGAAATACCTTTTATTTTCTATTAATTTTTTTTAAGAAATACCTTTTATTTTCTTTTAATTTTTTTAAGAAATATATTTTATTTTCTTGTAATCTTCGGAGTGATTAATATCTCTGTAATTTTTCTGAGTGTAGTACTTACTTGTAGTTACATACATATGTGGGTCTAGGTCGGCTCGCTGAGGTTGACGCGCCTATTGTACATATGTGTGTGTGTGTGTGTGTGTGTGTGTGTGTGTTTGTGCAGTCAGCTGAGAAATTCTTTGGCGTCCGTTTCGTCTATTTCGGTTTGTCTCTTCGCTTGGTTTGTGACACAAATTTTAGGGTCTCTTTTGCGGACTGACGACAAGCCAAAAAAAAAAAGAAAAATTACAATTCGCCGACTGTCTGTCGTTTGTCGTCTGTCTGTCGTCTGTCGTCTGTCGTCTGCCGAGTGACGACTTAATATAGGCTAACACCATGGGATAGCAATTTAGTGACACCTCCTGGGTCATCTCACTCTTGGGTGCCTCTCCCTCTCCCTCTTTTGGTCTACAATAGAAACTCGTTTCCGTCTACCTTGGCTTTGTTTTTGTTGCAGTTACAGTTGCTGTTGCCGTTGCTGTTGATTACAATTATTTTCAATTAAAATGTGAGAGGAGCAGCGCCAAAAAAGCTTTTTCACAGTCTGTTTACATTTTGTATAAGCTAAACAGCTGTTTTTCGCTGAGAGAGCGCCAGCTGAGAGAGCGTGAGAGCGATTACAAAGCTAAGCCCCCTGTAAAACTTTTGTCAATTGATTGAGCGGCGACACACACACGCACACGTGCACTTGCAATAGAACTCCAACTACAATGAGAGAGAGAGAACGCACGTAGCAGCAGGCACACTAACAAAACTGAGCAGAGACGCAGGCGAAACCGAAGCCGAAGCGACGCTCTGCCGCAGTCGGCGTCAGAAGTCGGCAGTCAGTTGAGTTCAGTTGTTATCGGAACTTGCTGCCGCTGTCATGTCCGAGACGTCGACGCGCACGGTTCGTTTGCTGTTGGGTTTTTTTTCGGTTTTTCATTTTATTATTATTTAAGTTTGCAGTTTAGGTTCGGCCTCTCTCACGCTCACTCTCTCTCTCTCTCTACTGCTGCTGGGCTCTCAGCTTTCATCTCCCACGCGTTCGTTCGTTCTCTCTGCCGCTCTCTTGACATCATAAATATAATACATTTGATATTTGCCTATTTTGTTGCTGGCTGTAAAATAGTTTAATTATAAAATAGTCAAGTGTCCGTCAATAATTAAAATACCCACTGTGCTGTGCATTAAAAAATACATATATATATATATATTTGAATATATTAAACTAACGTGTTCGCTTGAATTTAAGCTGTTTCAGGCATACATACATACACACACACATATGTACATATAATAATCAATTCATAGAGAGAGAAACCAACAACTTCTCAAGTTCACGGATTATTGCTGTTGTTGTTGTTGTTGTTGCTGTTGTTGCTGTTGTCGTTTGGTTGTCAAAACAACAATTTTTGGTGTGTTTACTTGCGCAAAGTGAAATTGTTAGATGCGGTGAAATTGTTTATAATCAAATAATAAAAAAAAATATGTGTGCGTACTTGAGTCTCTTCAAAACTAATAAAATTTCTCACATACACCTACAGTTAGTCAAGTAATTGTTTGCACAACATAAATAATTGAACAACAAATTATAATAAAGTGAGAAAAGTTTTTATTATTATTATATTACTTTTATAACAAATATGTATGTGAATTTAGTGTTTTGTTAATACATTTTATTTACCTACTGTATGTAAAACATCTTTGTCAGTCGGTCTTTATTTTCTACAAAAAGTAAGTTAATTTATAGTTTTCACAAAAAAAAAAAAAAAAGGTTTTAGTTCTTAAAAAAAGTTAAGTTAATAAAATAATTTTCATTTAGTTTTTCATCTATTTTTTTTAAATAAAAAATATACATAAAGTAAATTAATTAAAGTCTTTTTTCAAAACATTTTCTTGACTAGTGTCTCAATTTTTTAAAAGTAACTGAATTCAATGTTAGTTATTAATTCCTTATTTTATTAACTGCTTAAATTATAAAAAAAAAATTCGGGCAAATGTTTTTTTTTTTTTTTAGGTTTTGTCCGAACATTTACTTGACATACTGTATGTAAGGCTTCTCTGTCAACCGGCTTTTGTTGCTGTGTTCATAGTCTGATTGTCTGTTATCATTGTTATCATTCGTTGTGCCAAACATGTTGAACAGTGTATGAATGAATAAGTACGATTATGTACGATACACTGTAAAAAACGTGTACTACAAGAGGCTGTTGTAGTTGTTGTTGTTGTTGTGTTGATTGCATTGTTGTTCAATTTGTATATCTGTCAGTTGAGACTCTATCAACATCAACATTTGACAAACTGATAACACACTCTACTTTCTCTCTCTCTCTCTCTTACTCTCTCTCTCTTTCTCTCACTCTCACTGTGTTTTTCTTATCGCTGACCGGTCATTTAAATATTATATGTATGTGTATGTATGTATGTGCACCTTTATATACCTAGGTATACAAGTTATATACAATGTATCTGAATAATTCGCGTGTGCAATTTTCGTAGATTTTCATTGTCGACATGTGGCAAAATTGTTAGTGGGAAAATGTCTTGATTAGTTTAATCAACGCTGCATTTTGTAAAACGCGAATCGCGAGTGCATAAAAAAAAAATAATAATTTTTTATAATATGCATAATAATTGTGTTTTCAATTGCATTTAATTCAAAGCGGAAATAGTTACATACATATACACAACTGATTGCAATAAATGAAAAAAAAGAGAAGAAATTACATTTAATAAATTGTTGAAAGTGCAATAAAGCAAAACAATAATAATCATAATAATAATATAAAAAGTGCAGAAAAATAAGAAGAAGAAATTCAATAAAAAGATAAACGCATTTATTAAAGCCGCATCCATTAATCGACTGGTAAGTTTAATCACTAATTAGCTAATTAAGCACTTGGCTTCATTTTATTAATCATCCCCAATTGTAATTGTTTCCTGGAAATTTTCTCCCCTTGTGCTCGAAGTTTTTCCTTTTCTTTTTAACATGATAAAAAAAACTGTTAGAAAATCAATAAAGGTTGACTTTTAACGTTGTGTACTCACTTAAATGTTTATATGTGAGTGTGTGTGTGTGTGTGTGTGTGTGTGTGTGTGTGTGTGTGTGTGTGTGTGTGTGTGTGTGTGTGTGTGTGTGTGTGTGTGTGTGTCCTGCCTTAAACACTGTGACTTGTTAACGCTTTTCATTAGCAACAGCTGATTGCACAAGCTGCTGACAAACTGACCTCCAACCACAATCACCTTTCCCACTCCCACTCCCCCTCCCACTTCCCCTCCCACTACAATCCTATTACTTCTTCAATCGTCTAACCTTGGCACACCCCCATCCCTGGTGGGGGGGGGGGGGGGGGGGAAGGTGTGGCAGGCGTGTTTTGGGGGCGTGTTTGTTGTTCTGTCTCCCTCGCACGCTTTTCTGGCGCCTTATTATTCGGATTGTCGCCAGACAATGTGACAGATTAAAAATGAATAGTTAAAATAATTAAATAGAGCCATTTAGGAATTATTTTGAATCTTAGAAAATAACATAAGATAATAAAACTAACACTTAAAACCATTAAAAATTACTGGATTTAACGCCTACAAAATATTTAGAATTTAAAATATAATTATATATAAGGATTATACAAATAAAATAACAAATTAATTATATCATATTTTATGTTAAGAAATTATTTAAAATTTGTTATAAAACTATGCAGGACTGTTCCGGTTATCACTTCCACTTTTAAATTATTTCTAAAAATTTAATATTTGCAGTTTAAAGTTGCATTTTTGCTAAGTACTTCAATATTATAATTTTTACCTTTATCAGACTTAAATTCCTCAACTTAAAGAAAATTAAAAATTTCAATTCTTTATCACTTCCGATAAATCTTGCCGAAAGTGAAATTCGGAATAGGCCTGATTAAATAAGTTTATAAAAATAACAACTAAATTATACCATATGCCATATTCATAATGAATTAAGGAGTTAATTATTTAAAATTAGAAAATAATTATTTAGAACAAATTAATAACATTTATTAATATTGTTATATAAGGTGTCGTGCTAAATTAACATATCTAAATGTCAAAGTTAATACGGATATAAAAAGATATACTAAAATCAAGGTGTTAAATTCTTAAAATGAATTGTGTCATATTTAGCTAAATCATATTTTTTATTTTAGAAACTATCCAAAGTTTATTGAATTTCATTTAAATTAAGTAAGCGTCAAATTATGTATTTTTTAAATTGATTAAAATTTAGAATTTCCTATTGATATTAGTTGGACCTCAATGAGGAACAGTTCGATGGGCACTGAAAAATTAATACTTACAATTTTCACTTACTTTAACATTAGAACATTTGAATTAATTTTATATTATCTACAAAATATTTACAAATAAAAAAAGGTTGTTATTTAATTAAAGTATATTAAAGTCCCAACTACGTCGTGTCAAAATTTCAGCATTCTATGACTTATGGTTTGGGCTTTGCAATGATCTGTCAATGAGTGAGTGAGTCAGGACAAAGAGTTTTACATATATAGAGATTTGCACACATTATAGATTAACTATTTCCATATTGAATGCATATAGTTTTTCTCTGTGTGCATAAGATACTTGGGCGCAGTTCCATTTCCTTTTTATTTTCCCAGCCCATTCGGGACTCTCCCCTTTTTTTTCTCAAGTGCTGCATTTGCCACTTCACCCGTGTCAATCAATGTCGCAGTCACTGTGCAATGGGCACTCCTCCTTCTGTTTGTCCCACTGTACGACCGTCTCACAGTCGCCACTCGTCAAATCAGGCCAACTTATAACAACAAACTCACACCAAACACACAACACACAACAGACAACAACAATAATAATATCAAAAGCTCTGCTTGTTTTGACATTAGCCACGCATGCGAAAAGCTCATCCTTGCGCCTCTCTCTCTCTCTTTGTCGCCTCTCTTTATTCTCTCTCATCCTCTCTCATTGGCAACCACGTGATTTTCTTATGCTCAGCTGTCAGCTACACTTTGACTTTCCTTATTAAGCTCCAGGGCATTAAAAGCTCACTCAAAGCTTTAGCGGCTGTTGCCAAGCCAACGTCAAATGCATCCTTGAGAGCTTTTTCGACCATGTTTTGATAGGTTTATTTTGCCTATTATTTAGACACTTGTTGATGTCGAGATATCAAAGGAATCATCTGACCATATGATATTTCTAGTTGTGTAGAAAGGTCCTTAGTACCTGTCATTATTTCTATAACAAAATCAAGTAAATAAAATTCGAATAAAAAAACAAAGTTGAATATATGAATAATTTACTGTTAAAGTATATTTGCCTAAACTATCCTGAAAAGAACAAATATATATAACATATATATATATAGATATGTATTTAGAAACTTAATTATTAAATAAATAAATTTGTTCTCTCATTTTTTTACTAAATAAAAAAATATGATTAACCAATAACACTTTAATTTTGAAAGAACTATTTTAATGTTTATAATGCTAATTTTAATGGTTTGAAAAAATATACGCATAGGTCCCTTATTCAAGAAGTATCTTAATTAATTTTGTGTTAAGTATTTTTGAGATTATTTATTAGAAGTTATTTAAAATAAAATCTTATTTATAATTTCTTTTTTTTTATGTATTTATTGTAGACTAAAACAAAGAATTATTAAAAGATGTTCCAGGGCCTTTTGTTTGGAGTCTTCCGACTGTCATATATGCTATATAGAACTTTAGTTTCGAAATAAATTAATTCGACACGCATCTTATTAAAAACAATTGGAATAATTTATTATGAGCCCAATAAATTTTAATTTGTGTTTTTTGGGTACTATAAGCCTATGTTGATTTCCTGCTTGGCTGAACTAAAAACAAAGTTTGCCTGCAATTTGATTTATTGTGTCGCCTGTTGCACTTTCACTCGCCTCGGTCGCATTCTAAAGTGAAAGGAGCTACTTACTATATGAACAAGTTGGTGCTTTCTAAACGATAACCGCTTGCTCAAAGTAGTTGGTAACGCGAGTGCCATTCACAATTCACTCGCATTCGCAATTGCACACATTCAGACACATTCACACACATTAACACACATTCAGACACTCACTCACCTATTGAAAACTGATCGTTTGACTCTCATCATATGAATGATCTCAACACCCACGAGTATTCAATGGATGAAACTAAACCGCAACCTAAACTGAAAAATAAAACTGGCCAACAACATTCTATTTCAATTAGTGTAACTGACCTATGGCATTTGTGGTGTGTGTGTGTGGTGTGTGTGTGTTGTATCTGTGTGTGTGAAACATTAATCAGCACGTTTTTCAGCTCCCATTGTTGTGTGTATTTTGGCCTTTGTTTATAGCCACTATAACAACTGTCTCAGACAAACAGACCTACATACATATGTATGAGCTGTACGTAACACCGAAATTGTAAACAATTCATATTTTTTTTGCCAAACTGAACTGTTGGCATTTACCATAATAATAACAATAACAATAATAAATAGAACTCGAACTACATATGCATGTGAAACTATCGAATTAATTATTGTTGTTTTTTGTATCAAGTTTCGACTTTAAATTAAGATATTTATTTTATTTTATAAATAAAGAAAATCATAGGAAATTATTATACTTAAACTTGACAAAAAATTATAAATAAATATTTGTAATATAAAATAATTCAGCTAAAAAAGTTCACAAACAAGTAAAAACATCATTAATTCCTATGTATTTATCATTTAAATATATTATTAATTTTAAATCCAATAAATCTTATAATTACATGTGACGTGATGTTTGTTTTTTTCGGGAAAAGTTGTCTATCTATTCAGTTAAAACTCTTTGTCCTGACTCACTCATTCACTGAACCAAAACCAACTGGATCGAGTATTGAATATATATTAATTTATAATATTAAAAAAATAATAAAAATAAGAAGAAAGTAACTAACATTTACAAATCGCAATTTATATGGCCTTTAGGTCTGACAATTACTCATTTTAAGATCCATAAATCTTACTGCCGATTGAGAAATAATGCATTTTTTCTTGGAAACTATTAAAGCGCAAAATCCAAAGCTTATACTGAATATCGCATGTTCACAATGAGACTTAAATCAGTTTCTAAATACAAGTCAAAGTATATTTAACTAAATAATTAGGATTGCTTTTTTCGCATACACAAGTCAAATGATAGTCGATTCTCATTTCGATATAAATACGAATACGAATATAATATATAATCGTAATTTTGGCAATTTTTGGATCACGCTAGGCTTATATTTTGTTGTCAGGCAATAGCAATATATCAACGTTATGTATCTGAATGAATCTTTTGGAATTGCCGACAATTATCATTTGATCAATTTTAATATAATGTTATATGCCAGCATTTGATTGCATTAAAAAATTGACGAGCTGTCCGCTGTACGTTTGATATATTAGCTGGGAAATTCATATGGAATCGAAACTGGAAATTCATACGAGTCAAAAGACACGCGATAAATGTATAAAAAAAAGAAAGAAAATATTTAAAGCCCCGTGTATCAAACGATTTATTAAATGTGTTTTTGACATTGACGTTTAATACCTGCCGCATTCAATAATTTTTATATTTTTGTTTATATGTGTTTTTTTTTTATTGTCACTGTCACATGAGCGTCCCGTTTACCGTTAACTGATTGAAGCCACGTTTTTTGTGACGATTTCTTTTTTTTTTTTTTTTTTTTTTTATATATTGACTGATTTTCTTCCGATTAACTGCAAATCATAAAATATAAAAAAATAATGCAAGCACGCAGAATTATTATATAAAAAAAAACACATTATTCGTAAATGCTTAAAGCATACAAATGATATTTTAATATTCTTGATTTTTGACTGAATTTCTGAAATTTGTATATATTTTTTGTATTTTTGCAACGTTTACATTTAAAAGCAACTTTTGTCATTATTTAGCAATTTATTATTATTTTTTGTCGATTTAAAGTTTATTTCCCACTTCCCTCCCGCACTTTGAAAGCTTAATGCTTTTTTTATGGCAAGCAAAACTTTCTAAAAAGCTCAAAGCATAATGTCGCTTAGTTTGCAAGGACTCAGCATAGAGGGCGTATGTGTGTTTTGAGCTTTATGGCCAAGTGACGCTTAGAAAAGCTTTGGTGTTTAATCACCTGTTGCGCTCAGTGTAATTTAAAGCTTGTCAGCAATTTCTTATCAGCAAATGTGGAGCAAATTTACTGATAAGCGAACGTATGATTAACTGATAAGCGATTTCACTCGCTGCATTTGAACTGCAGTTGACTTTATGGGGATTTAAGTAAATACATATGTATATATATATATATATTTATAGTCGCCACATCACGTGAACGTGTGTGGCAACCGAGAAAAAAACAGACACAAAAAAGAAAACAATGGAAAATGTGAAATAACAATAGCAATAAGTAATAGCAATAAATTATAACAAGTAAATGAAACAACTGAAAATTGAAATAAACAGCTTGACATTACAATAAAATAAAAAAAACAAATGTCACGTTTTTGTAACAAAAAAGAAAACAAAAAAATAAAATAGTCATCTATTAGCAACAAATCTCATAAAACAATGGCACTAGCAACAAAATAATGGCAAATAACAATTGTCGATAGTAGATGAAAATTGTCGATGCCCAAATTTGTTTTGCTTTGCAGCAGGAAATCAAAAAAAAAATATTGCAAGCGATGAATAAAAAACTCGGCAGCCAAAATAAATGACGTGACATTAAAATGAAAATAAAAATAAAAATCAAACAATAAACAGTGACTGCAAAATGTAAACTACACAGAAACGTGCGAGTCGAGATTTGAATAGAATTTAAATGAGCAAACAACAGAGAAAGATACAAAATATATACATATAAGTAAAAAAATAATAAAATAGAAATGTATCTGTATCTGTATCTGTGAGGAGTGCAGCGTGGGTTGTTCCAATAGTTGTTCCAATAGTCTGCAGATTTGGTGAAATTTATAAATCAATTTAGATAATTTGTTAGAATGTAGCTTAACGCTACTTCAATTATCTGATTGAGTTAGTTAAGATAATTTGTTGGAATGTATCTTAAAGATACTTCTATTAGCTGACTGAGAAAGTTCTTGGCATTGATTGAACTGAAGTCATTGATCGTAAAAAGAAACAGAATTCTTCTTGGAATTTCTTTTACAGAACCGGTTCGGTTCGCAGTAATCAAATCTTGCGTTCTACATAAATTTGCATATGTTTAAAAAGATACTACTTCCAAGATAGCCCATGGTCTGGCAAACTTTAAGTATGGTTTTATTTTTTATATTTACAGTTACAGACGAGTTTTGTCGCTGACATAAAAAGAAGGAAAAACAACTGAGAAAAAGAAGAAAAAACAAGAAACAAAACCTAAAAACTGTGTCAATGAAATTTTCGTGCATTAAATTGCAATAGTCGCACATAAAATGCCTGAAAATACTGCCTCTAAGCAAAGCCGACTACTTTCATACACTATCAATATAAAAATAAAACTTTATTTCTGTTGAGATGGTAATAAATTTGAAACTTGACTTTAATTAAATGCTCGCAATTAATTTGCCATTGTTTTCGCTTGCTCAATTAATGCAAATTGTTTAATAATTCAACTGAAAATGTAGATAAAGATAATTCTCTTACTTGAGTAAGAGAGAGCATATGCAATGCGAACTAGAGAATAGTTTTAATCTTGTTTTCTCGTGATTCACAAACTTGTTTATTTCCATGGGCTGCTTAGAGCGACCTCCCAACACCGATGGATTTCAATGGGCTTTGGTTAAGCGATCTATCCACGATTAGTTTAACAATTAGTTTGTATCATTTTGAGTGTATTGAGGTTTTTTTCTTTGGGGTTTGCTAGGCCAATTATGCTCACTTGGACGTAACTCAAACTAGTCAAACTACTCGTGAATACACTCACACTCGCACCCAGTTGAGTAGCTTCTTCATATTTGTTGTGTGAGCTGTGTTAAATACCAGAAATATTTAGACCCTGTACAAAATTAAAGAGGGTCGTTTAAGTTTGTGGAAATTATATAATATAAATATATATTCTTCATCACCATCAGCATAAGAGTTTTTTTTATCAGTTTAAATTTGTATTTCAGTTTTATGCCGCAAAATATAAAAAAAGGTTTAGGATGAGCAACTTTAAGGTAAATGTTTTGAATTTTCGCTCATATGATATTGACTATAATCTGAATCAAGGCCAAAAATTTCAGATCGATCGTGCAAAAAATTTAGAAATTGTACAACAATCACTTCTTCGCAGTGTAGGGTCTAAGATAAAAGAAGAGAAAAACACTTGTTGTAATTTAACATTAGAAAAAAACATGCGAATTTACGAGTTTTTAACGATTTTAAGCCGACTTTAACAGTTAACAGAACTTTTTTTTAAGCCGATCTTAAGAGTTTAAATAAAGAATGGCAACAGGGTTTAAAAAGTTTGTGCTATATAAGTAAAATAATAATTCTGTATTAAATTATAATAAAATTTTTTTTGTTTTTTGAAATTTTTGAAAGTTTTGGAATGATATATTAAACTAGATCTCGAAAAATATTAGATTTTTTGCACAAATATTGATTTTATATAACATCATATGTATATAAAATACAAGTCCTATAATATTGAATCTTTAAATACAAATTAATAATTAACTATTGAACGCAACAAGTACAGGGTCTCTTAAAGTCGAGCTTGCTTGTTTTTGTTGTCTATTAGTTTATCTTGTATTAGTATGCAAAGCAACGAATCCGAATCCGAATCCGAATCCGACACTGGAGACCAGGAAGCCACAGCACATGCCAAATGGGGTCTCAGTCTTGGATCCGAATGTACTTTGTATATTTGTATTTAAGTCTCGACTGTTAACTTATTACATTTGTTGTATCATTCGTACTTGAGGTTTGTTTTGATTGCCTCAAACAGTTGTGAGTTGTGAGTTGTAAGTTGGCTTTCTCCCAGCAATTCCTATTTCTATGCCCATTCAGTATGTAGATTATGACTTTTATTATAAGCTCTGCAATGTTATGAACATTTCCGTTGCACCTAACGATATAATTTAAATCGGTTGTTGCCCTTTCAGTTTCTCTCTTTCTTCCACTTTGTCTCTCACTCTTTCTTTTCAACGGAAAAGTAACTGCATAAGCCGTTAGACAAACAACTTTCAGCCAAGTATCATCAGTAGAATAGAACTTTGATTTTCTAAACATTTTTCTGTCTCATGTTGTTTTCATTTTGAGTCTAAAGAAAATCAAAGCACTTGTTGTTGTTATTGTTGTGGTTGCTATTAAACTGCATGATTAGTCAGAAATTAAATTTTAATTGACGCTGGCAAAATGTGAGAATCATGCGAGACACACACAAGTCAACTGGAATATCAAATGAAGCGCATTAAATGTAGTATCTTAAAGATACTCAGATACACACTGGCTGTTCCAGTGACACAGAAGCAAGATACATATTACTTGGACAAATACACAAACAGACTACAAGCATAACAATAATAATACAGACAGACAGACAGACAGACAAACATTGACAGACGTGGAAACTCATAGAGTATTTTCTGGTTGGAAAGGTTAATGAGTTATAAAAACTTTGTATAGTGTAAAAGATACGCATTATTAAAATCGCTTTAGTATAGTGAAAATCTCTCCATCTCTCTCTGTGTGTGTGTGTGTGTGTATGTCATATGTCGTAGATAATTTAGTTTTAAAAGATAGATACAATTTTCTTGAGTTCTTTTGTTACGCTTTCCAGAACATGACTTGGATATTTTGGGCATGGCTTTCATTTTGGTGCTCTTAGAATTTCACGCCAGCATTAAGACATCTCAAAGCAGAACTACTTATAATGGCATTTATATAAAGACCAAAAAAAAACAGTCTCAATCTGTGAAAAGGCAACAGAAGCAGCCCAGAAACTGTGTCAAACATTTTAACAAAAGTGCAAAGCTCATGAACAGAACAATACCAAAAAAAAAAAAAAATGGGGGCCAACAAAACGGGGCGGCATTTAGATGGCTAACAAAAATAAGAAAAAACTAAAAGAAAAAAAAAGAACTGAAAATACAAAGCGTAACTGTTTTATTTTATTTTACTTTATCCTCTGCTTCTGTTTTCGGCAACTTTTCAGGTGAAAGAGGACGTCGTAATTAAATCTTATAGAATAGTGAATACCAAAATAAAGTAACTAAATTGCTCTACTCTGGCAACAAGTAACAACAACAACAACAGCAACAACAACAACAATAACAGTTACAGTAACTTCCAAAAGCATTGGCCATGCTTGACTTGCCTTTAAGTTTACGGTACATTTTCTGTTTTTTAGCTTTTTTTTTTGTAATTTTTGGGCTAAGCATTTTGGTTTGTGGAAAACTCGTTGAGCAAACAACACTTGAAAAGGCAGCAGACGAACCGCAACCAACGCGGCCCAAAAACCAAAAACCAAAAACCCAACCTTAAAATCAGCTCGCTTAACAGTGACAGACTCGCTACAGTGGGCGTGGCACCGCCTCTCCCGGTTTTGTACCTAAATACTTGTGTTGCAATATAAAGCAACCTTTACACTATGGTACAAATTGACAGTTTTTTCTGGCATAAAGTGTATGTGGTTTTGCTATAATCTTGTGATCGTAAGATTTAAAATTTCCCGAAATTAAAATCGGATTTTAATCCGAACTCGAAAAAACGTGGCGCGATTCGGGTTATTCAATATAACCCTTTAAGGGAAAAATTTATTTTTTCTAAATTAATTAAATTCAAATGCACTTTGAATTAAGAGGTTTAAAAATGCTCAAAATGACATTCCGCTTGAAAATCGGTTCAGTTTTCACAAAGTTATGACGGTTTGACCTTGGTTAGACTTTAGATCTAGTACTTTACAAGTCAAAATTTTCTCTCAATTTCCCATGATTTTTGACAAGAAAATGAAAGGTCTCAGAATTAAGTTTAAAGTGTTGTTTTATACTAATTATGATATAAGGAGTTGATTAAAAGTGAAAACTTGAGATTTAAAATTTTCAATTTTCAAAATTTCAAAGGGGGGACCCTTATCATCAAAACCGAATTTTAACAAAAAAAACTTTTTTTTCTAAATCAATAATATTTGAATGCAGAATGAATTTAGAGGCCAAACCATGATTAAAATGACATTCCGATTGAAAATCGGTTCAGTTTTAATAAAGTTATGACAGTTTGAAGTTGATTAGATTTTGGATCTAGCACTTTACAAGTCAAAATTTTCACTCAATTTCCCATGATTTTTGACAAGAAAATGAAAGGTCTCAGAATCAAGTTTAAAGTGTTGTTTTATACTATTTATGATATAAGGAGTTGATTAAAAGTGAAAACTTGAGATTTAAAATTTTCAATTTTCAAAATTTCAAAGGGGGGACCCTTACCATAAAAATCGAGTTTTAACAAAAAATAACTTTTTTTTCAATTTAATAATATTTGAACGTAGAATTTAGAGACCAAACTATGATCAAAATGACATTCCGCTTAAAAATCGGTTCAGTTTTGACCAAATTATGAAAGTTTGAAGTTGGTTCAACATTGGCAATAGCACTTTAGAAGCCAAATTTTTATTCAATTTCCCATGATTTTTTACAAAAAAATAAAAGGTGTCAGGATCAAGTTTAAAGTGTTTTTTTATGCTTATTATGATATAAGGATTTGAAAAAAAAGTGTAAACTTGAGATTTAAAATTTTCCATTTTCAAAATTTAAAGGGGGGAACCTTAGCATTGAAGTGAAAATCGATTTAGAGGGCAAAAACTTGAATTAATTCAATTTAAATGCAGGTTTGAAATATAGGCCAAATCATTATAAAGGTGATATTCTGTTTGAAAATCGGCTCAGATTTGACAGATTTATGCAGATTTGAAGTTGGTTGATATTGCTACTTTACCAGCCAAAATTATTGTTTAATTTGACAAGATATTTTACAAAAAATGTATTGCCTTGAAATTAAGTTTATTAAGTTTATCGATATTTCATCCCATAGTGCTTTATTTTAAACCTTTGCCGTCGCTCAACCACAAATAATTGAAATTCTTGCTGAAATAACAGTTTTTCCGTATTACTATTATTGGAGTGTCTCTGATTGATTTTAGCTCTGTTTTTTGTTTTTTTTTTATGCCTGCTCAACACTGAACACCCTGCAATAAAATTGATATGAAATGAATTTCAGGCAAATGAAAATGCATCTGTTGTTGTCATACAGATTTGTTGTTGTTCTTCTCGATGTTGTTGTTGTTGTTTTGCTTACATTAATTGCGTTGCGTGTTGATGACGCACATTGTTCACGTATTTGAATCTGAATCTGAATCAGACAGAGGAAATTTGTATGTGACTCTTGGTATTTTCGGTTGCCACAAATTAAGTTCAACGTCAGCAGCACCAATCGAGATTTGACACCCACTCAATATCAAGTGTAATAAAATGAAATAGACAGAAATATAGTCTATACTATATATATATATTTCCTTTTTGATTCATGCGATTACGAGTGCACACGCCTTCCCCTACAACAAAAACAACAACAATAGCAACAGCAAAAACAACAATTCGAGAGGTTTTCGCCATGGCCTACAACTTTTCGAGTTCGAATTTGCATTTTAGCATAGCAATTAAGTCTGCTTAAGTTGATGTTAATTGAATTGAAATTCAACTCTGGGTTAGTCTTCAGAAATTTCAGATGGCCTCTAAAATTATTTCACTTTTTTTTTTGCACCAAATTTTGCAATATTGTAAATCTATAAGAAGTTACTTTTAAAACTTTTCAAAATACACCTTGACTAGTCTAGTCTACAGCTTTTTAAATAAAAAAGTAAAACTATTATTTATATATTAAATTTAATTATTTTCAATAGAATCTTCAAGTTTTGACTGTCACTGATTAAAAATACTATTTTCTAAAATCTTCAATGTTCGCCTTAAGTACTTTACATAAATGATCATCATCTTAATCAGTAGTTTTTCTGAATTTTTAAAAGATTTTATTTTAAGATATATCTGAAAATGGCTTCGCTGGCCATATTTTTTTCATTATCATCATTTGCATTAGTTCTTCAAATTTCAAGAAAAACAAGAAAAAATGATGAATATTTAATTATCCCAATTTCTAAATATTCAAGCTTTTATACTTACTTACATTATTAAAAAAAAATTTATGTTTGCAATACATATTTTAAGCTTCAATTCTAAGAATTACATTAATATAAAATAGTGGTTTTAAATAAGTAAGTATCTGATGATATATAAATACATATATATATAAATGTTTACTATACAGACCATTTTTTTTTTTTTTTGGTTTGTGTTTGCTCGGGCATGAAATGGCAGTTTGAAAAGCGCATGTCAGCCAAAAAAAAATAATAATAAATGAACAAAATTCCGAAAAGAAATCAGAAAAATGTAATTTCAAAATATTACAACATATTTGTACATGCATTTCGGATGTTATTTCTTTATGCAATAAATGAAAACTTCCGTTTGGCATTTTGTTTATTAAAAATAGATAAAAAGAAGCATAAAGAATGTGCAAAAAATGCAAATAAATGGAAAAATAATTTAAATGCTCGAATGCAGATGAGCAGCAATTGAAAGTTGTATTATAGAGTGAAATTACTGAAGCTGTAGACTTGAATATATTATGCGGAAATTTCGTTTTTTCAATATAAATTAATGCATGACTTAAATCAAGTAAATGTATGACATTTATTTTGTTCCAGTTTAGCAAACAAAAAGTCTTGAGTTTATGTATAATTTCAATAAATTACATAAATCACACATAATTTGTATTAAGAATATTAAGTTTTGTTCCCCATTCGAATTTTTAATTAAAATTCGTTTAAAATCTGAATATGTTGCAGTTCTCACAGTTTATTCTTAGTTGAGATACTTAAAGTTTTTGCAATATAATATTAAATGCTATTTATAGTACTTGCCCCATTTTGTTGGCCTGATATTTTGTGGTAATCGCATTACGCCTACATCTATAAAAGACAAGTTCATTATGTCTGTTTGTCAAAGGGATTTAATTGTCTCTTTCTCCCTCTATCTCTCTCTCTCTCTCTCTTATCTCTCATGCTTTGCTTGTGTAAATTGGGAAGACTTTTGTAATTGTTTTAAATCAAATTAATATATAGTATCTCGTCCATTGTCTATCTCTGTCGCCCCTTTTTGTCTGTTGTTGTTGCTTGGATCCGTTCGCTGAGAGCTCTATAATAAAAATAGACGCCTCTATTTATAATGCTCCAATTCGGTTTGGTTTCTGTGCTGCTCAGTTGATGTATTTATTTCTAGTTTAAAATTGAACGCAAAATGCGAAAAAGTTTTGTTGAAATTTAATTTCGAGCTTCGCAATTTGTTTACTTTTAATTATAAAACCGCAACATTGAAGGGAGACTTGATAGCCCTCGATTTGTTGTTTCTTCTGGTGCTTCTTCTTCTTCGTCTTCTTGTTTTGGTTCTAGATTGTTGATTTTTCCAACGCTGGCTGTTTATCAATTTTCAATATTGACCTTTGCCTTTTCCACCTTTTTCGACCTGTTGTTTGCTTTTTTAGTTAAGCTCCATTAAATATACATACACTGAAAAAAAACGACCAACTTCTTAAATCAAGAACATCCCACTTGAAACAAATTAAAATAACATTTATAAAATTATTAAAATTAAAACTAAAATAGAATAAAACAAAATTTACAAATAAAATAAATAATATAAATATAAATAATAATAATAATTATAATTTTTTTTTTTAATTTAAATTTAAAAACATTTAATCTTAAAATAAGAACTTTGTCGTATTTTAAATGTTCTTAAAACCAAGATGTGTTCTCTTAAATTAAGAGTTTTATGTTCTCGACGCATTTTTAAGACCAAAAATCTTGATTTTAGAACATTTTTTTATCAGTGTACATACATACATAGTGTTTGTTTTTGTGTGTCTGTCTTCACACCTCTGGCCACAACTTGTTGTTGTTATTGCTGTTGTTTTTGTGTTTGTTGCTGGCTACCTGGCGACAACTGTCCCCAGAGAAATACCGAGAGAAAGAGCCACAAATATTTGATAATAGTTTTATGTTTTTTTTTTAGAAGAATTCGCTCTCATTTCTTATCTCTCTCTCTCTTTGTCGCGCACATGGAAATATTTTGGCAAAATAAAAATAAAAAGTTTCCGTGTCAATGAAATTAGAACAACAAATTTGGAAACGATTGCTGATCAAAGCTAATTAATTTGAAGTGCATGCCAATACTCATAAACAATGTCGCTATTCGATGATTAATCACAGTGCGGTTGATAAGCGACAACGTACTTAAGCCAATTAGCTAGTTGGCCAAATGATGATAAAATAATTGCATTTAATTTAATTCGATTTGATTCGATTTGAATTCAATTGAATTGCAAGAAAGCGAACAACAAGTCGAAGTCGAAGTCAAAGTCGATGTCGAACGAATTTGAGCACAAAGCAGAAATGTAGAAAACTAATCACTTCCATCTTGGCTTCTGTTGTTCTTTAATTTCATTTTCATTTTCAAGTCGCGCTGATTTCTACTTGAACATCAGTCTCTCGGTTCTCTCCGCTCTTACTTTCTAATGAGACTTGAGTTTCATTGAAAGTTCAATTAGCGTGTGCACTGAGCGAAAGCTGACGCAATAGCAGCGGAGAATGGAGAGTGGGAGAAAGAGAGAGAGAGTTTGCAGATAGTTTTGAGTTACTTTCAAGTTATTAAATTCTATACCTTTTGTGAAAATCATAAAATACATTAACATTCACAAGCCAAAGAAACCATAAAAGAGTTTACAGATAGTTTAGTTTCAAATTTATAAATTTTCTACCTTCAATATTATTAAACAAAACAATGAAAATTATTCTTTAAAATTTCAAAATTACGTTTTTAAGTCGAGAAAAATCCTTGATGAATTTTTATAAATTGAAATATTTTACATTTTTTTGAGACAATAAAATATTTTTCATTTATTTAATTTGCCTGGGAAGATAAAATGCGGTTTCATTATTTAGAAACTTAAAAAAACCTTTATGATAAATTTAAAAAAAATTAATTGAGTTTTTTTTTTTTAATTTCAAAATGTCAATTTTTAAACCTAGAAAAATTCAAAAGAGTTTCAAATTGTTTACGTTTACATTAATGAATTCTTTTTCATTAATTATTTAAAATGTAAGGATTAAAAAAAATAGCTTAGCCTTAATAAACACCTGAAAAATGTACAGATATTTACATACATACTTTGCATTAAAGCTTATGAAATTTATTTCTTAAATGTGGCAAAAAAAAAATAATACTTTTCGAAAATGTATAAGCCCAGTCCATTAAATACAATTTGTATGATTTAAATCTAAAACTATTTAGTTGCTAAAACTAAAATGTTGCCGACTGTAAAACAGTGAAAAGTTTAATGAAAATTGCAACTAATTGATTAAACGAATTACACAAACATTTTTACTTTGTCAGCATTTAAAAATATGTGGCTTCGTTTTTCCTTTTGTTTTCTATTTTTTTTTTCTATTTTGCATGTCAGATAAAGGTTCTATGATTGACATTGCAATTTTGTTTTTTTGAGCTTCCGGAAAATATAATCAAAAAGTTTTGCGACACTTCACGTGTGGAAATGCATGTTTTTGTATTGTTCGAATTGTTATTTTAAAATTGGTTTAACCGAAGCTATTTTTTATTAGTTTTTTATTATCATATTTCTATAAATGAATGTTTGTGTGTGTGTGTTGAGATTTTTATTTTTCATTCATTTTTTAGTGTTTCTCTTTAATTGTTTTGCCTGAATATTTTGCCATACATGGCGTATGGACAAAATTAAATATTTGATATATGTATGCTGCGTGTTACGTATACGCAACAGTGGACGCGAATTTAATTGCTTTGTGATTGTGCCCAGCCGAACTTTGATCATTCTACTGAAATCGATATGCTTTAAATTTGTTAAATTTTTGGTAATAATCAGCTTAAAGCAACCATGTAAATAGATGTTCATATTATATAGAGAAAAAAAAAGAAAGTAAAATATGTTGATCTCAATATTTTATTTTGATCAAGCCACAAATTTGAAAACGAAAAGTATGAAATTAATTTTACCATGAATTTATAACTTTGATTATTTTTTTTCTAGCCTTTTTATAGCAATTTGAAACGCCACAATTTGCTGTTATTTATTGCAGTCTTTTGACAATTTTGAATCGAAATATTTGTATGTAATTTGCTTGTGTGTCGCATTCTGGAATTTGTATTTATTGTAAGCACATAATCAATGAAATATCATTTTTTTCTTTCTGTAAAATGGAGATGTGATTCTGTGAGTTTCCGATTTAATTCCCTCTGAAATTTCTCTAATGAAATTGACTTGTTTTGCGCAAATTTCTCTTTTTATGTGATATATAAATGGCCGGCATTATTAAAATTTAATTAAACTGAATATGAAGTGAATGCAAAAAAGTGGTCATAAAAAAATGTGAAGCCTTTGTGTATGACATTTTTATTTACAATTAATATTAACTTAAACAGCATCATAACTTTCGAGAACACCATTAATTGATTTTAATTAAACATTGTTTATTTTCAATTAACGGAGAGAGGAGAAAATTCTATTAAATAAATATATTTGTAAAGATTTCTCTTTAAATGTTTTGATTCTTGGATCTGAAACGCATAATGATAGGTTGCCATTAAATGGATTATTGATACTGTGTTATATTTGAATTAATGATATTGTAATCATTCAAACAGTGTGGTTTCTGTTGTTGTTATAGTCAATGTTTCTGTCATTATTAATGGCACTTTGTTGGCCACACATCCGTCGGACTTTGACCCTTAACAGCAGTTGGCAGTTTGATAACTTAGCTACTGATTAAGTGAAGCATCTGTGGCCTTAAAGGTGTTGATTAAATGTAGTTTAAGCATAACTTCTTGAATTAAGCTGAAATTAATGAAATTTCAACATGGAAAGCGTAGGATTCTAGTTTCAGCCACATATCTTGCTAATTGTGGTTTGTGTTTCTCAACAGCTCTTAAGTTTAGCCCACATTAACCTTGCTCTGGGTTTTGGCCATGATATTTGAGCTCATTAAACTCAAGAGTCGCATGTCAAAAACCATTTGAACTCTTGGGTATTTAGCTACTTATAAATAGAGTTTCTTGCCTGCTAATTATTTTTATGGCATTTTAATGGCTTAATTAAACAATTTACTCAGAGCATTCACGATCGTTAAATTATGTAAGCAGTTGCAGAGTCAAAGCCAAGATGCAACCAATTAAATGTTAATTAAAAACAAAAAAAAAAACACAGAGAAAAAACTAAGGCAAAGAGAAAGAATTGCATAAAGTGAAAAAAATTGTTTGGCTTTGGCAGCCACAACAAAGAATCTAATTGTATATCAAGTGCAAGTGTAATTGTATGGGTGTGTATATGGGTGTGTTTATGGGTGTGTCTATGGGTGTGGGTGTGTGTTGAGTGAGTGCATTTTATGCGCCAATAAACAATTCATAGACCCAAAGGCGAATGCAATGCCTCACTCGTAAACTAATTCAATTAACAACTAAGCAGCTTAACATTAAGTGCTCACAGTGGTTCCAAACACACACACACACACACATGTACAATCTACAAACATGTATGTTTGTGTGTGTGTGTGTTTGTGTATTGCGCTTTGAGTTGAGCTCTAAACTCAAAAGGTTGACCCATAACTTGTATCACGAGCAATGTCTTAATTAGTTTGGTGCACATTTCAAACATCAAGGCATCTTGTGAATTGCACCTCAAACATTTGCACATGACTCTCTCAAATTGGCCAATGACCATTAAGCCGATTGTGACATTTGGCCAAGTCGAGTCGAGTGCTGAATTTTGAGACTGCCATCTAGATTCTAGAAGTGTAAAGCTGCAAAACTATTACCAGTCTCTTGGTTACACTGTGATGTTTAAGCTGCGTTCTCTTTCTTTACCTGTTTCTAGTCTCCGACTCCTTGACAGCTTGGCCATAAAATGTGCACTCAAAAAAAAGAATAAAAACTTATTTTAAAAGTTAGAATTTTTGTTTTAAAATCGCCCTAATAAATAAAAAAAATTTCAATATGTTATTCAAGTTTTTTTGTTTTATTGTACTAACGAGTTATTATAAATTATTTTATTTCTTCAATATGGACAAGACTTTGTTTCTTAAATACTTTGGTAATTTATTATTATTATTATTTGTTTATTGGATTTCCCAGCACTACAAGCATAAACTTAAAATTTAATGTGATAATGTGATTTAAATTTTTTTTTTTTAATTTTATAATAAATATAAAATAATTGCCTAATAATTGATAGCATAATTTTATATTTGTTGTTAAGAAATATTTACTTTGTTAAATATGAAAACGTTATTAATTTTTATTTATTTATGATTAAAATATAATGAATTTCATAAATTTATTTTTATTAATGATTTTGTTATTTTTATAAAAATTATTCGTATAAGTTTTTGTTTGAAATATAATATCTAAAATATGAAATAAGTATTTTTATTAAGATTGCTAGTGAGATTTTGGCTTAATTTTTTTTCCGAGTGTATCTATGCTGTCATTTAGTCGATTAGTCAGTTAGTCAGCTGTGTGAGCAAGTTAGACTCTAAGCTGGAGTCAGACTTTAAGTTGGAGTCACGTCAAGTGCATTAAGCTCATTTTGAGGTTGCTCATTGAGCACTTTGTTTGTTTTTGTTTTGCTTTTGCTCTTGTTTTGTTTTGTTTTGTTTTATTTTGTTTTGTTAGCGGAAACGTGTGCGGGCTAAAACGAAACTGGGCGATGGACTAGTTAATCAAATTGCTCGGCATTTGCATATTAATCAAGTTTTGTCTTTTTCCTCTCTTTACAGACAAACGTTGGCTTGTGGATTTGGAATTGGAAGTACAAGTGAAGTGGGTAAGTAAAAGCCGAACCAACAATGCTGGGAAGGAAAACAGTTTACACAGACAATTTTGCAATGCTTATCAAGTGGTCGCCAGAGACAGAGAAAGAGGCAAACTCACAGACAGAGACGGAGACAGAGTCAGAGGCAGAGAATTGACGTCAGTTATTTGTTGTTAGACTTATCATAGATATACAAATAGTAGTAGCTAAAAGTACTTGTACTCATACTCATACTCATACTCGTATTTGTAAGTCGCAGTTTGGTTAGTTTCCCACATTTGTAGTGCTGTCTAGCAGCTTGTATCTGATTCTGCGATATACGAGGCTCTAAATGTGGCAAGTGTAGTTCTCTGAATTTTTGTGGCCTTATCTAACTACTCAAGTGCCGGCTTTTGTTGTCACTACCACGAGTATTTGCCCCCTGGTTCACACTCTTTATTAAATAAGCAGCTAGCTGATAATTATCATCAGATAACACATACAACAATGCTAGTATCAAAATAGAATTGCATTGTACTATTAGTCATGTGCTACTTTTGATTTGCATGTCAGCTATAAAAGCTCTTTAATACCCTTACAAAGGGTATGATAACTTTTTTTAATCCCATAAGTTATACATATTTATTCTAAAATCGATATACACATGTCTACCTGATTCTTTTGCCTTATTTCCGTCTGTTTCTTTAAAATCTAATCTATCAATATTTACATTATCTTGATGAAACTTGGTGTAGGTTCGTCTTTTTGCTGCACTCTTTGTATAAAAAACTTATTTTTTCTTGAGGACACTTAACCAAACTCGCAGCTTATGTTTAATTTATTTTCTTATACGTCCTTTTAAAGTTTTGTTCATTCGGACTACTATATCATAGGAAATATCGCTTTAAAGTTGAATACAGATCGCTTGGAAGAGTATCAAATTGTCAGTGCACCAAAGATCAACTTTCATTCTTGTTTTTATCAACTGCTAGTATTTGTCCCGACTTTAAGTCTGGGTCCGGGGTTCAGTTTCGGGGTCCGGGTCGGCTTTAATCGCTAGGTCTTTGCTGCGTATCAACTGAGGCATTAGCATGTCAGGGACAGATAAAAAATGGCGCATGGACAGTGGATGAAAAAGGCAAAAGTACACACAGAATACAAAAATATATGCCTGCAATTGTGTACATCTGTGTGTGCCATATAAATACATGTACAAATACCTTGCATCAATATTTGCTCACCTCAAATTTGTTTGTCTCAGTCAACAAATTTAGATTGTTATTCCCTTGTAGCCTTCAAAACTGCGACCCTGTAGCAAAATTTGTAGGAAATGTTATTCAAAAATTGCAAAATATTCTACATTCCAATTGTGTAAATAAACAACAATTGTGGATATCAATATGTTAAGTATTGCCAAACGACATTAGTCAAATACACTATTTAATTATTTATTTGCCATGCGATACAGATGTTCTTAGCCAACTGATCCTAATGCAAATACTTTTGGTAAAGCAAATATTTACTTTGATAAATTCCAAGTAGAGTCGTTTCCATCAATGGATTAGTTTGCTAAATATTTTGCTTCTTATCTTTGGTAACTTTACTTATCGTATTTAGCGCAAATTATATATATTTTATTGGGAAATTAATTTATAATTTATTTCCTGTAGATAAGTAATTTCCATAGTTCGATAGTTGATTTAAAAACACATTTGCCGGGCTTTAGTCGAAAAGCCACGATAAATGCTGTTATCTTTTGCATGCAATAATTAAATGATACATTTAATACCTTTAATTAGCTAAAATGTATTAGCATTAAGTACAACTTATTTTAATTTCATTTAAATGCATTACAATCAATTGCGTCATTGAAATTGCATAGTAATGGAAATCAATGGCAAACAAAGACAAATTGTCTGTTTGTCTATTCATCCGTCAGTCTCTCAGTTTGTCAGCTTGTCAGTTTATCAGTTTTTCTCACTTTTGTCAGTTTGTCAACTTTTGCAGCTTTGTGAGTTTGTCGTTTGGCCGCAGCTTGGGCAAATAAGTAAATATTTGCACATATTTGCACAGACGCAACCAAATATTGCACATACGCAACGTGGGCCCAACTAATCGGATATTCATGAGCCAACTGTGTAATGTTAGAGAAAATTGTGTCTTGCTTGTGTAATTGCAAAAACATTTTAAGCAAGTTCTCTCTCTTTGTTACTAATATGCACATTAAACAAATTAAATGTCAATTGAATATTGTGTATTTTCGTATAGAATTACACAGTTTATGTATATTTAAATTTAAACTGTGTTTGCTTTCAATGGGTAATTGACCCACTTTTTGTGCTCTCTGCTTCTTTCCACTTAAGTTATAATGGCAGTCGGCTTCTGGCCTATTTTCCCAGCTTAACTTGTTGCCAACAAAGTTTTGTGCACTGCCGAAAAATTGAAAACGTGTGCGAGAAAAACTAATTTGATGCTCAAATATCGCCGTAAAAACTTCTCACAGCTTTTTTTTCTCTCATCTCTTTACTTGTTGCTGTTGTTGTTGTTGTTGTTGTAATACAACTAATATTTGTTTTAATGTTGGCAAAAGTTTCGCTGATTTCGGAATATGTTATTTGGAAATAATGCTGATTTTTGTTGATGAAATTTTCTTCTTTATGTAAATGTTACGTGGAAAATTGGCACGGAAAATGTTGAAAAATTCAAACGACGCATATTATGCAAATGAAATTGAAACATGCCACGTCAAAAGGTCAACTCCAACAACAACAACAAAAACATTGTAATTAAGCCATTGCAATTAGCAGCGTCTATTTTATTTGTTGTTTTTCCTCTGTTTTTAATTTTTTTGACTCGCCTGAAAAAAAAAGGTGTCAACGTATTTACCATGTCGAATATTTGAAAACATGAAAAGCAACAAGAAGTGTGGAAAAGTATGCTAATTTTATGGGGTTGGCATTGAGACGGTGCCACAATTAAGCCAAGAGCTCAAGATTGAGGTTTGAGCTGCGTCTTCATTAACATTGGGATAGAAAGACGTCATTAGGTTCTTGTTTTTATCGTTTTTTTTTTTTTTTCTACCTCTTTGTTAGCGCATAATTAGCGTGAGAATTTGGTGGAATTTTCAGCATTATTAATGTAATTCATGTTTCCTCTTTTAATAAAAGCAAAACAAGATAATTCACTCAAGATTGTTAACTGTAATGGAAATAAAGTTAACTCCCAGGGTTTTGCAATCAAACATAATTTCTGACCATGTTTCAATAAGCAGCACTTGAAATCTAAATAAATTTGACATTGTTTATCCCTGAGAGACAATTTAACATTCTTGTATCTACACTTGTATCACAGATGACAACTCTCTTTGTGTTCTTATCCTTCTTGAACCCTCATAAAGTAGCAATAATAATCCTTGAGCCAATGTCGACAGAGGTTTACTGAATTTTTATTGACTCGGCCCAACAGGACAATGCCTGTCCGTCTCATAAAAGTCGTCATCATAATTTTGTTTTCCTTCACACATTAGAGAAGGAGATAGAGGACGGAGAAATGCTGTAGAGAGACAAGAGAGGCAAGAGAAGAAATTTGGGGGGTGTAATGGGTCGTTAATGCCCATTGTCCATGCACATTATTCGCACATTTTGGCACGGCTAATGGGCGTGGCACTGCCCATCATCATCGCTCTTGACTGCCAGTCGAGCGTATGCCTAATCATGATTTGGCCAGAGGCTTTAAGCCGCAAAACTGACAACTGTCGGCACTATTGAAGCCTCGCCAAGTGTTGATTTTTATTGTTAGCGAAAATAATTTTTTAATTAAATTTTTACGACACGCGCGCCCACAAAAAAAAGTAAAGAAAAAATAAACAAAAAACCAGTGGAAGAGATTACAGTCGAGGTACCGACTATAGAAATACCCGTTACATACTTTAAGCAGCTTCAAATCGAAATGTCAAAATCGAAAATAAATAAAATCGAGTTGTCGTTCAAATGTACAAAGGTCGAGTTAACCCACAACATTTTTATTTGAAAAATTATCAGTTGAAAGTATGAAAAATAATGGAAAGTGAAAAGAATTATGTTGCTGATTTAAATTAGAGTTCATATAGTGAACAGATTGATAATCCGCTAGAAAATTGGTTTAGTTTTGAAAAAGCGATAGCAGTTTCAAGTTATTGAAAATTTGAAAAAATGTTTCTAATTTTGCTGCAGAATCAAAAAAAAGACCAAATAATGATACAATTTGCATTCCGAACATAAATAGGTTGAGATATGACAAAGTTATGCAAGTTTAAAGTTTTGGAAAAAGTATCAAGGGGAAGGTATGGAAAAATTACTGAACAAATGGATGGTAATCGAAAAAAATTTGTTTTAACTAAGTAAAATTTCGATGCAGAATCTAAATTGAGGTCAAAGTTATGCAAATTGTAATATTCTAGAATCTAGATAGGTGTCAAGATAAAGTACGGAAAAAATGGACAGACAATAAGAAAAATTTAATATTCGAATTTTTATGCTGAATCAAAAAAGATTATTTATAAAAATCGGTTTAGTCAATCCGATTCATTAAAAAAAAAAAATAATCGAGTTAAAGTAGTTGAAATTCAATAATCATAACTTACTGGATCATATATGCCTTCTAGGATCTGAGATGCCTTTTTTTTCCCAGTTGCATACATTTCAACGAATACAATATACCCATTTAATTAATTTCTTAGTTACGGGTATAACAAACCAGAAACACTCAATGGTCGATGGTCGATGGTCGAAAGTGAAGCTTGTGACTTGCCTTTTTGCGGCGAGGACGTTTGTCCTTGTTTGTAAATGGGCAGGGCCAATAGGGACAGCAAGGAGAGCAGGGACAAAAAGGACAACAAGGACAACAGGAGAACAAGGACATCATCGTTGCCTTACCCAGAAGACTGGCGACTGCTTTGCGTGTTTTCTACATTTCTCAAGAAAAAATAAAAAATATAAAAAGCAGCGCAGAGAAAAAAAATAGCAACAAAGAGAACTGTAAATACATTTTACCCTTTTTCTTTTGGGAAAGGACATGGCACGTGGGCGTGTAAAATGCACAAAAAGGACACGCATATTCTCAACTAAAGCGTAAATCAAACAGGGTATACTCGACAGTACAAATAAACGAATACAGCTTGTTTTATAAATATAATAAATTGCAAAATAATAACAGGGTATATTTTCGATTCAAGTAATTGTCTTTAATAAATAGTTGTTACGGGGTATTTTGCATTTCCAACATTAGTTTTTCTCACAAACAAAAAGGAAACGAAGCATTGCGAGAATTTCATTGCCAGGCTTTTTATTGCTTTTCCTGCCAAGCTTCAACATTCCCGCTTTTCCCTCCCTCTTTCTCCCCCTGACTTCTCAGTCCAGCTGCATTCGAGGGGAATTCACATTTTGTTAGCATTTTATTCGTTTTGGAGTCAAACCCAATGCTTTTGGGGTCCCTTCGTCCCTGGCCCACATAACAACTAGTCGGAAAATCTATAGCCGAGATCCCGACTATAAAATACTCGTTACTTATTTCAATAGAAATTACTGTCTGATAAAAACTATTGCATACTTTTGGGTGCTTGTATTGAATTTATTATTAATAACTTTGGTTAGCTATTACTGCCGTTCTACTTGTTCGAGCTTGCCGCGATTAAGTGAGATAATAGATAGTATTAATAGATAAGGTTAGTTGCCAGAAAATACGTATTTTCATAAAAACGATGGGTATGCTGTTATTTGCAATTTGCTGTGGCAAAAATGGGCGAAAAAACTGCTCAACGCCATTGGAATCTGAGTGCCAAATTTGGTATCTCTATCTCTTATGGTTTCTGAGATCTAGGCGCTTACACAGACGGACAGACGGACGGACGGACAGACGGACAGACACACTTGGCTTTATCAACTCGGCTGTTGATGCTGAACAAGAATATATATATACTTTATGTCTCCTTCTCCCTGTTTTATACATTCCAGCGAACACAATATACCCTTTTACTTAATTTTCAAGTAACGGGTATAAAAACATACAAAAACACAAGCACACAATAGTAAAAAAATGTTGGTTCTGTGTGTGACACACCCACTGTTAACCCTTGTGACATGTGTGAGTGTGTTAGTGTGAGTGTGTTAGTGTGTTAGTGTGTGTGTGTGTGTGTATAAAACTGTAGCTGAACGATTTGTCCTTTGTCCAGTTGTAAGTCCACTTTCAATGTCTCCAGCTCAGTTCAATGGAAAATAATCGAATTTCATACATATGCACATTACGTTGACATTCTGCAAATTATGCAAATTGAAGTTCAATTGATTGGAAAATACTAGGAACCACCCTCGCTATAACTAACTCAGCATTTGTTACGCATTCAATATGCCTTTCATAATACCCTTACCCTTTGCCCTCACCTCTATTTTTCCCCTGATTACAAACCATATGAATCTGAGCTCGATTTCGACTGTGATTCACATTTTCCATAGCATTTAATTCCCTGTAAGTATACGCTAAAATCTGTGTGTGTGTTGCCTCCTGGATTTATTCATTATTCATTATTATGCTGGCCATAAATGTAATGACCACGTTATGTTCGCTCTCTTTTGGCCAGGCCAACACGGCATTACCAATTTCATTTGATGGCACAGTCTATTTGCTTTTTACACCCAAAGAGCTTAGCGTTTTCCCCATTTGTTGAAGAGCTCAGCTTGTGCCTTATTCAATCATTTAAATGAGTCAAATATTTGACGACTCCAAATCCCTGCTTACTGTTTCACCCCCTTCTTCCCTGGTCCCCCTTTTTCCATTAAAAACCACACTGTGCAAATGTGTGTTTTACATTAATTTTTCAGCGTCTGAATGTGACACTCGTCATGTCTAAAAGATCCTGAACAGGCGAATGTCCTTTCAAGGATAGAATAGTTTGTTTATGCGTAGACTCGATTTAATTAATTATTCCAAAGATTGCATAAAGTACAGTTGTCTTGGAGAATAATAGCAACAAGTTGTGTAATAATAATCTTAATTCTTAAAATACTATTTACGTTTTTGGGTTTCTCTCCAAATTTTTCGAAAAGTTGTAAATAATTTTTTTTGTTGGTTTATTCGACTCTAATCTTAATAGCAATTTATTGTTGACTAATTTTAGTTCTATTTAAAAATATATTTTATATATTCACAGAAACGAATATAATAAAAATATAGTTAGAAATTGAAATTAAAGATGTTTAATAAAATTTTTAATAATTTTTTTTTAATGGTTTGTTCGACTTTTATCTTAATAGTAATTTATTGTTGACCGATTTTATTTAAGTTTTTTAGATATTATTATATCATATTTAGCTCATATTTATTTACTCAATTAGATATTTATTTTCTTATTTATTTATTTTTTATGTTTTTAGTAGTTTACATATTTATTTACCTATTAATTGATTTTATTATTTATTAATTTATTTATTTATTTATTTCTGTGAGAACAAGCATCTAACCACCTAATGCAAATCAACTGCTTTGTAAAGTGCAATTCAACTTAATCATCCGCATGAAAAAACAAAAATTCTTTAAATTAAAATTCGTTTAATTTTTATTCTTTTACTGTAAGTGTCTCAAAGCATTCGCTGTATGTTTACTTCTGTGTGCAAGTGTAATTTACAGAGGCTTTTAAGGGATTAACGTTCGAGTAAGCCAAAAATAATTAGTAGACCAAAAAGGCAACGCCACAGGGAATGCCAGAAATGATTCTTTTTGGCCATAATGGAGTGGAGGTGTCCATCGTACCTAATCCTTGTACACGCACTTCAAACACTTTTGTGTTTTTGGCCATAAGTACTCGCAATTAGGTAAACGCCGCGCCGTTTCAATGGAAACACTTGAACAGTGAGTGCTAGCCGTAGACGCACAAAAGGTAGATCATCAATTTCAATTACTTTGATTAATGGCCAAGTGTGAACGCAGTTTGATAAATATTCAGTTTTGCTTTTTATTTGGTTGCTTAGATTTTCGAGTGGTTTATTAATCGTTGGCATTTTGGGAATATTAATTCGGTAGTTAACTTGACTGGCAGATGTCAATCCCAGCTAACTCCCTGGAGTTTCGTTTGTTAACTAATTGTGGAAAGTCAGCCACATTTTGTATTCTAATTAGGCTAAAACCGGGATTGCAACTCGGCCCTTGCATAATAAAACGCCCGAATGACAAGTCGATAATTTGTTTGGTCGCACAAAATCCATATAAATGGCAAATGTCAAGCGAAAGAGTTATGCCCATAAACGGGCGTACTCAGCTATGTTATACCCTGTAAAGATGTGAAAATTTATCTTAAAGATTTCAAGATAGTTAATATTTATTAATTTATTCTTCCTAACGCAATAATAATTATAAATTGACTACAGTTGAGCAAATTCGATAATCCTGTATCTATTTTGTAAAGGACGAAAATTCAATTTGAAAATTATATTTAATATAAGACTATAAATTATACAAATATTGTTGACTAAATAATGACTTTATTTAATTTTTTGATATATAATAAAATAGTTCAAAGACTTGTTTTCTAAAAAAGACCAATCAAAAATGTATATTGAAATAGAACCGATTGAAATATAACTATATATTAGAAATACATAAGCTAATGAAGTATATAAGTATAATTAAATAAATAGTTAAACCGTTAGTAGTAAAAAGTTTTTAAAAAGTTATGAATTATATAATTATCTGAAGAGTTAGGGTTTGACAACTAACGGAAGTACTTAGTTGTGAAATGCCCTATACAAATTTAAAAAGTTAGCCTGAGGAATTGAATTGAATTATATTTAATTATATAATTTAATTAAAAAAAAAACAAAGCAATCATATAATTATCTGAAGGAAATGAATAAATTAATGAGAGATATGCTCCCAAATATCGGAATTACTCTGTTTTGACATGCTCTATACAAAATTTTTAGAGTTTACCTAAAGAAATTTACCATCATTATAAAAAAGGGCAAAATAATTTAATAATTATATCAAGAAAAAGCTTTATTTATTGTGTCTGTTTTAATGAAAGTGTGTAGGCATATACCCTTTAGGTATTTGTTTAATGGGTATGGCAAATGTCGAATTGACTGAATGTGTTGACTGTGTTGACTCTGAAGTTGGCCAGCTCGCGTGGCCAATTACGTGGCAGGAAAAGCAGCTTAAACAAATATTTTGTTTACACAAGCGTCGAACGAACTTTTGAACTTTTCCGCGACTTGAGACGGCAACTGTCATGCAGTCAGTCAGTCAGTCAGTTTGTCAGTCCATCAGTCTGTCCGTCTGTCAGTTTGTCCGTCTGTCAGTTTGTCCGTCTGTTTGTTGGGCTACTGCCTTCTCTCTCAATTCTTGCATTGCAATTTCGTTGCAAGTTGCGCGTCACATTAAAAGCGTTTTGTGTTTTGGCATGTTTACCTTTGCAACTGCCACACAACCCCCCACCCACCTGATGTGGCAAGCTCACTCCCTTGACAGCTGTCGTGTTGCAGCCAGACAACAACAAACAAATTGACAGATGACCTGACAATTGATTTCGTTTGCTTTTACTTTTGGGTGAAGGGCAAACTGGCAGCTAAACGACTCCAACTTGTGGACAATCAACTCAACTATTGGTGCACAACTTGCCTTGGGTTTACTCCAGATACAGATACAAATACTCCGATATAGATACAGATACAAATACTCAGATACAGATACAAATACAGCATGTACAATGAAGACAATTAAAATGCAGCTGCTGGAAATACTATCAGCATGCAAATTGCATTGGCCAAAGTCAATTACTGCCAGTGTAAAAACAACAACAACAACAACAGCAGCAACAGCAAAAGCAACAGCAACAACAACGAAAGTGCCCTAAAATATATATATTGAAAGACTGAAATTTGTATATTGCATACCCGAAGATTGCTTATAGGAATTGTGAAGCTGCCTCAGGCAACAAAAAACCACAAACTTTTAAATACCCTTGCAGCGGGTAATATAAATGTTTTACTAACTGTGTTACAGACGCCTGAAAATATATATTTTTGATCAGTATGATGAGCTAAATCTTTATAGCCCTGTCTGTTTGTTTCTAATCTCTCCTGTATCGGATCACAATATCTTACATCATACATAAGATCGGTGTAAATTTAAACTTTAGTATGATAAACTTTTATGTTTCTCAAGGTACTTTACTTAATTTTTCAGAACATGTTGTCTTATATCTGCTGAGCAAAAATATGATTTAGTCAAACTACTATATCATACAGCTGCCATTGGAACAATCCGTCGAAAATCAACTTTTAGTAAGCAAAACTTTGTTGTTTCTTGAGATATTTTAACAAAACTTACAGATTATTAATTTGATATTAAATGATACATCCTGTCAAAATTTTGTTAAAATCGGAGCTCTATTTCATAAAGCTGTCATAGAAACGTTTTTCAAAAAATCCTTCAAATTCATCGTTTATTATAAACAACTTTGTTGTTTTTAGAAATATTGCAACTGATCTCACAGATTGTGTATTTTATATGATTTAAAATACATTGTAACCAAATTTGAATTAATTCAGATCACTATATCATATAGCTGTCATATAAACTATTTCTCTATTTCTACTTCAGATTTCTCAATCTAAATCACAAATTGTGTAATTCTTAATGTCTTATACATTCTAGACCAATTTGACTAGAGTCAGACAAGTGTATCATATTGCTGTCCATAGTAACGATCATTCAAAAATTAAATTCAAATCGTTGCAAGGGTATCAAATCTTCAGTTTGTTGAATATAAAATTTCTTTTTTTGTTTTATTTTTTATACCCTGTTGTTATTTGGCCCTGCTGCTTGCCTCAACAAATAACAATTTCAATTTCGCGAATCGAGCGTCGCGTAAATTCAAATTTTGTACTCGTAACTGGTAGCCCTAAGGGTCCCTGGCCAGGGGTGGATACTATTTTCACACGTGACACGTTCGCGTTTGCGTTTGCGTTCGCGTTGAGTTGAGTTCAGTTCAGTTAAGTTGAGAGTTTTGTGTTGTCTGCCTTTAGGCGGAGCAACTCGTGGCGCTCGTAAAGGCAAACTCCTGCCCCCTCCCTGCCCCCTGCCTGCCCCATCCCTGGTCGTCCAACGCCTTGCCACAAAAACTAACAATAATGACAGCAAATCAATATCATCGCCAAGGCCCAAGGGTGTTGCAAAGTAAAAGTACCGATTGTAATTCAACGCAGCGCATAGAAACAGATAGAGAGGGAGATAGAGCAGAGAAAGAGAGAGGGAGAAAGAGAGGGAGAGGAAGAGGAGGAGAGAGCTCTGTGATTTGCATTCGTCGCCTGTCAGTCTGACAACCATTGGAGATTGTAAGCTGCGGTTGCTGTTGTTCTTGTTGTGGTTGTTGTTGTGGTTGTTGTTGTTGTTGTTGTTGTCGTTTGTTGGGTCAGTTGTAGTTTTTTATGGCTTGAATCCTTTACTTGTGGTGTTGGCAACACTCACAACAGCACACGCATTCATTCACTCATTCATTCACCAGCCACCATTCACTCACTCATGCAATGCACTTGAAACTATATTTTATACCCTGAGCCCATTGAAAATGGTCAAAAAAGGGTATAATGTGCTTGGCAGGATGTATGTAACAGGCAGAAGGGGGACCCCATAAAGTATATATATTCTTGATCAGGATCAACAGCCGAGTCAATTGAGCCATGTCCGTCTGTCTGTCCGTCTGTTTGAATGCGTCCATATCAGATAACAGAAGAGTTAGAGACTTTAAACTTGGTAGGTAGGTGTCTTAATACCATAGGCAGATCAAACTTTATATTTTTTTTGGTTCGTACCACTTTATCATATAGCTGCCATAGTAATGATAGATCGAAAATTAAGTTTTAGTATAAAAAACTTTTTAGTTTTTTGAGATATCGCAACCAATCTGACGCAATATACTTCTGGGCTGGTATTATACATCCTGCCTTAATTTGGTTCAATTCGGACCACTATATCCTATAGCTGCCATAGAGACGCTCAGTCGAAAATCAAGTTTCAGTATGAAAAAGTTTTTTGTTCTTGAGATATCTTAACCAAACTAATAGAACTTTTAGTACAGAGTACCTGGGCACAGGGTATCCAACTGTCGAGCGTGCCCGACTGTAGCCGCTCACATTTTTTGCAGCTATTTATTATGCCTAGGGTCAGGGAAAGAGTCAGTGAAAGCGTTAGGAAAAGAGTCAGGGAAAGGGTCAGTGAAAGGGTTAGGGAAGGGGTCAGGGAAAGGGTGAGGGGTTACATATGAGATGGGAACACGCAATGTGCTGTTATTCAGTCAAGCATTCATGTGGCACAAGATGCAATTGATTGCAGTTGTTTGTTTGTTTGTTTGTTTGCTTGCCAGTTTGTTCTTGTTGCTGCCCCACAAGTGTGATAAGGCTAAAAATAAAAAACAGAGAGAGTGAAAGAGAAAGCTTCGAATGGCAATTAAATTGGATATTATTCGCGATAAATTTTAAATAATATCTACAACTTTAGTTGAAGAACTCCTTTATAATAAATATTTTCCTAGGTCAGAGTGGGACTCGAACCCGCGATTGTTTATCATAAAAAGCTTAGGATAATTAAAAGCTTTCAGCAACTTTGAGCTTTTATTATGTTAGTTACAACTTTGCATTTAATTGTTTACCAATTAGCTGTTTTATTTCCTCATATTTCAGCCTTTGACATTTCTCATTTCTTATTTCGCAATTAAACTCATCTTCAATACGTAGCGAGTTGCACGTTGCAAGTTGCAAGTTGCGCGTTGCACGTTTGTGTCGTAGTCTTTATCGTTGTTGTTTTTGTTGTTGTTGCCTTTGTTGCAGTTTTGACAAACTTTGTTGCAACATTAAGTGGACAGACTGTGTCGCATGCACTTCTGTCTCAACTCTTTCTTTCTTAACAACCAAGAGTTAGGCGAGGGTGGTCTGATAAGTCCTCGAACTAGGTGGGGTATTTTTCTTTTTTAAACTATTATTTTCTGTGACTTCTCAACTGTAAAATAATTTAATTAAAAAATATTTCAAATTTGCAAAACTTTTGCTACCATACCATGAACTAAAGAGAACAAATTTTACGAAAAAAATCACGAAATTAAATAAATTTAAATGCTGAGTAAATAAGGAGGGCACTCCATGTTTAAAATGATATTCCACTTGACGATCGGTACAGTTTTGACAAAGTTATGACAGTTTTAAGTTGGTTTAAGTTGGTTGAGTTTTAACTAAGTAATGACACCACACTTTTCAATTAACAACTGTACAAGCAAAAATTCCATGATTTTTTCAATATTATATTCTCGACTCAGTTAGATCTAATATTTGTCAGTGTAATAAATGAAGTTATGAATAAATATAATTTTTATTGTTATCGTTAATTTACTAATATTATATATTTCTGTGCCTAAATACTATTTCTTTGCTGTTTATGTCAGTAACTTGTTAGCCTACCCTCGCATGACAGCATCCTCGTTGTTGCTGTCACATAATAGCTGTACTCTTACTCATACCCCTCCTCATACCCTCAACTCAACTCAACACAGCTCAACTGAACTCAACTCATATGGAGTTAAGACTTTGCTGCATGGTAACATGAGATTTGTTGTCTTTGCTGTTTTGCTGCCCCCGCGTTCCATTGTTGATACAACACTCATTGTTGTCGTTGGAGTTGTCGTTGTAGCTTGTATGTTGTTGTTGTTGTTGTATCTAACTATGTCGCGCGTTGTTGTCCAAGTTGTAGATAAAGTCAAAAGTTGAAAGTGAAATTTTCGCATGCGTTGTCCTCGTTGTTGTTGTTGTCGTTGTTGTCATTGTTGCTTCCGGCTCGACAATGTTGAGCAGCTGCATCTTTTGAGTTGAAGATTTACGTTTAATGTTTACCTTTGCAATGATGCCACGATGCCACCAGGCGACTGTCATTCAGTCATTCAGTCAGTCAGTCATTCAGTCAGTCCGTCCTTGCCACTCGTGTTGCCACTCGTCGCCTCTAGTTGCTGTTGTTGCTGTTGTTGCCACTGCTGTGAAAAGTGAAATTGCTGGCAGCAACGAGAAAAGTAGCAATTGCTTCTAATTGTTATGGCTTTGGGCTTCTCCAACTGCCATTTTGTGGCAGCATTTAAATTAAACTTTGTGCAGCACTTGAGTGCAATGCAATTATGCGATAAGCGTTAAATGGTGACTGGGAAAATGGAATATGGAGTGGGGGAAAATGGAAAAATGCTTGACAAGCGCACACATTCAATATGACAAATTTATTTCGAGGGACTCTTGTGCCATAAAAATAATGTAAATGTAAATTGGCATATTAACAGGACGCAAAAGCGACAAGAGCAATGATCGCGATAAATGCAAATAAAGCATGGACAACAACACACCCTGTACAGTAGGATGCATCGATAGTTTTTCACAAAAAAATTACAAACAATTTATCGTACTAAAAAAACTTAAGATATGCTTAAAATAACAAGCTTAAAATCTCAAAAATAATACATTTTTCAACTCAAAAAGCGGCAACTAGGAATTGATTTTAGAACTATGGTTTCGTGGTGAAAACATCTTAGAATTGAGCATAGATTTCGAATTTGGGTTACCATTTTTAAATTTTTTTTGAACCCATACTAATCGATGCACCCTACTGTACACACACATACACACGCACACACACATGCTTGTGTAGGGTAACCGTTTGAGTCGGCTAAGCTCTCCATGGAGAGCAATTACGCTTAACGGCAAGGACGAACGGAATGTGTCCATCCATGTTCACATCTCTTTCTTTCTCTCACTCACTCTCACACACTCTCTCTCTCTCTCTCTCTCTCTCTCTCTCATTCTCTCGCTATCTCCTTCTCTCGCTTTATTTTTGCTTTATTTTCATTTAATGCTGCATTTCCGTATCCGCTTTGCGTCGTTTTATTCGCGTTGCGTATACGCAACGTGTGTTTTAATAACTGCCGCTGGTTGCGTTGCCCGTCAGTCGCTGCTGTCAGTTGGCCTGTCAATTACATTTTAAATTTCTTGTCGTTAATTTTGATGCCCTCATAGCCGCCTCGACTCGTCTCGTCTCGTCTCGTTTCGCTCGCTGGGCTTTTAAACAGATTAAGAACGCTTTTCAGGCTCGTCAACGCAATGTCCTCTGGCTTGGTCATTTAATTCACCTGGTTTCGTATTTTCTCACTTATTTTTTTTTTGGTTTATTTTTTCAACTGTTATCTGTGGGTTGTACGCCGCTTGGCAGTGTCATTAAATTTTGCTTCTGTAAATGTCCTTTCGGTCATTGTTAAATTGGGTTTTTATGTAGCGAACGCGACACACGCTACCACTCAGTCAGCCAGAGAGTCAGTCAGGGAGTCAGTCAGGGAGTCAGAGAGTCCACTACAGTCCAGTCAGCATTTTGGCCTTATTTCACAGTCATTTCTCAGCAGCCGAATTCATTTTGCTCGCAATCAGCGGCAACAACAAATGTTTGCATATACATAAATATAAATTGGTTCTGTCCAAGCGACAAGCTAGAGACTTTTCCCTCTCTTTCCTCTCTCTCTCTCTGCTGACCCTCTTCTGACCCTCTTTCACCTGTTTCAGCTGAAGCTGCATCATCAGAAACCTTCTCTTTTTTTTATTTTTATCAGATGACTCGCTCTGGGGCAGTTTTATTTACTTGTGCAAACTTTTTTTTCTGTTTTCTTATATTTTCATTATTTTTTTCGTGTGCTCACTTCGTTTGTTAATTTGATTTTTATCTGCTTTTTATATTTTACTGGCGCCAGTTGCGGATCTCGTTTGCACATCGCGTATACGCCCCGCTGTCCACGCTGCTGATTTTATTAGCGGCTTTTTTTTGTATTTAACTATTTAAAGTTCCTGCCTAGTCGCCAACTTGGCTCGTCGCTGACTTATAGCCAAGCAGCTTCCCGCTGTTTTGCACTCACTTGAGGCAATTAACGTTACCTGTTTCGCCAACAGCTAACTGGCTAAATCGCAGCTCCCTTTCTTGGCCATCAAGGAGTTTAATGGTCTTCGCAAATAATTTACCAATTATGTGCACTGCTCTAATTACTTCCTGGCCCCAGAGAGCGTCCGTTCTCTCTCTCTCTCTCTCTCTCTCCCTCGAACACTGGCACATTCTTATAATAATGATTCCGGATATTTGAGTAGTTTCGAGCATAAGCTGCCAACAACCAACAACAACTAACAACAACAATAACAATAATGCCTCTAGTGGCACAAGTTGCTATTTTTCCTTTGTGCGAGGAGCAAACGAAAATATCTGGACGGCATAAAGAACATCGTAGAGCAGAAATGCACAGTGGCAAGAAATGTATTATTTTATTAGAATTTTATTTAAATAATAAATATTCATACACAGCACTGGAATTTAGTTTGTGTTTGTTAAATAAATAAATTATTAAATTACGCTAAGCTTAATTTCTTCAATATCTTGTTAGGGATTCAATTAATTAATAAATACAATTTGTATTAAATTTGAAAAAATTATTAAGTAAATACACTTAAAACTAATTAATTATATATAGTCATAGATGTTTTAAAATTGAATGTTATTTCGACAGGTTATTTTATAAATATAAATAATATTGGATATTTATTTATTTATTATTATTTTTAAAAAACTCTTGTGAAACCCAAAAGTATTTTCTTATCATTTAGTTATTTACCTATTTTAAAATTTTTGTGAATTTAAAAAACATTTTGCCAACAAATTTAATTTTACTTTTCAAAAGAGCACTTCTACAATTTATATTTAAATGGTAATTTTTATTTGCTGCCAACTTAAATTTACAATTATGTATGATATAAAATCCGTTTTTTTAAATTTATTTTCAATGCTTTTACTTTTGAATATCTGAACATAAATACATATGTATTCAAATTTTGAATCTTCCAAATATTTATTTAAAATGCTTCAAATTAATATCTTTATTAGATTTATTTTAATAAACTTGTATTAATAGTTGATGATCACATTTGACATCATAATTAGTTTCATAACTCAGTTTTTTTTCCCATCGTCCACAAATGTGCTCAAAGCAACAACAGTAAAAGCAGAAGCACTTCGAGTCATTTGTGCAGGGTCTAATGATTTCCGTTAGTTTCCGGCCGGCATCGTCGTCATCTCCATTTCCATCTCCATCTCCATCTCCATCTTCATATCCGTCGTTGGCAGCGTTGACAACATTGCGTATACTCAATGCGACGTGCCAAAAAAAAAGTTGATTTTCCCTGTGAACTTCAAGTCGTTATTATATGTTACTGTTGAATATTGTTACTGACATATTGTTGTTGTTGCTCCGCAAGTTGCTGCTGTGTGGATCAGAAAAAAATAAATAATTGCAAAATATAAAAATAAATCAGAGAAGTTTTTAATAAAATTGTTTGGCCGATGAAATAACATACTAACTAGTTACTTAACCAGCGGCAATTGTTGCTAATGAAATTGTCTGACAAAATGCGTGTCTGCGGTTGACGTGTGACTTTATCTGGCTTTGAAATTATATAATTGCATTTAATTTACCAATTTACAGTTATAATATTAACAAAAAAAATACACGAGTGAATCCGAAACAAAGCTCAATGTAAGCAAACTCAATTAGTTCCTGTACAAAACGAACAGCAAAGAAAAACGACCAACAAATGCCCTACAAATAGTTGCATAATTATATTCATTTGATTTTTCTAAAGTTTGATATTCAAAACAAATAGTTATTGATTTTAGCTTTAGCTAACTCTTATTTATTTATATTTGTTGTTGTGGATTTTTGGTTTACTCGAAATAATTAAAGACGAAATCATTAGAGCCAAATAGTCAGGCTAGTGTATTTAATTTAAGTACACAATATCAGTCAGTCAGTCAGGACAAATAGTTTTATTAAAATTTAAAAATATATGTATTTTTTTAATTAAATATTTTTTATTTTATAAATTTATTTATTTTATTTAATTTCAAAATAAATAAAAGTATACAGTTTTATTTGTTAATAATTGTTGCTGATTATGTAATGTCATTTATGATTATTTTGTTTTAGGAGTGCCATCAATCTTTCATTTAATTTGTGTACCTTATGTGCATATATGCAACATGTATGCAAACGTTCAGTTAAAACAATGCAGCTCACTTGCAACAGTCAAATTACGACAACGACAACAACGACAAACACAACAACAATAATAACAATCAAACTCGTTTTGAGTGGTTCCCATAATCAAGAAAAATAAACAACAACAACAACAACAACAAACACAGCAACAACGGCGACATCGTGTGAATTTTGTTGGAAAACGATCTACCTCAACTTTTGGAAAGATTTCTCGTTGCCACAATTGCACTGCACTTCAAACTGAGAATGTGAGTGTGAGTGTGAGTGGGAGTTGCTGTTGCTGTTTTCGAGTGTTGACTGTAGCTACTGTTTGCGAGTGCGAGTATTTTCACAATATTTCACGGATACGTGCCCATCGCTTTTGTTGCCTCTCCGTTTGGTTTGGTGTTGAAAAACGCGCTCTTCCATTAAATTGCTCACAATTTTGCCTTTTGGCTTAACAAACTGAACGCTCAATTGTCGACAATGTTGTTCTCGTTGTTGCTGTTGTTGTTACTGTTGTTGTTTGCATTTGCAGTACACTGTTGGCAAGTGCAACACAGCAGAAAATTATGAGTTAATGGATTTTCTGTATATATTGTAGTAATTCTCAACATACTCCAACACAGTTGCCATGCCGTCAATTAAAACCATTTGGCAAAAGTGTTAATTTTCGTTGACAACAACAATGTGAGTAATTCACGAGCTTGCCACCATTTGACAGAGCATGAAAGTGTTGCCACTTGCCCATGCCACTTGCCACATGCCACCACCCACAAATGGCAAATAATTGTAGCAGCAAGCCATTTAGCAATTTACAACAGTTTCAAGTTCAAAGCTGCTTTAAAGCATAGATTCTGTTGTATTAGTGGCATCTAAATCCTTGCCTATAATTAACGTAATTAAATGCGGAATTTGCTTGCCGCATTGCAAAACTCATTTGTCGAGCTATAAAACTATGCTCAACACACAGAAATATTATCCACAATTTTTTATATAAACACTTCAATTGAACTACAATAATTTGCATCATAGTGCATAGTGAGCTTAAATGTGGAAATACTTTAAATAAAATTTAATAATATATCTTATTTGATACCAACACATTATTCTAACATTTTTAAATTCAATTTCTTACTTTTTTTAATATCTTACCATTTATTTAAATAAACCTAAAAAAAAAACATATTTTATGTTTTATATTTTTTTTCTTTCGATTTTTTTTAAGAAATATGATGAATTACATATTTCATTACTTTTTTTTCACTTTTTAGTATATTTTTAAATACTTTACCAGTTATTTAAATAAATCTAAAAAAATATCGTGTTTTATGCGGTATAAAATAAATTAAAAAATATGTTAAAATATATTTAGTTTGAATATAATTAAAGAAATTTTTACTAAATAATAAATGTAAAAAAAAAAATCCATTTAATAATAGAGTTTATTTATTGGTTGAAAATTTTTTTCTCATTTTTTAAAGAAATATGAAGAATTACATATTTCATTTTTTTCAACTTTGGATTTATTATAGTTATATTGACTCTTCAGATATTTTTTAGTAAAACAAATATTAATAATATTAATTTGGCTTTTATTTAAATATGATATGATAGTATGAAATATGACTGAATTCAATTTCTTGTTCACATTTTATAAAGATTTGATCTATTTTGTATTTAATTACTTTTTCACATTTTATTAAGACTAAACTTGATTGGAATTGCTATCGGGTTTAAATTCACCAACTCAAATTATGCAAAAAAAAATATTAGAATAGGTTTAAAATATGCCTTTTCGAAAAATCTTGCCGAAGTCTTCTAAAACAATCAAATAATATATATAATTTGCATTTCTTCAGCTAAATTTATGTATACCCTAGATACCCATAGTAGTATTAACAAGTGATTTAGTCCCACTGTTGAGATACTCTTGTGTACTTTATATTGGCAACACACACACACACACACACACACGCACACACACACACACACACACTCTCGCAATTATTTGCTATAATTGCTTTCAATATGCGAGCTGGAAAATGAGGCAACCGCATGCGTAATTTGAAAATTGCAAAATAAATGCATTCCACAAATTGCTGTGCAATTCGAGAGATAGCAAATGTGAGAGATAAAATTTCCATTTAAAATGTGAGTGATACCGCGATCCTCTGGCTTTCTATAAATACAGATAAATACAGGACTTTGTGGTCCTAAAAAGAAACGCAAACTAATTCAATTTGAATTCAAAGTAAATCCTTTTCAATCCATAATAATAATCGTATTAGTACACATCGAGCGGAAAAATGAATGAAAAATGCATGAATATCCGTGCATTCAATTAATCATTATTTATGCATAAATTAATTTCATTATATTTCTAATTTTTACTGCATCATTTGCCGTCGATTGGATGGGATTTAATTATTTCCCTGATGCTTGTATTTTGTCATTTTAAATATTTATGCGTTTTATTTGCATTTTGTATAAGGTACAATTACCGCAATACCCTGTTTAATTATTTATTTAAATCACATTTCGTATTGTGGTGTAATTTGTGGCACAGTCTGAATGATACCTCAATTTTAGGAGCTAATAAATAATGAGATTTTGACACAATGCAATCAGTGAAAATACGTTGAACTATAATTATTTTAAATTGTATTTATGAGTTGATCAAACAGAGCCAACTATTAAAAATAATTATTAAGAGGCAAAATCAGATTAAAGTGCGTTTAATTAAAAATATTAAGACTGACTCCATAAGAGGATTGTAAACATTAAAAGTATGATAGCTGCAGTTTCTATAAGCTGATTAAGTTCTCTTTTCTCTTTTTCTCTGTCTCTTTGATTGAGTTGCACTTGGAGTAGCGAATAGCTCAGTTTGAATGCCATTAAAAAACGAGTGCTGTCACATTATCACTCAGTCTATAATCAAATAATCAAATGCCTATTTGACACGTCGTTTTCTTTATCCTCTCACCTTTTGCCCAAGTTGCCTCTCAAGCTCCTAGTTCAAACGAGTTTCTTTGCAGTTTGCTTCCTCTTTGTATTTGTTTTTCTCGTTTTTTTAGACAAAAAGTGAAATTGCATATTTGCTTTTATTATAATAAATGCCAATTTAGCTGCCTGCATTTCAATTACGTGAGCACTGTGAAAATTTCCCTTTTAGTTTTCCCCTTTTTTCGCTTTTTTATCTATAACTTTTTTTTTCCCCCAAAACGTGCAGTTCCCGAGACTCGAACTCATAATAATCTGAGAGCCGTGATCACGTTGAGGCAAAAACGTGAACATCGTGAATCAATACCTGAATCTTAAACTGTATCTTAGGCCTTGGGAGGCTCACAATCTATTACCACAGTAAGGCATAATTAGGCCCAGCCTTTGGCCATTTGAGCCATAAATTTGCAAATGAATATGACGGTCCGATCAACGATGACGACAACTATCTATCTACTATAGTTATGTTTGAGTGAATTGGATAATTGAACATACCATAAATGGCCTGAACAAAACATAGTTAAAGCCCTGGTCTGCAGTTTCCTGATATCTTACGTGATATTGCTTTTAAAAGCCAATGTTAATGTCTGTGCCATGAAATTGGCATCTCCACATCGCATATGGCTTATATTCTTGCCAAACAACTTTTGTGCATTAAGGGGGGAAAGGGGATAACTGTCTGTTACCTGTGTTAACAGAGAGAGAGAGAGAGAGACGAAGAACCGAAGTAACTGATTCTCTTGCAATGTTAGTCAGGTCAATAATCAACAGAACATCGCATTAAGACATACTTAATTACAATTGATAGCTGACAATTCCATTTCATTCATTGAACTATTTTGGGAATATATTAAATTACCAAGTTGAGTTAGATTTCGGGTTGGATATTGATTTCAATCAAGTTACAATTATTTAAATATTTAATGATGGTTTGATAAAGAATTTAAATCTAATATCTAATTAGGAATTTGATATCAGGTTTGACTTAATATACAATTAGTTTTTAATTGATATAAAGCAATATTGATTTTTTATAACAGGTAACAATTAGTGATCTTTTTTATATTTATTTATTTGGTAAAATTTCGACTAAGATTTTGAATTAAATTAAACTCAACTTAACTAAAATTTTTATTTTATTTATTTGAGTACGAAAACTAGAGATTTTATTCAATACAGAATTAAAGTTAAGTCTACAAATCTATAAAATTGTTAAAATTTGTTGGTGCGAGATTTGGTTTAATTTATAATATTTTAATAAAATATATTCTCAATTTATTAAAATTTTACATCATATTTAGTGGGTCTAAATATTTTTTTAGAAAATAAAAATATAATTATATTTTTATTTAATAAAGTCGACAGATAAAATCTACTAAGAATTATTTGTAAATTTGTTTGATGAAAAATTTAATTAACTATTTATCTATATTTTGAAGTCGACAGAAAACAAATTTTTAGAAATAAATTTAATTGACAATTAGAAAATAATTATTTTCTTAATTACAACAGAATTCAAATGATAGCTGACATTTAATTGAACCGAAGTTAAGTTTAATTTCGGCTTAGATATTCATAAGTAAAGTGAGTATTATTAAAACACTTGATATTATATCGAATACACAGGCAATAGGATTATTTCTTATTAATTATGATATAATTTGAAATGCCAAGCTTAGTTTAATTTCGGCTTAGATATTAATTTCAATCAAATGAGTATTATTAAATCACTTGCTATTATTTCGAATACAGAGGCAATAGGATTATTTCTTATTAATTATGATACCTACTCTTGATTTCAGCTTTGAATAATTGAAATGCTAATTAACTAAATCCTTGCACTATTTACAGTTGATGATTTGGCTTAATATTTGTGCAACGGGAACCGAGTGGCATCAACAAATTGACAGCTGTTGTGGTTGAATTGGTAAGTGCTTGTTGCCAGTTTGTGTTGATGTTTACCATCTATTTTTTGTTCTTTTTTTTCGTTTATTTTTTGTGTTTTGTTATTCCGCTTGTTATCGCAAACTATTTAAAGGGCAAGTCCTGAAAAATACACGTATCATAGATGTACATGGATTAGAATTCGTTATTTTGGGGTGGAATGCAGGGGAATGGGGAGGGTGTCTGTTCATTTGTCCGTTTGAAGCTGTCAACGGCATGCAACATTTACAGGGTTGCCATTTTGCATGTGACACCCGCAATGATGTGCGGTGTGGAGGAGGAGGAGGAGGAGGAGGAGGGGGAGGGTTGAGTTGAATGTTGAATGCGAATGTTGAATGCGTCATGCAAAGTGTTGCATGTTGCATTTTAAATGAATATTTTATGGTCGACATCAGCAGCAATGCTGAAAACTGAAAATGCTGCCAACTCAAAAAATAACGCTGCCAGTCTCGACTTCTTCTTCTTCTCCTTCCCTGATTGTTTCAGTTGACTGCGTGCGCGAACGCCTTAAATTATGCAACGCGTCGCATGCGTGTTGCATTTTAATGGCCGTCCACGCCCCCACGCCCCCACGCCCCCACGCCCCCACGCCCCCACGCCCCACACAAACTCCCACCCACCCACACGCCCACATACACACCCATAAACAAGTGGGAAAGGCTTTAGTCGAGATCCCGACCATAGAATACCCGTTACTTATTTCAAAATATGAGTACTTTAAAGAAATTACTACCTAGTAAAAACTATTGCATACTTTTAGGCGATTATACTCAAATAATAACTTTAATTAAATAACTTTGGTTAGCTATTACTCCCGTTCTTCTTGTCCGATCTTGCTGCGGTTAAGTGAGATAATAGATAATATTAACATTTTTTTTCGCGATTTACGGGGACAGAAAGGGGTGTGGCTTAAATTTAAAACAAACTTGATCTGCGAGGAGTCTAGAAAAATATTTGTGCGAAATTTGGTTACTCCATCTCTAATAGTCTCTGAGATCCTTTTGTTTATACAGACAGACAGACGGACAGACAGACAGACGGACAGACAGACATGGCTATATCGACTCGGCTGTTGATGCTGATCAAGAATATATATACTTTATAGAGTCGGAGACGCCTCCTTCTCCCTGTTAAATACATTCCAGCGAACACAATATACCCATTTACTTATTTTTTAAATAGCGGGTATAAAAATACACACACATATACACTCCTACTCGCCGCTTTTTTATGGCACATTCAATGAAGTGCACAATAAAATATTTATAGACCTCGCACAGTTCAATAGCTCGACATCTTAAAGCCCAACACACAATCGAACACATATACGATCCAATCAAAGTATCAAATATTATTTTTGAAAATAACAAGACTTACATTTTTTAATTAACCATATAAGGAATTATCTTTAATAAACCCTCATGTTATCTGAACTGTGTTTTTTAAGTTCATGTTGAGTGAAACGCTATAAAATTCGACTATCTAATCAAAAAAAAAAAAAAAAAACAAACGAGTTAAATATTAGGAAATTCCAAAAAGTAAAAATAACATTGAAAGTACAGAAATTAATTAATGAAATACAGAAATCAAATTAATTTAATTTTAATTTAGGATATTTCTAGATTTTAACTCTTCAAATTTTAAAACCTAAAACATATATTAGGCAAATTTCAATTATGTAGCAGTGTGCATTTGCATTGGTTATTTTATTCTAAAAAGGAATTATTTAAATAGCTATATACTTCAATTTAAGAGCCTGAAATTATATTCCAAATATTTCTGTATGGTTCAAATAAAAAATAACGAAATAAACCTAAATATATATTAAGAAAAACAAATAAAAAACACTTACTGTCGTTTTCTAAAAACCAAGTAATTTTATTAAAGAGATATTTTTAAACTAGACATTATCTCCGAAATACGTTTTAAACATAGATTTGTATAATCTTATTTTATCGGGAATAATTTAAAGGCCTAGACAGCTGAAAGCCCAAGAATCCCAATCGAAGTGCCAGAAATGTTTATCATGAACCTGGCTCAATGCAGAATAGACAGCTAGATAGACAGCGAGCAGGCAAATGTACTCGTACTCTATTCACATTGCAGTATATAAGGAAGAGATGAATACTCCACAGACGAGAGAGAGAGGGAGAGACAGAGAGAGAGAGAGCATCTCTAGAGAAACTGTCAGACATTCATCTCAATTTATCGTTCTTAGTCGCATATCCGAGCAGATCGAAGTGTCGTCTGCGTATATCACAGTCACATCCCAGACTCAGATGTATATGTGCGAGTGTGTGTGTGTGTAGGTGTGTGTGTGTGCGTGTGTAGATTAAGCTGCTGCATCCTTTGGTTACCCCCAAACCTTCCTTACCATCTTCCCTTAACCATTTGTTGCCACAGCAAACGAGTAATTTCACTTGACATGCAATTTTTTGTGTGTCCTTCTCTCTTACTGTCCCTCTTTCACTCTCTCTCTCTCTCTCTCTCTCTCTGTCGAGCTAACAAACAAACAGATGTAAGGTTGCATCAGATAGAGCATGTTCCATCCCATTTCAAATTTTATCTCCCAGTGCGTGAGTGTGTGTGTCACTCTTGTCCCAGTTTTGATTATTTTGCCACAAAAAAAAAAATAATAAAAATCGAAAGTACTCGCATTTCACAACAGAAGCGTGTGAAAAATACCAAAACTAGAAATGGAATAAGTGAGAAACATGTCAGGGTATTATATGGATAAATAAACAATCATTGGCCCACTGAACCTTCGGATAAACTTTCCCACAGCTGGAACAGATAAATTGCAAGTGAATCAGTTAGAAATTGGACAGGAATAAAACACTTCTGTAACTGAAAAATTAACCGACAAGCAGAACATAAATCATATAAAATTTATATTTGAATTCTCCCTTATAGTAGTTATATTTTTGATTAGCTGATCAACCTTAAACCCATTTTATAAGACTTACAATACAATATTGAATAGGTAGTTATTTTTTTAAAAAGTTATTCAATTATATACAAATTTTATTCTCAGTTTCTTAACAAATAAATGAAATATAAATCTTACAAATCTCTAAAAGGTTACTTAAGATTAACCAAATTAAATTAATAATTTGTATATAAACTAGAATACTAGTTACATTAACCCATACAGCATATCAAAATTGAATCAAAAGTACCTTTATATTTATCGAAACATTGTTTACTGGTTGGTTTCTCAAAGGTAATCTTGATTGCTTAAAATGTAATCTTTGCATTTGAAATTTAATAACCTTTTCTCAGTACATGCACGTGAAATTAAATCTTCCAATTACATTTACAAGTCAAACTCGAATCACAGCTCGAAAATTGATTTGATGCTTGCAGTATTTGTGAGTTGACTAGATGGATTGTATTTTGTGGTGTAAAATAGTTGCGTTTATCCCTTTAGTAAATTTTCAGCTCTTTGGTATAAATAGGAAAATTGTTAGCCCTGTACACAGAAGTTACAGAGGCGTATAGATTTGTGACATTGTCTGTCTGTGATTTATGGAAAAAACAAATTTTTAGTTTTTGGATAATTCAGATTGTTTTACTCCAAGTCCGAAATGCAATTGAATAAAATTTAATAACAGGTACTATTTCAATTCTTTAGCCTTAAAATTGGGCAGTAATATTTATCGAACGATTGTTGTAAATTTATTTTTGATCGATTAATAAACAGAGGAAATAATTGAGATATAGTCATGTCTAGTTTAATTCTTTTACTACTGAGTTCAAGTATATTTTTAAAGAGTTCTTTTAATAATTTCTATGTTTACTAAAATGGTTATATTATTAAAAATAATTAAGGGTACTGGGCATTAAACAGTCGAGTCTTTTAACTGTTACGTTCTTGTTTGTTAGCCAAACTAAACTAAAATTGTTGCAAATCTATTCAGTTGTTGTTGTTGTTGTTGTTATGCGCTTTGCAACTCAAGTAGTTTAAGTTGAAAGAGAATTCGAATACCAGAATCCGCACAGCTGCTTAGCAAGAAGAAGAATCCATTCAATTGTGGCATTGTCTTTTGCATTGTTTTTTTTTTTTTTTTTGGGTGTAGTCGCCTTTTAGCCTTCCCTTTTCAGCTGTGCTTTCTGCAGCTTTGTTTGTTATGCATTTGAGAATTACTTAGCATCAGCACTTGAATGTTTCACACATGCCACACATTTCCTCTGTCCACTCAAATGCCGAGTACAGTGTATACCGAGTACAGTGAACATTTGGTATTGTGATGATGTTGCTGTTCTGTTGCTGCTGCTGCTGCGAGAGAATTATCCGCTTATGCTAATCTGTCTTACGTATCCCATTTTCTCTGTCTATTTTTCATCTATCTAACTCTATATTTTTTTTGGTCTCTTACTGATATTTCTCTCTATGGCCATGTTTGCTATGTGTGTGTGTGTGTGCGTGTGTGTGTTTCACGGATGAACAGATTGAGCCGGTTTTAAAAGTACACACACACACACTCACACACACACACACACACACACACAAACACACAGAGGACTCTGCATCCATTCTTAAGAATCCATCTATTGTAGGAGTACGTGTACTTGATGACCCTCTGAATTGTTGTCAGCTCCTTCGATGTCACTTGCTTCAAGAATATCTCTGGCAGGCACTGTAAGTACTTCCGTTTCCGTTTCGTTTCGCTTCGTTCCGTTCTCGTTCTCGTCGCTTAAACTGTTCCACAAATAACTCATCCGATTATGTCTGGCCATTGAGTTGACCAAAGTTGGCTTAGCTTTATCACGTGTCCTTCCTTCCTTTCTTTCTTCGTTTCTTCTTGCATTCTTTTTAGCTGTCAGCGTGTTTATAACAATTGTTATCGTTATCGTTCTCCTCACACGCACAGAAAAAGAAAATGTGTTTTCAAAATAAATATTTAAGATAAACTCTGATAAAAACTCGGTTTTCTAAATCAAAATAAAATGTCGTTAATTATTTTACAGAAAAAAAATTAATAAACATAACCTAGAAATCAAAAAATCTTAAGATAAATATTTAAGATTTTCACTGTTAAAAACTAGGTTTATTTAATCAAAAAACTTAACTGTATTTTTATTTAAAGTAATTAAAAAAAAAAAAACATAATTTTGTGTATAATTAAAATATACACTGATAAAAACTAGGTATATTTAATAAAAAAAAATTGTTGTTCGTTTTTTTATAATTTAAAAAAAAAGTCCTAATCTAGGATTCAATATGATTTCTATTATCCTAAATATCTAGGCTCACCGCACATTTTAAAGATTAATTGTATTGAATAATAATTTTTTTTGTCAGTGTAATTATTACATTATGCGAATCAAATGATGTGGGTCGTTATGAAAGTAGACAAATTAAATAAAAATTATTTATTAAAAACAATAAATTCTTCTTAAGACTCCGATGATCATAATATTGCAAAATAAGAGTAAAATAATAAGCCGTATTTAAATAAAGTATTTCGTTTTGGGCTTTGACAGCTTTTAACATTAATTTTATGCCAGAAAATCGGATTTTTTTTCTGTGTACAGCTGCGTTTTTCTACTAACCCAAAAAAATTGTTGCTGTTCCTGTTCTTGCTGTTGTTGCTGTTGTTGTTGCTACTGCTGAACTTTCTATGCGCATGAATTTGCCTTGAGCGTCATGGTTCTTTTCTAGACCCAATCCAATTAACAATGTTAAACGGCCAAGAACAAAAGCCGCTCCAAGCTAAAAAAAAAAGAAAAATGTAAAACCCAATTGCAAACATTTCAAAATTATTCAGGTTAAGCGGAGCAGCGACGCTGGCAGCGACAGAGGCAGCGGCAGAGGCAGAGGCAGCGGCAGTTGCAGCGAAATTAACGTGAGTCAACGCAATGAAAACATACGGAATCTGTTTGCTCCGTCGCCGGCAACACTGGCAAAGCGGAAAGCGGAGAGACAACGGAGTCAAAGTAGCGTCTGCCTGGAGCGGAAACAGTTCCAGTCGGAACAGGAGCAGGAGCAGGAACAGGAGCAGGTTCAAAAACATGACCAAATGCTGCGACGCTCCATGGAACAAATTGGCAGCTACAATGGGAATAAAATGACAATGAACACTGGGGATTACCGCAGGGTGAAAGAGAGAGAAATCAGAGGGCTGGAGAGCGAGAGAGCAAGCATAAATCAATTGACAATGACTAGGAATCAATCAGCAGCAATGAAACAATACAATGGCGTTAACAGCAATTCAATGGAACGTAACTACAACAACAACAACAACCAGTTGGATTTTACCAACAACAATGGTTGGCATCAGAGTCCAATTCAATTGGCTACTGGACAGCTGTATGCCACGCCCACACGCCCAACAGGAGCACGAAGTCAGGCGGAAAATTCCATTAACAGCATGGAGGAAAAACAGGAGCAACAGCTTAAGTTGCCTGGATTCTGGAACAGCAACAACAACAACTACAACTACAACAACAACAATATGAACTATGGTAATGAAATGACCTGGAGCAATGCAACAGAGAAATCTCAGACATTGAATCACCTGGAAATTCTACGCGATTCTGGCAAAGTCAAAGCAGACAAAAAGCAAGGAATTTATTCTGCAGCTCCAGCTTACAATTACTATGAGCATGAGGATGACTTTGAGGATGAGAATGAGGAGGAGCAGGATGGGGAGGAAGAGGAAGAAGAGCTGCAGGAGCTGGTTAATGGGCAAGCGGAAGCGGATGAGGTTGATAAGTTGCAGCTGCAACAACAGCAACAACAGCAACAGTTGCAAAGCGCAAGGTAAATTGACAGAGCTCAAAGGCAAATGCAAAAACAAAAACAAAAGCAGAAGCAAAAGCAAATGCCAAATCAAAGGCAAAGCAAAGCACAAAATGCTACAAAATGTTTCTATGTTTTGCAAAAAATACTTTCAATTAAATTCCTACAATGAATTAAATGTTCTGTAGAACAAGCTATTGAAAATCTGGTTTATTAAACTAACTAGAAAAAAGAAATGGGAAAAATTGGAGTAATTGAATTCTACGAAATATTATTTTTGAAAAAAATAAGTATCACAATCTGAATCAATTCAGTATCTTGCTATAAATCCTTTTACATTGCAATGGCATAAATATTTAAGCATATACAGACGATTGCGAAATATATAAATAGTAAGAACAGCATATGTAAGAATATAATTCGATCAAAAAAGTGCTATAATAATAACAACAATAAGTCTGTATATTATTTTAATAGTACACATATTAAGCTATTTACATCCAAAAAGAATGCATATCCTGCTATGTCCTTATCCCTTATAATATCAACTTTGTTATGTTAAGTCGAAATTCAAATGTGCGAAAAAATGGATCGAATACGCTTTTATCTGTACATTTAATATGATAAATCCCCAACAGTTTTCAGGAACATTTTAACACAAATGGAGTCTATAGATCCTATAAAACTGTGGCGTATATTCTAATATTATACCAAATATTTTCCACTTCTTGCTATAATTATCCATAATTTTGTGTCCCTAATATCCATAGCTGAACCATTGGATTATTCAATTTGAAAAAATGTATTAAGTTTTCATATATGCTGTTCCTATTATTTCGTACACGTCTGTACATTATTATGTAAATGAAAAGCAAAACAAATGATTTATGGATAATAATTATTTTAACTATAATAAACAATAAATTAATACTAAGAATTTATTCAGTGGAAAGTATTTTTGTCATGAACTTTTAACTTTTTGCAAGCAAAAGTTTACAGAGTAATCCGTAATTTATTTTGTTATTTTCAAATAAAACAATTATAAAAGCGAAATGTAACCTTGACCCTGTTGGCCATTCAAATTGCAACTGCAACAGTTTGTCAGACATTTGCATTGGGTTTGATTTGTTCGCTCGATTGGTTTGTTGACGGTAAGTTGTTGTTGTTGTTCGAGCTGTTGTTGTTGCTCGAGTTGTTGTTGTTGTTGTTGTTGTAAGCAGCTCAAGTGCAACTGCTGACAACAATCGCAATAAAATCGATAAGTCTCTCTCGATTTGTTTGGCATATCGACAACAGCACAATTGAACGACATTCTTCAATCGCATTGATGCGTGACAAGCAACAACAACAACAACAACAACGACAACAAATTGGGGCAAGTGACTATGAGAAGGGGGCGTGTCACTGAATGCATTAAGCGTGTCATTTTGAGCAGTAGCTGTTGCAGTTGCAGTTGCAGTTGCAGTTGCACAATCGCCAATGATTTGATTTGAGACTCCCTTTTATTTTTTCATCCATTTTCTGCTGATTTGCGAATAAAGATTGTGCGGGTTACGCGTTCACTTGAACACAGCAACTATTTATACAGTGGGTGCCAGCTTATTTGACCCACTTCTCTAACAAAAATGAAATTTTAAATGCATTAATCTTTTAATGAAAGAAGCGTAGATTTGTTAAATAATTTTAAACAGGGAATAATACCGAAACCGGTACCGGAACCGTTAACCGAAATTAACCGTTTCGTTTTGAGAACCGGAACCGGAACCGTAACCGAAATAAATTAGTTTACAAGAACCGAAAACCGAAACGTTTGTACCGGTACGCTTTCGGTACACTTTTCGAAAAATAATTGTTGTTTTTCGGTATGTATATCATTTTAAATAAACTTTAAATAACTTTAAATTTAGGTTTGGTTTATCTCGATAGAATACAAACATATAGTGCGTGTGTATGTACAAATCCGTTAATATATTTTTGTTTTATAACACTTATTTTTTTTATTTTTTATTTAATGGCCGTACCGGTACGTACCGGTACTGATACCGGAACCGAAAGGAAAAAACCGAAATAGAACCGTTTACCGAAATAGTTGTTTCGGGACGTACCGGAACCGAAACCGGAACCGATATTTGTTTCGGTTTGATTCCCTGATTTTAAAGCTTAGAAGAATATTTTTATTTTAATTAATATATATTATATTATTATAAAAATATATATTTTTGATAAAAAAGCAAAAAATAAATTGTCTCAGCTAGGATGTGTGCAAATTTCAGCTTTCTAGGTCTACTGGTTTAAGCTGCGCAATGATCAGTTAGTCAGGAAAAAGAGTTTTTAGAAATCAATAAAAAGAATATATTTAAAAATATAGTGGGACAAAAATTTGTGAGCCACTGTATATGGAGAGCATGTGAACTGACGATGAGGAAGACACTGATGATAAGGGGGATAGTATCCAAAAAAATCAATCATGCGTAGCTGTGTGCAGAGGGAACTGAAACAAGGAAGGGGAATAAGCTGCGCAGATTCACTCAAGTGAGAGAGGGAGTGAGAAAGGGGCAGAGAGAGAGAGAGAGAGAGAGAGTGGAAGGGAGATGGCAAATGCATAATCTTGTTGTCGATGTTGGCGAGTTCAGTGACTGCGGCTAATTGAGCAGGAGAAAGGTAGCGGAAAGCAATTTGTCATTTGATTGAAAGTGAGTTTGATTTACACTGTGAGCTCAATAATGATTCCAAGTCAAAGTCGAACAAAATTCAATGAGAATCGAATGCAATTATCATAGATATCGAGTATTTGTGAGTGAAACAATTCTACAATTAGCTAAGGTAATTCACTCAAATTCTGGACTAAGATTGAAACTGTAGGTTGCCTTCAATTGATCCCTCTGCAATCCTATTTTATATTTGGTCTAATTGTTTGGTACTTTTAATATTTGGTGGAACTTATCTTTATTATATTATTCCCTATCCATCTAAACTTTCATTTTCAATTAGAAAATAAAATTATTTGTATTATTTTCTTATCATTTATCATTCATAGTTGCCAATAGATAAGCAACCATGCCAATAAAAAACTAAATTTATATGCAAATAAATATATTTGTATTTTTTTAAATGCAATTTTATATTATATTCAAAACTTATTTTTAAAGAAGTTTTTAATTTTATTCAAATTCTATTAGGATTATTATTTGTACTTGTTGCAAAAAAATTCCGCAGTTGACATTAAATAAATTTATAACGAGTTAAACAAACAAACAAATTAACTAAGATATGAAGCAATTAAATTATTTTGAATTTAGTACTCTTATTTTACAATCATATTAAAAATTAAAAAAAATGATTTTAGCAAATTTTATTATTTTATATTCTATATATTTTTCTAATACGTCAACAGTTCATAGTTGGCAATAAATAGTTAAAAAAAAAAATTGAATACATAAATAACAAAATAAACAAATAAATCAATGAATAAATGCCGAATTAAACAAGCATTAAATGAAAGAATAAATATTTAATTATTTTTAACATAAATACATAAATAACCAAATAAATCAATTATTAAATTGCGAATTAAATAAGCACTTAATAAAAGAATAAATAATGAATTATTACAAAAAATGAATATATTGAACTCTGTTGCCCTTAACTCTGTTTTTTTAGTTTTTCTTTTTTTTATTATGCTGTTGTTTTCTCTTTTCTTTTTTTTGTGTGTGAAGTGCGAGTAATAAAAACAGATCGCAAATTGGAAGGGAAATTGCTGTCACTCACTAAAGTTGCTCATGTTGTTGTTGCTCTTGTTGTTGTTGCTGTTGTTGTTGTTGTTGTTGCTGAGTTGTCGGCAATTGTATTAAAGCATAGCCATCACTTGATGTTGTTGACGTTCCCTGGTCTCCAATGTTCCATCATTAATACACCGCATCAGTTTAATTTAATGCAACGCAGCAATTTTATCAAACAGCAGCAACAACAACATGAGCAACAACAACAGCAACAGCCACGGCAACAGCAACAACAATAGCAATAACAATAGCGATAGCAATTGCTATTAACACTGCCTCCTATCAAACATCGCACAGCAATCAAATGCAGTGCCATTGTTGTTGTTGCTATTGCTGTTGTTGCTGTCGCTTATCACACGTCGTTGTCGTCGTCAACCGATAAATATATGTACATATATATGTCTGCTATATATATATACTCCAACTTGCCCTTACTTCTGAACTTCGTCTTTGAATTCATCGTCGGGTCACGATGCTTGCAATTTCTGACTGACATTGCAGTTGCAGTTGTAGTCGATGTTGCTGTTGCAGTCGATGTTGCTGTTGCTGTTGCCGTTGCAACGTTGTCGATGTCTGCAATTGATTTGATTGCTGCAGCCAGATACTTGCCCCAGCCCTGGCTTCCTTAGTTGCTTCCTGTCTGAATGTGCCTGTCAATTTCTCATCGCGCTTCATGATATGCAACTTTGATAGGCTGCATCGGCAATTGCCAATTGCCAATTGGCAGCATGTTTGATTTCTTGTCTGACATGACTCCGTTCTCTTCCCTTATCTTCTCTCTGTGCTCAGCTTAGTTCACTTCCTTCTGCTGTGGATTTAACTGACGGCTCCTTTGTCCTGTTATCTGTCATCCATCGCCTCTAATCGGCTATTTTTGATGGCAATGAACAGCCGTTAAATTTGCATGACGATTACAATTGGAACTACAACTTGAAATCGTCTATCTCTTAGTGTCTCTTTCTCTATCAGTTCATGTCTGAGCCAGGCCAAGTTATGTCTTGTCAGCAATATATATTTATATATATATATACACATGCGGGCTTTACGTAAGTTTCCCCCAGCAATAATAATCTGAGAGTGCTTTAAATTGTGCATTGTCTGCAATTTGTAATCACTTTTAAAGCTCTACCTTTTTACACTAAAAAAAAAAGATACGAGATTCTGGCTTTAAATTAATTGCAAACAATGTACAATATTCTGAAACCGAGTAGGAAATTATTTATTTAAATATGGGTTTTCATTTGGCTGTCAGAACAAATTTAGATCTAAGTCTAAGTCAAAATTCGTATATAGTCAAATTTATTTATTATATCTGCAATATATACTTAAGAAATAAATATCTTTTTATAGAAAAACCAATTTATGAGGTTAAAGTCTAGTAAAGAAAGTCTATCGATGCCCAAAAGCTTCTGATATCCAATTTTGTTACGAACGATATTCTATTTAATATGGAAATTTCTCTTCAAACCAAAATAGTTCAGCATTGAGCAAAAAACTAATATAGAGAGTACAGAGAACTTTGGCATTTTTGCGAAATGGGCTGCATACCTTAAAAATGTAATTAATTCAGGAGTAGTTTATATCTATTAAGTTGTATAACGTTCGTCACTAAATTGGATATCAGAAGTTTTGGAACATCTAGGCAGACTCTAATCTCAAATATCAGCTATAAAGAGTTCACTCAGACAACATGTTGTTTCAATTAAACGTTAAAACAGAGTTACTAGACTGACAACAGTGTTGTTATCAATGTGACTTCTAAAACAACAAATGTTGGCTTCTAATATGGACAAGAAACAAGCTTCGTTAACTTTGCCCTGGCTATCACTAGCAACAACAACAGCAACAACAACAACAACAGCGGCAGCAATTACAACAACAAATAAAGCCCCGAGACGAGCCTGTTGTACTCATCGTAGTTATAGTTCAAAATCCGACTATCTGGCTACCATAAAGACAAATGAAAAAATATGCTTGATGTAACGAAACAAAAAAAAAATAAAATTCTGGGCCAGACAATGGAAAACAACGAGGACTGCAAAGTTGCTGGCATACAAAAAAAAACAAAAAAAAATGGACTCTGGCGCATTTCCGGCAGCAGTCAACATGGCGGATGGTCGTGACGCCGTTTTGTGCCCAGCAAACAAAAAATACTAAATCCAAATATAAAAGGACAAAAGCAAAGCCAACTCTTGGCCTGTTCATATTTTTGACTCTCATTCCAGTTGCAGTTGCAGTTGCAGTTGCAGTTGTTGTATGGCCCAACAAAAGGGAGTTTAACAACTTTGTCAAGGTGTTTATAGAGCATATATGTTGTTTTGATGGGATTATGACAGCGAAACTTGCTCTCATTCTATTTAATCGCATTGCCGGCAAACTTCTATTGTAGTCCTCTATTTTGTTGTTGCCATAGAGTGAATTTAGGAATGGGTATTGCCATGAAAACATTGATATTGATAGGAGGAGAAATACTGCAAAATATCATATCCGCTAAATTTTAAGAAATTTCGATATAAACTCCAAATTTAATGTTAGAGAGTTGAAATTTGTAAAGTAGTATTTTAATTAATTTTAGTTTCTTAAATTGGATGATACCTTCAAAAAAGAGTTATATATTTGCATAAAACCCGATTGTTCCTACGGTTCCTATATGATTAAGTTATCCGATTAGGATGTAAAATAAGTAAGAAAGACAAAATCTGTGAGTTTAGTTGAGATAGCTCAAATAAGTTGTTGATACTAAGATATTTAATAGAAGTGTAATCTTTGACTCCAAATTTGACGACTTGCAGGTCGAATTATCCAAAAAGCCGTATTATTGCACGATCAAATCGTTTCAACTATGTTGTGTAAAAATTTAAACTTTCTGGAGCTTACGGTCTGGTCTCCACAATGATTAGTCACTCAGTCAGGACAAAGAGTTATTTATAGATGGATAGATAGATAGATAAAAAAGGGTATACGAGTGTCGATTGATTCCAAAGTGGCCTTAACTGTTGCTAACGTTATCAGCGGGCCAATGAATATCATATTGAACTATTGAACACTAGAGTTTTTCATATTTTTCACTTGATGGAAGTGATGTGTTCACAGCTTGATTTTTATAGACCGCGTTTGATTGCATTTCGCACAGCAATCTGCAGTCTGATATTGACTGAACATTTAGATATGCTTTGTTAATGAAATTCTTTCCTCTCTATATTTCTTTCTCTCTCTCTCTCTCTTTCTTTTGTCTCTCCCTTTTGCAGTTGTGCGCAGTCTGCGCCGCTAGCGGAGCGCCTGCAGCGATTCCGGGAGCGACAGCAGCGTTACAACAGCAGCGTTGATATCAACGACAACGACAACAACAACAAAAACTACAACTACAACAACAACAACAACTACAACAACGACTCATTATCAGCTGAACAAATAGACGTAACCGTTGCCAATTTGCATAGGCAGAGCAGCAATAACAATTGTCAAGGTGCTGTTGCTGCTGTTGCTGCTGTTGCAGTTGCAGTTGCAGTTGATGCCGGCACACGTGGTTCGACTGACGTTTTAGAGCAATACCAGGCACAGTTTGGTGTCCAGCCGACCAGTGAGCGAGAGGAGAAGGAGGAGGCAGCAGTTGGCGCCACACGACGACGTGTGCTCATCAAGCGTCGCATTGTCCGCTCGACACGTCTCCGTTCACCGGATCCTGCTGCTACTGCTGCTCCTGTGGCTGCTGCTGCTGCACCTGTCAGGAGCAAGTTGGTCAGTGCAGAGCAGAGAACTCAACTTGGTTGGCTGTCAAGACTGCGGAATTTCGCTGGCAACACACAAAGCTCAATAGAGACGCTCAATACGAGCGATAGGAAAGTCAATTCCCAACCCAATACACTTCCCGATTCGAATCCCAGTCCCAATCGTAATCCCATTATGGCCGTCCTGCGTACTATGAAGCTTAAGGAGCGCCTGGCTATTAGCCTCGGTGCAACTCTCGTCCTGCTCACCCTGCTGCTCATTGTCGATGTGCAAATGGATTTCGGTGTTGCCAATCGACATCTGTTGCAGCAACAGCAACAGCAACATCAAAAGCTCCGATTTGGTGGCAACAGCAACAACGATTACAACGATGTTGGCACAGCAGGTGGAAATGGAGGTGGAATGTTGCACGAATTCAAGCGCAAGTTCCTGCAGAAGAGGTGAGTACCTAACGTCGTAATTCTTTGTTAACGAGTGTAGTTTGTAGGCAAGTGTTAATTATTGATCAAGAAATACCCTGTAAGCAAGTCTGAAGCGAATTTGAATTATGTTACAGACAGAAATTGACTAAGCAAGAGACTGCTGATAAGGAAATAAACTCAGCTGAATTGACTGACTAAAAAATACCCTGTAATCATGATTAAAAGTAGCTTTTAAGGGAGCGAGCATTACTCGTTACTACTAAATTGAGTAAGATGATAAGGAAATGCACTAATCTTAGTTGACCGACTAAACAATACCCTGTAACCAACTATGAAAGTACGTTCTAAGTGAGATAGAATAACTAATCTGACAGAAAATGACTTAGAAAGAGACTGCTGATAAGGAAATGAACTCAGCTGGATTGACTGACTAAAAAATACCCTGTAACCATGCTAAAATGTATCTTTTAAGGGAGTGATCATTATTCGTTAGTAAGAAATTGAGTAATATGATAAGGAAATACACTAATCTTAGCTGACTGACTTAAAAATACCCTGTTATCAAGTTTAAATGTTGTTTTTAAGCGATTTACGATTATTTAATGGTCAGCAATTGAGTAAATTGAAATATGGGAGTTAACTTGCTTAAATTTAACTTTTAAGCTCCTTGCTGTTGCACATGGAGAATTCATTATGTTTATCATACCCTTTGTATCAGTCGAATGGGTATAATAAGTGAGTGTGTTGAAATAACTCTTATGCTATTGACATAAAAGTTATGTATTGGCAAAAAAAATAATACAAATTTCATGAAAAGTAAGTCAAGTATGAAAAGAGTGAGCCACTTGTAAATATTATAAATAATATTAATGTTATTAAGTAAGCTCTCAATAGAGTCCACTCCGGTCTAAAGAGTCATGAGCGCACTTCTATGCACTCGAGTTTAATTTCCAATAATGAGATATTTGATAGCATACTTTTGGGCAGCTGGTTTTAGCTTTGGGTAAGTTACGTAGTTGCCTCCTCTCCCAGGAACTTCAGCCTCGCATTGTGTATAATTCAATTTAGCAAATGCATCACGAGTTGCAATATAAGCTGTTTGGTCTGGCATTAAAACGCAATTTGCTGCTAAGCAGAAAGAAGTCAGGGGAGCTTAAGATATTGCATGGCCGGTGTAACATAGTAGAAAAATCCAAATACAGTGGAACCTGTCTTTAAAGCAGTCACAGTAAATTTACTATTTTTTTTGTAATATTTCATATTAAAATAGTTTGCAATTAGCGAAAAATAAAAAAAAATATATTAATAATAATAAGTACAGTTGAACTTTTCAACGACCATAATAAAATAAATGTAAATAATGGGAAAGTTCGCTTTAAATATTTTAAAATTTGAAAAAAGGTTAGGGGTTAAGAAAGTTGATCACAAAAGAGAGTATGAGAGCTAGAGACAGCAAAATTGGTATACGACTTCTTCAATATCATAAGCTGTTCAAGTTTGTTTTAAGAATTTGACATCTTTCGACCCCAAAATCGAAATTTCAGATTACTATTCTGAATTATCAGGTCAATTTCAAAGATAACATTTAATCTCTTACCTTTCTGACTTAGTTTTTAGAGCTTGTTCGAGAGGCAGACAAGTTTAATTTAGAAAAGTTCGTCATATAGAAGCTTTACTGTATGTAGCAACAACAGAGAATGTACGGCACACCTTTTACATACTACTACAAATGCCTTTAGGCCAACTTAGGGTTGCATTTGCGCTTTTTACGATGACGTCGACCTGCTGCTCCTGCGTTTTCTTTATACCTACATAATCGCATGGTATGTGAGTGTGTGTGGGTGTGTGTGTGTGTGTGTGTGCCGGTGGTTGGCGGAAGTTATGTAATAAAGCATAAAAAATGACGCAGCAAGACGCAAAATACGCTTGCCAAGACACAAGACTTTCCGGCTGAGCCCACTAACCGAGCTGGCAAGCAGGAAGGGGGACGAGGGGGGTGAAAGAGTGAGACAGTCAACCAGGCAGGAAGGCAGTCAGCCAGTCAGCCAGTCAGTCAGTCAGTCAGGACAAGAGGGAATTCTGCTGGCAAGGGAACATAAAACGCCAATATTTTGCTAGTAAATATTTAATTAATTCATAAGTCGCTTGGTGTGGCCTGTAAAATGGTTTCCATATTTCCGGGTCCGGGTCCGGGTCCCGGTCTCAGTTCCCGTCGCGCCGTCGGAAACTTTGCATCCATCCATTTAAGTATTATGCCACGGCAAATGCAAAATTATGATACCTTTTACTAAGTCCGTGCAGTGCAGTGTAATAAATTCTATTAAAGCATCCAGAATTTGCGGGACACTTTTCCTTTTACCTCCTCTTTTCTTCAGCTTATGCAATTTGATTTCAATTATTAATTATTTCATTAAGAATTTCATCATCATCATGGAGATGCTATAAATATTTTTGGTAATCTATGAAAAGCGTAGAATATATAAATATATATTTATTCTAATGATAGTAATCTGAAATTTGTACACATCTCTAACCTTAAGAGCTGTGCTCACTGCCAAAGGCATAACTCCAAGCAGCCGAATTAATTCCGATCTCTGGCTTTTCGAGAGCATAAACAAGACTAGACGTTGTTGTCTGGCATTCAGATTGTAGAAGGATATATTGTAAAACTCGTACATGATGTCGCCATTCTGAAAGGAGGCCTCTTTAATTGGCAGCTTAGTATAAGTTCATTGGGTCACATACACAGTTCTCGAGTAAAGTGCCGAGTATGCAATAGATATACATATTCGGAATCAAAACAATTACATAACAGTAGCCTCCAGGCCACTCACTGGTGAGCAGGACAAAAAGGGTCATCACAATGCAGACGGCAGAGGTGGCTATCTGGACCGAGACAATTGAATAGAACACCTCATTACATTGCCTAATGAACCTGCAAATAAATAATTTCAAAAAAAATCTAGTGAAGAGAGTAAATCAAATATTTTATGTATTACAAAAATAAAACTTAATGAAAACGTGGATGAAAATGTGGATGACAAGAACGAAAGCAAGGACTTGGAAAGTCAAAAAAGAAAACAATCAGAGCACAAAGGTTTGAAGAAAGCGCTTAGAGCTCAAAAATATTATTACTAGTTCCATTTTTAGAATATTTTACAAAGTAAAGCAATATATAAAACGTATTTGAAAAACTGAAACAGCAGAAATTAAAAATATTTTATTAAAAATTATCTGATATTGGATAAAAAATATTAAATTTTCATTTTGTCTCATTTTTGCATTCCCAAATTATTATATGAATTATTTCTTAGGAATATTTTGAGCTCACTTTAAATATCTCTGATGAAACTGTGCGATATCGATGAGCATTTGAACTTGATACGATTCCGATTGATTCTCCGCTGCGTCCTCCACATATTTATTGAATATATCGACCTTCAAACGCAGCACATCCGCAAACACGAAAGACTGCAATAAGTGTACGATAATGGCCAGATCTCCAGCATACAATCCAATTCCCCCGATGATCAGAGTGGGAACGTGTGCTCCTTGGGTCACCCAGGCACCCACTTCAGTTTCCGAATCGACGCCCGGAAGATGAAAGTGCATTATAAAATTGACTTTGCCACTCAATTTCGATGCCACCAAAGGGGTGACTACCATGCCTATGACTCCAAAAAGATAGTTCATTCCCACCCAGCGAAGACAACGCCGTAATCTGTGGCAACTGTGCAATAAAACTTTCGTAAATCGGGGATCGGGTTGTTTTTCATATTCCTCGTAGATCTCCAATATATGATGATTCAGTTCGTAAATTTTAAGAGGATTGCAGATGCCGACAAACAACTTATTACAACCCTGTATTACACTTCCACTCATCACAATTGCCTGCAGCGTAAACATCCAATTATTTTCAGTGATCACCGTGATCAAAGTGCAGATTGTATAGGTGACAATGGCCATAACGGTCACAGCCGTGATTATATTGAATCGGTAATTCTTATCGTAGACATCGACACCAACACAATTCGTTATGAAGCGCACAAAGCGCATAATTTCCGTGAAATTCTCAGTTGGTCGCGACGACATTCCGGCAACTTTTGATGGAATCCATTAGCTAGTCTAGGAATTTATATGGACTCTATCTGGGATCCTAGACGGCTGCAATTGACATTGTCCTCCGCATGCCGTTAATAGCTTAATTAATCTCACTATTCCTGGGAGTTGATAAAGCAATGTCACCTGCTTTATGCATTTAAAGAGAAATGTTTGTCCAACGATTAAATATGACATTTAAGTTCAAGTTAGGTCATAAATGTACACAAGAAAGCGAGATAAAACAAATATAAACTCAGGCAAAGGGGCAAAGCAGGTATACAAATATAGGAACACTAGGGGGCTCCATTAACTGCTCGGTTCGCTCGCCAACCTCCGGTTCACTTCTTAGCAATAAACAATAAAATGAGGGTACCCATCCGCCTAAAATTTTACCTAGAATTCTTGACCACGAATTTCATCACGATGAAATAATCTCAGCTATGTTATGCCAAAATTTCATTCAAATCGGCGTTATCGTATCGACTGCACGAATATCAGTCAGTTAGTCAGGATAAGAAGTTGTGAAAATACAGATTAATTTAAAGCAAAAAATTTATATATTTTTTTATTAAAACTGCTCAAAAAAAATATTAGTATTATTAGTATATAATATTTAATAACTTATTAGCATTTTGTTTTAAATTAAAAATTCAAGAAGTGAAGTACGGTTCGTAATTAATCTAATAAGAACTCCATCATCATCATCGAAATGCTATAAATCGTCTTGCTTATCTGTGAAGTACGTGAAATAAATAAATGTATATTTCTTTAAATAATAATATCTAACCTCGTAAGCTGTGCCCACTGTCAAAGGCATTACACCAAGCAGCAAAATTAAGTCCGATGTCTGACTTCTGCATAGCATAATGAGTACTAGACGTTGGAGTCTGACATTCAGTTTGTAAAAGGAAATATTGTAGAACTCGTAGATAATGTCCTCATTCTGAAGAAAGGATAATGTTGGTGGGAGTTTCTTAGAATCTTGAAAAAACTTACACAATTCTCGAGTAAAGTGCCGAGTATGCAATAGATATACATATTCGGAATGAGGATAATAGCAAAAATGTATCCTCCAGGCCAATCAGTGGTTAGAAGGACAAACACTGTCATAACAATACAGACAGCAGACGTGGATATCTGAACTGATACAATTGAATTGAATATCTCATTACATTGACTGACGAACCTTGAAAGATATGATTATTAAATGGGGAATAGACAGTAGATAAAAACCTTACTTCAAGTAGATCTGGTGAAACTTTGCTATATCAACGAGCATTTTTACAGCCTCAGCCTCAGCCTCAGATTGATTGACTTCAGTGTCCTCCACATATTTATTGAATATATCGATCTTCAAACTCAGTATATCTGCAAATACGTAGGATTGTAATAGATGAACGACGATGACAAGATCTCCTCCATATAATCCAATTCCTCCAATGATCAGAGTTGCGATCTGTACTCCTTGGGTAATCCAGACACCCATTTCCGTATCCACATCGACGATCGGAATGTGAGCAAAGTGCATTATGAAATTCACTTTCCCAGTTATTTTAGTTGCCACTAAAGGTGTAACAACCATGCCTATTACTCCAATCAAATAATTCATTCCCACCCAAAATAGAGTATGTCGCAATCTGTGACAACTCTGTAGTAGAACATCGGAAAATCTGGGATCGGAATGTTGTTCGTATTCCCCATAGATTTCAAATACATGATGGTTCAGTTCATATACTTTTTGAGAGTAGTAGACGCCGACAAACAACTTGTTAATACCCTGTATTACACTTCCACTCATCACAACTGCCTGCACCGTGAACATCCAATCACTGTGAATGATCACCGTTGTCAAGGTGCACGATATATAGATGAGAACGGCTATTACGATCATAGCCGTAATTTTATTGAATCGATAATTCTTATCGTAGGCATCGACTCCAACACAACTCGTTATGAAGCGAACAAAGCGCATAATTTCCATAAAATTTGCTGTAGGTCGCGACGACATTCGGGTGGATTTTAATGAATTCTTCAGCCTGTTATTGGGACTATATCGACTGTATCTGGGATCTTTCTCAGCTGCAATTGACATTGTCCTCGGATTTGCGTTAATTGCTTAATTAATTGCGTTGTTCCTGAGAGCGGATGAGAAATTGTCACCTGCTTAACGTATTTCAAGTGAATTTAATCATTTAAATTTATATATTATAATAAATTTTGTATTTTTGATAAGCCTTCTTCTGTGTGTGTATATATATCTTTATTTTTATAAGCGTGTACTATAATAACTACTTTTACTGAATGTCGAATTTACGGTTCGTAATTATTCTAAGAGGAATTCCACCATCATCATACAAATGCTATAAATGCTCTTGCTTATCTGTGAATTGTGTGAAATATAAAAATATATAGAATATTCTAAAAAAAATCTGGAATTCTTTCAATCTCTAACCTCGTATGCTGTGCCCACTGTCAAAGGCATTACACCAAGCAGCAAAATTAAGTCCGATGTCTGACTTCTGCATAGCATAATGAGGACTAGACGTTGGAGTCGAACATTCACATTGTAAAAGGAAATATTGTAGAACTCGTACATAATGTCCTCATTCTGAAAATAATTCAGGAGATCAGTTTTTAAAAAGTTCAGTATAGGTTCAATGGTTAACATACACAGTTCTCTAAAAATGTTCCCAGTATACAATAAATATACATATTTGGAATAAGGGCAACTGCAAAGGTGTATCCTCCGGGCCAATCAGTGGTGAGTAGGACAAACACGGTCAAAACAAAACAGACGGCATTGCACGATATCTGAACCGAGACAACTGAGTAGAATATCTCATTACATTGACTGACGAACCTGCAAAGGGATGATTATTACATTAAATGATTACTGTCTCATTCACTTACTTCAAGTAGTTTTGATGAAACTTTGCTATATCGATGAGCATTTGTACAGCCTCAGCTTCAGATTGATTGACTTCAGTGTCCTCCACGTATTTATTGAATATATCGATCTTCAAGCGCAGTATATCCGCAAATACGTAGGATTGTAATAGATGAACAACGATGACAGTATCTCCTCCATATAATCCAATTCCTCCCAGGATCAGAGTTGCTATCTGCACTCCTTGGGTAATCCAGACACCCATTTCCGTATCCACATCGACGATCGGAATGTGTGCATAGTGCATTATGAAAATCACTTTCCCAGTTATTTTGGATACCACTAAAGGGGTGACCAACATGCCAGTGACTCCAAAGGTATAATTTAATCCCACCCATCGAAGACAACGTCGCAATCTGTGACAATTCTTCAATAAAACATCGGCAAATCGGGGATCGGGATGGTGTTCGTACTCCTCGTAGATCTCATATACATGAAGATTCAACTTATAAATTTTTCGAGAGTAGGAGAAGACCACATACAACTTGTTAATACCCTGTATAACACTTCCGCTCATCGCAATTGCCTGCACCGTGAACATCCAATCACTCTGAATGATCACCGTGATCAATGTACAGGATGCATAGACAAGAACGGCTACAATGGTCAAAACCGTGATTTTATTGAAACGATAATCCTTATCATAGACGTCAGCCCCAACACAACGATTTAGAAAGCGAACAAAGCGCATAATTTCCGTAAAATTCTCAGTTGGTCGCGACGACATTCCGGCTATATTTGATGAATTTTGCGACCTGTTCTCGGGATTTATATGGAGTTTATGTGGGATCCTTGAGGGCTGCACTTGACATCCCTTAATTAATCGCGTTGCGTGTCCAACTGCAAGTTGCAACACCTGAGAGTTAATAGTGCATTACCTTCTGCGTTACGCATGTCATGTGACAGTTTAATGAGTAAATTTGCAACCCCTAAAGCGGTACATCGATCCAAATCTTGCCACAAATGCCACAAGGGAATTTGTTGCCACGTTGCATCATATCGTATATTGAGGTTGATGTCACAGAGCACAAACTAAGCTTGCCACGTGGTCACGTTGTTTGATATCATATAATCTGTCAATGTCCACAAAATCAATTTGGCATATTGCATAAATATCCAAATTGGGCACCAGACATATATATGTATAAGTGACAGCGTTGCGTGGTTCATTTAATCCCTGTACAAGTTATTAGACGTTGCACTTAGAATACAAAATTTATAAAAAGCAAAAATCAGGACAACAAATATAATATTATAATGAAAATTTGCTTGACACTTTTGGAATAACTTTTATCTTTCATAACTTTGTCAAAACTGATTCGATTTTCTTTCAGAATGTTAAGTTTTTAATGTTTGTCCTCTAAATTCATTCTGCATCAAAATTTTAATTTCTTAAAATTTTTATTTTTTTTCGATCACTCTCCAATTTTGCCATACCTTTGCCTTGACACTTTAACCGAAAGTTTAACCTAGCATAACTCTGTCAAAACTGAACCGATGTTGTCGCGAACTTTAACATTTTTCATTATTTGGCCTCTAGGATGATTCTGCATCAAAATTTTAGTTACTTGAAAATTTAATTTTTTTTCGATTTCGCTCAAATTTTTTCCATAAATTTGCCTTGACACTTTAACCGAAACTTGAACATAGCATAACTCTGTCAAAAATGTACCGATTTTCTCTCGAATTGTAACATTTTTCATTATTTGATATCTAATTTGATTCTGCATCAAAATTTTAGTTAGTTGAAAATTTTCATTTTTTTGACACTTTAACCGATACTTGATTGAGACTAACATAACTCTGTCAAAACTGAACCGATTTTCTCGCGGTATGTCAAATTTTTCATTATTTAGCCTCTTATTTGATTCTATATTCAAAGTAAAGAGTCAAACATTTTCCACACTTTTCTTTTGAAACAATTTGTATGAGGTACCGATCCATTATGTACATATATGCTCATGCAAACAGAAGTAAGCTTTTAATTCTTATTGCCGCATAAAATGTCATTATGTGGCATGCTTCATGCCACTTTTCATTCTTCTTCTGTGTGTGCTAGTGTGTGTGTGTGTGTGTGTGAGTGTGTGTGTGTGTGTGTGTGTGTTTGTTGTGATGGCATTAAAAGCGTTAAATCTGCTGAAGCTCGTTATGAGATATTCGTAATAAGCCTTGCGGCAAAGATAACTGAAAAGTGTAAGGCAGAGACGAGGGGTGGCAGAGAAGTTGCTGTTGTGGCTGTAAAGTTTAAAGCTTGCTGGTAACTGTTAATTGAAAAAGTTTTCGCACTTTACCTGTGCACCTGCACATGTGCACACCTTTTGAGTGACAGGCAGAGACAGGCGCCTGATAACAGAGACATTCTCCCTTAGGGATGAGGAGAGATAAAATTAAGGGAGAGGCGCAAGCATCTGAAATTGTTGCTGCTGTTGCAACAATTAAAAATTTCAACGAGAATGTTGAAAGTTTTGTGGCTAAGGCAAAACAATTTGCACGTCTTGATTTGAGTCTCAAACTCAACTCCTCTTAACTCAACTCATCCTGTAAATCCTTGGCTTAATGATGCAACACTCGCCTTTTGCCATTTACATGCAAACACTTGTCGCATAGGCATATTTGAGATTTCATTTTAATGGCCAAAGAGGACAGCACTCAAATTACTATAAAGCCAAGAGAATCTGCTTCTAAAATTGTGCTAACGAGCATCTACAAATTGTAGAGCAACAATTTGGCCAAGGTTAAGGTAACAACAACCACAACCACAACATGAAGTGCAACATCAATGAGATAAGTTTTACTCAAAATCTAAAAGTTTCTAAGCCCTAATTTAAAAAACAGTTTGGCCAGATGAGTATCATATTATAAGAGCACAAAGTGCAGCAACTTTATTTCAGATTTAAGTGCGAATAAATTGCTGCTGATTACTCGAATGCATGTAAGGGAAAATAGTTGAGGTTGGCATATGTTTTACTCTATAAAAATAGGTCTTTTTATAATTATTATATTTTTATGAGTGTTTGCAAATTGAATTTCTTATTTTATTTTACCTCAAAGCATATTAAATGATCGATTTTCAATCGGTAAAACTCATTAATCAAAGTAATTTTCAATTAAGTTCATTTTTCTTTTATATTTCTAATTTTATTTGAAATATTTTAGTAACTGAAATTTTTATGTTTTCTTTTTGTCAATTTTTCAAGAAAATAAAATAAAATTTATATATATATATTTTTTGTATTTAGACAAAAGCTGGATTTTTTTTAAATAAAATCATGAAATAATTATTAAGAAATAAAAATTATTACGATCCTTGATATGCAATTGTTTTGCGAAGTATAATTATAAATAATTCCACTGTTTGATATACGAAACCAGATCAGTCTCGACTTATGGAATGCAACTTTTCAGGAAAAGTGCTTGTAATTTTCACTTATGTGTATGAAAGACAGTAAGTGTGTGTATGACAGTGTATGTGGTACACGGGCCTTAGATTCATAGCTAAGCTAAACTGAAGACATGGTTGCAACTTAACTTGAGAAGCATGTCCTTAAAGGAGCAGCTTGAGCCACTCGTCTCTTGGTTCTCGGTCTCAGTCTCAGACTCGGTCGTTTTTCATTGAGCATTTTGCATTTTGTGGACTGCATAAACTGCCACTTGTAGGTTGCAATTAAAATTAAGTGGCTGTTCCATTGTCAAGTGTGCCTCAAAGTCAAACTAATTATACTGAAAAGAAAGACCAGCTAAAATCTTAATATAAGAATAAAAATCTTAAATTTAAATGAAATAAATGGTGGCTCCGTGGCGCTCTGGTTAGAGAAACCGATTCAGTTGTGAAGCAGTAGGCGGCGGTTCGAACCCCACTAATAACAAATAAGAATTACATTTATTACCCAGACACAATAAGATATATACATAAATATACTAAAAAAATTTTAAAAAAACAATAATAATTTTAAAATTTTTTATTTTAATTTTATGAACATTTATTCTTAAACTAAGAACTTGGTCCTCTTTTAAATGTTCTTAAAACCAAGATGTGTTTTCTTAACACATTTTTTAGACCAAAAATCTTAGATCTGAGACCAAAATCTTGATTGTAGAATTTAATTTTTATCAGTGTATGCGCTTTCTCTAAATTCTTTTTCTTTTGCGTCTTTCTTTTTGGATTTCAGCAACTCTTCTGGTTCCAAGGAGGCGTCCACTCAGGCTCAGGCATCGGGTGGTCAAAATGGTGGCACCACCAGCGGCCAAGATGCTGTGGTTGCTGGATCCACACTCTCCACACGAAAGCCAACACCACATGATCGTTATGTGGATCTGCAGAAGCTGCTGTTAAGCGATGAATACATTCATGTTATTGTCGATAATGCTCCCGATGTGTCCGTTAATAATCCAAGTCTAGGCGAGATGCTGCATCGACAAGTCGGGTGAGTAGTTAAGTGCGATCTGTGATTGTGATTTGTGATTTGAAATTGTTAATGTCAGCTGCAGATGAACGGAAGCTGGACCAAAAAAAAAAAAGAAGAAAAATTCAATTTCCCTTGAGCGGAAGGCATAATGCTTAGTGTTTTAACTTCCTGCATTTTACCTTTTGCTTTTGCTTTGCTTTTGGTTACAGTTTCACTTACATTTGCCCAGGCACGCGCAGCAAATGGTTGTAATTGTGGGAATCCTCCCAACCACCCAAAAACCACCCAATTTAAGTCAAGCAAAGCACCTAAATTCCCAGACAGGCTGTGTGTACGATTGAAGCAGTTACGGATCCTTTTGGCTTTGCTGAAATTGAAATGATTTTTATTGAAATTTACGCTCCATTTACGTGACACATTTACGTTTTAGATATTTGCTCTAACGTTAACGTCTTCTCCTTCTCTGTCTCTATCTCTTGCTCTTTCTGTCTCTCTTCACTGCTCTGTATGCTACTTGTTGTGATTGTTGTTGTGTGCAAGTCTGATGCCACTTGCTGATAACGCTGATGAGAGTTTAGCGCAATGTTACAGTGTCTTGCTTGTCTCCACATTGCGTATACGTAATTTCATATGAGCACAATCAAATAAAACTGCAATAAAGAAATCAATGCGAATTGCGTATCGAGCTTTCTTCACAGCTCTTCTCAGTTCTCTGTTGTCAGTTGTCAGTTCTCATTTAATGCAGCAATGAAATTTATTTCGCTGCAAATTCATTTGATTTCCTTGCATAGTAATCAGCTTAGGTATCTTTCTCTACCCACTTCTCAATTTCTCCCTTTCTCACACAAACTGAAGACAGACAAGCCACACACACACACCACACACACACACACTACTTCTAGATTATTTTGGTTGCCTTTATCAAAATTGAAAACGTGGCGTATGAGTGATTTCATTTGCTGAAATTGCTTGGCGCACACGAAAAAAGGATAAAAAAAATCTTGTACTCGTAATGATTATAAACGGCAAATGGGGAAAATGTAAAGTGCTTAAAACTTGTCAAACTTTAAGTATGTTTGTTGTTCTAGGCATTGCCAGGAGGAATCTAGAATCTTGGTTGTTGTTGGCTGGTTGTTGGCATTAGCATAAAGTGCTTGATTTTCTAATTTATCGCACATCACCGAAACGGGCCCAAAATGCTTCTCTATTTTTTTTTTTCTTTTTTTTTTGCGCTGCACGTAGCACAAATGCAAATTTCATTAACAAGCGAAATTGCCTGCAGTAAATGTGTGCAAAGAAAAAAGCAATAAAAACTAGCAGAAGAAAGAGAATAGACAACATGTGTCATAAGTAGTTGATAAAATACTCTTCCAAACAGAAGATTTGCTCAAAAAAAAACACTTTAAAACAGCTTCAAAATGTGATGAGTAAATTCTTTTAGGAAGGAATTGAAATTTTCATGAGATTTTTAAGCTTTGTTTGGCAAAGAAAAATGCAAAAAACTAGTATAAGAATTAGAGCAGGGATAAAGTGTCGTAAAGAAGAAAAAAATCAAATTTGTAGCATTTGATTTGCTTAAAATGCTATAAAGATTAGTTATAAAATGTGCAGAGATTTTTTTTCCACATATAAGGAAATTGTTTTGATATATTTATTTATGCACATTAAAATTTTTATTTTTTTTTTGTATTTTATAACCTAAAACCGGTTATAAAATACAAAAAAAAACTGTAAAAAAAGAATATTCGGATAAATTGGGCTTAACAATTTCTTTCCAGATAAAATTAAATATGCATGTTTTCTGTCATTGTCAAAAGAATTACATAAAAATGAAGTCTGTAAAAAGAAATTTCCTATTTTGGATTATTTGCAATTTAACAAGTTAAATATTAAAGCTTGTAGCACTATTTTTCGCACATATAAATAAATATTTGAATTTTACTGTCAGTCAAAGTAATTTAAATTTTGATAAGATTTGATATGATTTGTCATTATGTTCAGTGCGAACACCTTGCTAATAATATAATGCCAGCTGCGGAAGCGTCAAACTTTATAACAATGCAAAGATACCTTAAGACGGAAAGCCGAGGATATAGCCTAAATTGGATCCATGCATAGCTTCTGTTCTGCACCCACTGTCGTCATCAGAGATATCTCATTAAAATTCTGTCAACTCGCTGCCTTGCCGCTTTTGTGTTGCCTGCCACAGTGGCAGACGCGTGCCGAGCTCCGAGCTCCGAGCTCCGAGCACCGATCTCCGGGCTGAAAGCTCACAACTCGCAGCTTGTGTAGTTTAGGCCTCCTTTTGTCTTGTCTCCTCAGGCCAAGGATATGAGAGAGAGTGTGCGAGAGTGTATGGGTGTGGCATGTGGCAGCTTTGTCAGCAGTTTTGCAGCATGCAACCAAGCTCAGGTAACTCTCGTAAAAAATGCAGCTAACAAAAAATGCAAATTTCCCCTAAAAAATTACAATATGAAATATGAGCAGGGTCGCTTGGATTCCTATTAGCTGAAATATAATTACGACAATTTGTGCTTGTCACGAGTACGAGTACAAAAATGGGAACGAGTACGAGTACGAGTACATAAGCGCTTTGAAGTTGCCACAGCCACAGCCAGAGGCACGAGTGTCACTGCCACTGATTTACCATAAGCCACAGTGTCGTGTCCCACTGTCGTCCTGTCCAACTGTCGTCCCGTCGTCCTGCTGTCGTTCTTCCATCACGTCTACTCGCTGGCGTGCGTTTAATTAGTATGACAAATTTTTAATTAGCCTGCAATTGCGACCGCGTTGAGCTGGGACAGCAATCTTATTTCGAGCGAATTACAAACCAAGTTACATTACACGAAATTAAAAAAAAAAGCTGAGAAAGCTGCAGTCAATGTGCTCGACTCTTAAATGCCCAGTACCAGCATTTTTGCAATCGATCAATTCAATCAGCAAAAGCAATAAAATCAATATAAGATTTACAAAATATTATTTTTTTAATTTATAAAAAAATAATAAATTTTTTATTCCAATAATATTTCGCATATTTTGCCGAATTTGCAAATAAATAATATAAAATACAAAATATATAAAATTCAAGTTTAGTAAACAAAAAATATTTTAAAAAGAGTATAGAATGTGAAAAAAAATTGTCAAATAAATAATATTTATATTTAGTAAATATCTCTAATACGAAATACACAAGAAAAAATACTTCGATACAATACAATTAATAAAAAAATTTATAAAAATGAAACTTTAAAAACATCATAAGCATTGTTGATTACAATTTGAATATTAATAATTTAAATAATATTATATATATTTTCTTTATTTTGTATTTTTGTTATATTTGCAAATATCTAATTTATAAAAAAATTTAAAATTCCTCTTTGCAATACCTTAAAAAATAAAGTTCAATAAAAAAGCCATATATAAAAAAATATAATAAGTAAAAATATTAAAAAAAAATGTCTAATGTCCCAGAATTCATAACATTAATAACTATATCTATAACTATAACTATATTATCTCTTACATATATTGCTTCATCTCAGAAAATCTTTAGAATCCAGTTGTTCATTGAGACAGACAGACTTTGTCGCAAACTCATAAGCTTGTGTACACTTTTGGCTACTGGTTCCAAAAAAAAAAACAAAAAGAAAAGATAAATAGATGGCAGAATTAAGCCCAAACTGCAAGTTAAGCAGCTGCTCTTGGCCCAGACCCGAGAACTGAGACCTGAGAGTCGAGACCCGAGAGTGGAGAGTGGGGAATGGAGAGTGGAGAGTCGAGAGCCATCCTGTCGCATTCTGGCCCGGATCTGACTGCGGATGGCGATGCGGTTTATACAGACGCGTCCTAATAAAAGACTATGCTCAATGTCGGCGAGTGTGTAAAACTAAAGTGTGCTGACATTTTGCCAGGCTGCGAGTTGCGAGTTGCAAGTTACGTGAATGTGGATGTTGCCAGCTGCTGCAGCTGCTCTTCCTCTTACTCTTGGTCCTGCTTTTGCTGCTACTCTTGTCAGCGGTTTTAATGTGCGCGTTTCCCTGTTGAAGTTTATCCTTGTAGACCGGCAAACGCAACAATATAAGTTTAATTTCATTCTTGTGCTTCTCGTTGTTCTTGTAACTCACTTCAAAGTGTCCGACAGTCGCCAGTCTTCAGTTGGCTGTCGTCGCGTCTCATCGTTTGTGGATTCTTGGCCGCGGTTGCCTTGTTGGCCCATTCTTTTGGTTTAACCCCCGCCTTGCCGCAATTTCACACGCACAAAGTTTTTCACTTTCTAAGCACACGGTGAAGCTCTAAAAGTGGCTGTGGTTGTGGCAAGGGCTTTAGTTCTACTCTCTACTCTCTTCTCCTTACTCTTCAACTTCTCCTCACTCTTCTCCTTTCTCTGAAGCCGCAGCTGCAAAGAAAATCGGCGTTGGCAAAGTTTACTGACATTTTCTTATGCTGAAACAATTATGGGGCGGAGTTAGAAGCTTGCAGCTAAGACTAGGATAGGGCTTAGGACAGACCGACAGACAGACAGACAGACAGACCGGCCGACTGACAGCTGTTATTATATCTGCTTGGGCCACAGAGAAAACATTTGCAATCACACAAAATAAAAAAAATAATGGAAAATAAGAGAAAACTCAAACGATAAGAACTGAAACCTTCAAGTGAAAGTTTCATGACTTGGACAACATTTTGTTGCCTGAAAATGTTTGTTTAAAAGTTAAAGGCTTGCCATGCACACAAACTAAAGGGACAATCTATCAATAATGGTCTTGAAACTTTATTAAATTTAAGGTTATTTTAATTTACGAAGGAGACATTAGACTTATATTTATAATTTTTAAATTTTTGTCGTCATAAATTTAAATTAATTTAGTGAAAATGGAGAATACCATTTTTAATATTCATAATAAGGGTTAAATGTTTAATTAATTTGAAAAGTTTAAACATAATTTTAAAATAATCTACCAATGATGATTCGACCTTAACTCATTTAAATTGTTCAAATATAAATTATACTTCAATCTATAAATGTAATACATTTGCAAATTATTTGTGTAATAAATTAAATAGATTGTGTTTCAAATAAATGGCATTTAAATTGAAAATATTATTATTATAAAATATTATATTATATTAATTATTTGGGCCTATAGGAAAAATCGATCAATAATATTGCTAGAAATTAGTTCAATTTTATATTATTTGAGTAACTAACAAATAAATAAAATTTCCTAAGAAAAAATGGGTGGCAATAAATTTAAATCAACTTTTTCATTTGTACAAAATAATATGATAGAGTATTAATAATGTAAGAATAATAAATATTGATTATATATTTTTTACTGAGACCTCCACTTAATATTTAATCGTTTGTGCTATAAATAATAATATGAATTCACCTCTTCCTTCTTCGTTTATCTCTTTCGCCTTAGACAGATCTCTTTTCACTGAGTGCAATTAGTTTAGTTAGTTGACATTGCTTGAAAGTGCTTTTCATTTTCGTTTTCATTTTCATTTGCAATTTATTTTCCACTGAAACTAACTGAGCTGAGCTCATCCGCATCAGGTTACCGGGCAACTAAACAGCGTTCGTACACTTGAATAAAAACTTGTGTCAGTTCCTGGTTTATTTTAAGAGAATGTCACAATCAGACTGGGAAAATTGTTTGACTGAGAATTGTAAGCGTGTTGCATAAACAACGTTACGTTACGTTACGGTTGACAATGTGGTTGCAGAGAATTGAGAAAGTCAGCGGAGAATTGTTATGTGCTCTATTTTTATGCTCTGCATAATTGTTGAAAGACAATGATGGGTGGCATGTGGCATGTGGCATGTGGCAGCTGATGCAACTTATTCGCGTGACTCAATTGCAAATGGATTTGATTAAGTGTGGCATAAAGCAGCTGCTGAACATTGGTCAAATGTTTTAAGAAGCCGCCAACCTCAACATATTGCCAGTTGGACAGTTGAACAGTTGAACAGTTGGACAGTTGGACAGTGCTTAGTCAATGTCCAAACGAGCTGCTTCATCAATTACGCAACTCTCAGTCGTCCTTCTCTTATCCCTTAACCCCCTCTAAGCCCCTTAACCCCTTGACTGTGCTCTGTGTGGCATTTGACAAATGAAACATGCGCAGAAATTGGATTCACTTCGAATGAAGTATGATGATGCCTCGTGCCTCATGGTGGTTGCAAAGTGTCGACCGCACTTAGCAGCTGTGTTTGTAAAAGACCCCCTAAAAAAAAAAAAACAGGAAAATGAACCCTTGTCAATTTCTTGACCAGTTCATGACAATTGCCGTCTGTTGCCAAGACCAAGACAAAAAGCCATTCGAGCTGATGCTTAATTGCAAACCCAATCAACTTTGGTAGCCTCTTTAAAATAGTGAAATACCAAATCAAGTCAATCCGCAAAAATTGAGAAGATCCCAGCTATATTGGGGTATTCCAAAAATACAAATCAACCGAAAACTGATCAAACAAGCTTTAAATAAATATTGTATGATCCACTTTCAGTTAGATACTAACAACCATTTTCTGAAAAATCACAATTTCTTATTAATTATTTAGATAATCTAAGAGAATTTTTTAGATTTTTAAAAAATTAATAATTGCTTTATGCACTAATTTTAAAAGCCTCCTAGACGTTAAATTGAAAACTAAAAATAAAATCTTGCCTGGTCTGGGGTTCGAGCCCATGCCTGCATATACCAGGGTCTAACACGCCATCCCCTGCACTACCTACTTACTGAGTCCGTCGTTTGACCAAACACTACCATATGTAAATTGAAAATTAATGCAAACTTTGACCTCAAATTTAACGCACTTGCAGTTCGAATTTTCCAAAAAGCCGTCTTATCTCCCAATGAAATTGTCATATCTTTGTTGTGGCAAAATTTCAAATTTGTATCTTGAGCGGTCTGATACATATATAGATAAATAACTATATATATATACAGATTTATTACAATTGTTGAAAATTAATTTAGATTTAGATTTTTACGATCGTGGAAATTAATCTGTCTTACATTTCTTTTAATAGAATCATTTTATATGTTATATTTTGTGCTGGGAATAATTTGATTTTAATAATTTTATAATCGTCAAAGTCGCTGCTTTAAATTGTTAAACAAAATGCCGCTTGCATCAGAAACAGAGACTCGAGTCTTTTTGTTGAGCAGTCTCATTACAAGGCTGTCCAGGTAGTCAGGAAGTTGTCGCCATTTCCATAAAAAGTTGAAATATTGAAAGTCATTTTGTGCTGTGCTGTGCTGTGAAAGTCGTTGCACACAAGGGGCTTGGCTCTCAGACATTTGTTTCCTTCCTGGCAGCCGAAGCAAGTGGCGACAAAAGGTTGAAAGGTTGGCAAACAACCAGTAAACCAGTACGTCAAGAGAGAGAGAGAGAGAAGAGAGAAAGAATGGGACAACATTAAAGCATTGCCTGCGTAAAGTATCAGAGATGTCATCAAGCAAAATATGAAAAGGATTCCACAGAGTTGACTCTGGGCCAACAAGAGCTAGCCAAGTTGCCAGACTAGAAAGCAACAGCAGCAATCATTGTAGTGGCAGTAATGACAATGACAGCGGCCAAGAGAGAGAGAGAACGTAAAAAAGGACACAGAGGAATACGAGGTTGGAGCAATGGGAGTTACGTGAGTTCACCCGAGCGTTGAGTTAAAGTTAGAGTTAGAGTTGGTTGAATGGTGACTACATTATCTCGTGATAAACATGCCGCACAATGCCGCAAACATTTGTCCATTTCTCATGCTGTTAGCTGTCAACCCTTTTGGCCAGATTTACTACCATACAGTTGTTGCAACTTGACTGACCAGCTGCAACAGCAGCAGCAACAGCAGCAATTGCAACAGCAAATTGCAACAATTCAATTTGTCATTCGCATATTTTCTCTCTTCTTTGGTATTTATTTAAGTTCGCTTTTTCCTTTTTCTCTATGCAAACTGTCAGCAATTTCAGTTCGATTCTGTTCGATCTGCAGCCAAAAAGTATGCAACAATGTGGCAAAGCCACTTAAACCGTTTGTGGCGCATTTAAACTGCAATTTTCAATCGGATTTAATGCTTTGCCAGCAAAACTAAATGCAAACTCTGCAAAAATGTGCTTAAATAAACTAAAGAAGTTAGAAGACAAAAAGCAAAGCATTTAGAAAGAGAGGGAGAGTGTAAGAGAGGGAGAAGATACAGATGGAAGGGAAACTGCAAAATTAAAGTAAAATCCATGCCACATTGCTCACTTATAAAAAGGAATCGCAAATGAGAGGTTTTAAAAACACATATAAAATAGTTTGATAGAAACAGAATTCACATTTATTTTTAATAAGTATAAAATAATTGAATTTCCATTATCTATTAATTATCGTTATTTTCTTAAACGCCGGTACTTATATAAAATATTTTTCATTAAAATATAATCTTAAGTACGATATTCTTTTACAAAATGTGCATTATTTGTTATTATGTAATTGTTTTAAATTGACATAATATAAGAGTAATTATTTCAAATTAGAAAATATTTAAGGACAACTTGATTCATTTTATTTATTTCATAATTTTTTAACTAAATAATAAAAGAGTTAGTGTCTATATCTTGTAAAAATCATTTATTTAATTATTATTTAATAAGTTTGAGTTTAAAAATTATAATCGTTACCTGAACTTCTTTTAAGAAACTGACAAGGCTTTCTTTAAAGGCTTAAACGATTACAGCGAAAAAAAATTCGTGTATCGCTCTCTCTCTCTTTTCCCTCCTGTAAATTTGTGTAAATTGAGAAAGATGAAGTTGAAGCTGAAGCAAAAGCATAAAAATGCATTTGAAAGCCAAATTGGCATAAAAAAGAGTATAAAGAAAAAGAAGGAGACGAAGACGAAGACGAAGACGAAGATTTGCAGTACCAGCTGCCGTCAAGCGATTTCCGACTGCTTTGACAAAACAATGTGACAATCATTAGGGAAACTTGATACCTACCCCTATTATATAGTGTAGTATAGTATGTGTGTGTGTAGCCCAAAGCATTTCCGTAGCATACTTATAAGCGCAGTCGATTGCCTGATTGTCTATCTGTCCGTCTGTCTATCTGTCTGTCTGTCTGCCTGTTTGAGCGAACTAACATTTCTTTTATTTTACGCTTCTTTTGCAGAGTAAACGCCAGCAATTTGGAGCGCTTCCAACTGCGCATTACGAAGAAGGAGCTGTATAGCGAACAGGATACACTGGTCGATGCGGTGCTACGTGACATGATCAAGCTGCCAATCGAGCATGTGGGTATGTATTACTTATACCAATGCCAATATACAGAGAGTGAACATATTGCATTGCCATAAATACTCAAAGTCCTTGTCATGCCCCGAATCAAGTTGAAGTCTTAGCCAAAGCTGCCTGCCTTCTATACATATATTGTATTCTGTCTCCGTTGCTGCTATTCGAGAACTTATTCGCCCTTTGGCTGCCTGCACATTTAACTTAATTATGCAAAAAGGAGCTGCACAGAAAGTTGCTCGGGATTATTGAGACCCGCGAAGGTGGCAGGCAAAACTATTTTCATTTGAAACTTTACTCTGGCCGTAATTTATTAATAATAAACTTTTTGCAAGAGGCGCAAAAACTGCGCAACAACATTAAAAATGTTCAAGACAAAGTCTAAACTCATTCTCGATGCCAACAGCAACGGCAACTGCAACCAGCAACAACAATGACACTTTAAAGATGCAAATTTCGCATAAATTGTTGGCCATTGTACACATTTATCACGCATACGCCATGTTAGCTGGCAAATTATTTGCAAACTATACAACTTACAAGGCGAAAACATATTTTTCACAACAGTTGAAACTATTATAGATTTATAAATTAATTAATTTAAAGAAGATAAAGTCAGTCGTTAAAAAAATATGAGAAATATAAAAAAGGACTCTATTACATTAAAATTTAAATTTTTATTTAAAAAAAATATATGCCCATAAAATAAGTCTGCAGGATATGGATTTCTTTTTATTTGATTTTTTAAAAATTCTTCTAATATTATTTTCGAAGAATGGGGTTAGGTTATGCTTTTGTTGTGTTTAGTATTTCGTACAGTCTAGCTTTTAATTATATTCATGGCTAGCTAAAATATGCTTTTGATATGTCTATTATTTGGGCATTTTGGCAATGCTCAGTTGAGTGCACAGGCCGAACAAAAACGTCAGCATTTCTTGGCTGCCTTTGTGAGGTCACTTTGCGTATACGCAATATTTTTGTGAGCTTTATTCATTGCAGTTTAATTGCAATTTAGTCAAGTGTAATTTGTGCATGCACTTTTACTTAATGCAATTTCAATGATTGCAAATTCTGAAGCTACCACTGACCCGCTTTCCCTGCCCTTTCCCTCTCTTCCTTCCCTACTTCCAACAGCTTCTTGTGGCCCAAAAATATTTGTGCAACGATGTGCAAATTTTGCACTGAAAGAATCTCGTAATTAAAAGGCATAAGGTTGAAAGACGTATTTTTACTTGATATCATATTTTTTTAAAAATAATTCTCATTCATTCTCTTATTTCACTTTCCCAGTGCAAAAGGAGGGCGGAACGCAACTGAAGCTGATTATTGAGTATCCCAATGACGTCAAGGCTCTAATGAAGCCAATGCGGTAAGTTTAAGTGGCCAGGATTCAAGAAATATCACCATAATGAAATGAAATAATTGATATAAACTCCACGGCAACTTGTCCGCACTTTTGGAGCTGAGTAAATATAATTTATGCGTGGCAATGCTGACTTCTCACTGTGTGGCAAGCAAATGGACAATCCGTTGAGTTGCATCCACTGAAATGCATTGCAATGTCACTTGAAGCAGTTCGCTATTTAAATTATTTATACGCGTTTTTTAATGAGATTTAAACGCGCTGCTTGGTCAGTTTTTACTCAGTCCACAATCCACAGTCCACTGTCCACTATCCACAGTCCACAGTTCATAGCCGAGTAACCGCAGCAGCTGCCAAAGTGTAAAGTGTCCTTTTAATGTTCGTCATTTGCAATTTAAATGAAACGTTTTTTGAATTGCACTGCGGTGTCGCCGTGTAAGTAATTAAGCTGGCAGATAGCTGAGAATTCCACCTGCCACCTGCCACTTGCCACTTACTACTTGCCACTTGCCACTTGCCACGCCTTCGACTAGCTGTTAATGCAAATGCATTCAATTGGCACCCGCACTTTAAATTCAATTTATTACATTACATTTCGTTCTTCTCTTCCCTTTTTTTTTGTTCTCTGTTATTTTATTGCTTCATCATTTTATTCTATTTTTTTTTATCTTGCGCATCTGTTTCTCAGGTTTCCGAGGGACCAGCAAACCTTGCCCAATCATTTCTACTTCACGGACTATGAGCGTCACAATGCCGAGATTGCAGCCTTCCATTTGGACAGGTGAGTGTCCTTTTAACTCTCTCTTTCTCTCTCTCTCTTCTCTCTGTCATCTTCTCCTTACTCCCACCTGGACAATTGCAATGTCCTCTTGCAAATATCATTGGAAATGTGCATTGAACTGGAATTCTGTTGCAATTTATGCAATAAAATTTATTGGTTCGCTCTCATTGCTGCATACGAAATTAATGCATATTTATTTTAAATTTAATTTTTAATTACATTTCGCCCAACGAACGTAAATATTTATGTAAATTTACAGCAAATGAAATATTGCAATTCAATTAGATATATAAAAACTCTAGAGTCTACACTGTTGAAAACAACCAAATTATTTTTAATATCAAAAATATTGTCGAAAATTGGGATTTTTTTCAACAAGCTAAATTTAATAAAAAAGGGAACAAAAATCAATTTTTTTAAATGCAAATATTGTGTCTTATTATAACAAGATAATAAATATAACCCATGATTTTTTTTATACAAATTTTTTAAGCCAAGAATGTTTTTCTCAAAAGAATACATTTAATTTAAGTGTATCAAGAAATTTGATTTACAAATTTCTTCGCAAATTCGTATTTCAGCTTCGACTTTTAAGCAATCAAATTAGCTTAGGCCAATTTCTATACTCTTGGCCGTGTTTTATGAGTTTACAGCCTGGTTGTGCGCGATTATGAAGGTTAAGGTAATCCGCAAATAGCCACAGGGGAACCCCAAAGAAAAGGTGCCATCAATTTATGTTTATTATTTATGATGGTCATGGCAATAAAATGATTTACGACACACACAGACACATTCTCTATATGATATTTAAGAATGATTTTCATATGAAAATAAATTGCAGTCTCATTCAAATAATAAGATTACCCACAGGAATATTGCTAGTCCTAGTTGTGTGCAACTTAAATCCTTGGGGCAAACGACCTTTTTAATGACTAATTAACTTGCACACACACACACACACACACACACTCAGCTCAGTTTTGACCAACTTTGTCGGACATGTTTATCCTTAATTTAGATTCAAATTGTCTGCATAGTTGGCAGTTGTTGGCTTTTGGCCATTATGCTGCTGACCAACAGACAGACTGAGGACTGAGGATTTTTGAGTTTAGATAAACATCAGAGCTTGTGTAATTGTTGCTGCCACACTTTGTTGTCCAGTCTCACGCACATACAAAATCAAAACTCACTGCCAAGAGTCTGCAACTTGTTAAAAAGGAACAACAGAAACAGGGAGAGAAACAAAAACAAATTAAAATAAAATTATGACATCTCACTGATAACCTCAGGCGACATTCATCGCACACGCAATGAACATTTTTCATTGTTGCCTAAAATAATTCTTGGTCAAGGGAAATTTTTCTCTTGCGCTTTTTCCTTTTGACCTGTTGCACACACAGTTAAAAACACACAGTTATCAAGTAATTGTTTTGACAAAATACAGAATTCACACATGTATATGTTTATTTAGTTATTAAGTGTTAACTAAGAACGATTGATTAAAATTAAAATACAATGATAAAATAATATATGAAATTTAAGTTTTCTAATCAAAACTAATATGATAAAGAAAAAAGAATTTTATAAATGGAAAAAGTATGTCTCGGGAGATACAAAAAAAATCTTTAGTGATCTAACATTTGTTGCATGGATTGGGGAAAACACAGAAAACCCCAAACTATATCAATAATCTATGAAACGTCACTTTATTTTTATACCCTGAGCCCATTAAAAATGGGCAAAAAAGGGTATAATGCATTTGGCAGAATGTATGTAACAGGCAGAAGGGGGCGTGGCAGACCCCCAAAAGTATATATATTCTTGATCAGGATCAACAGTCGAGTCGATTGAGCCATGTCCGTCTGTCTGTCCGTCTGTCTGTCCGTCTGTCCGTCTGTTTGAACGCGTCGATCTCAGAAACCATAAGAGCTAGAGACTTCAAACTTGGTATGTATGTTTCTGGATACCGTACGCAGATCAAGTTTGTTTTTATTTTTGGATCGGACAACTATATCCTATAGCTGCCATAGGAACGATACATCGAAAATGAAGTTTTTGTATGAAAAGCTTCTTTAATTTTTGAGATATCTCAACCAATCTCACACGATATATATTTGGGGTGGTATTATACATCCTGACCAAATTTGGTTCAAATCGGACCACTATATCATATAGTTGTCATATAGACGCTCTGCCGAAAGTCAAGTTTTAGTACGAAAAAGTTTTTTGTTTTTTGAGATAACCAAACTGATAGAATATGTATCTGGGCTGGTACTATACATTCTGACCAAGTTTGGTCCAAATCGGCCCACTATATCATATAGCTGTCATACAGCCGCTCTGCCGAAAATCAAGCTTTAGTATGAAAAAGTTTTTTGTTTTTTAAGATATCGTAACCAAACTAATAGAATATGTATCTGGGCTGGTATTATACATTCTGACCAAGTTTGGTCCAAATCGGCCCACTATATCATATAGCTGTCATACAGCCGCTCTGCCGAAAATCAAGTTTTAGTATGAAAAAGTTTTTTGTTTTTTGAGATATCTTAACCAAACTGATAGAATATGCATTTATGTTGGTTTTGTACATTCTGACCAGATTTGGTTCAAATCAGTTACATATATCATATAGCTGCCATAGGAATAATTGGTCGAAAATCAACATTTATAAAAGAGTACCTGGGCTCAGGGTATCCTACTGTCGAGCGTGCTCGACTGTAGCCGCACCTCACCGCGAGCGAAGCGAGCCGGGGGTAGGCGAGCGAAGCGAGTAGGGGGCGGAGCCCCCTTGTTTTTCTTACAAAACTATTAAAGAAAATAGTAATTCTTTTTTTTTCAAGAGTCTTATTCATCCTTTACTATGTCCATATTAAAATTTCAACACATTTATATAGCTCCTTACTTTTCCATCTTTTACTTACCACACAAAATCCTACCATAACAATTTTTTTTCACTTTATTTTTGTTGACCATTTATTTAGCGCTAAATTTACACTCTGTAACTCATTGTATACATTTGTTTTTCGTTTTCGTTTGTTGCAGAGTGTTGGGCTTTCGACGGGCCATGCCTGTGGCTGGTCGGACACTGAACATAACGACAGAAATATATCAAAAGGCCGACGAGAATTTATTGAAGACATTCTTTGTTTCGCCATCGCTTAATTTATGTTTCCATGGCAAGTGTTCGTACTATTGTGACACCTCGCATGCCATTTGTGGCAACCCTGACATGCTCGAGGGTTCATTTGCCGCCTTTCTGCCCAGTCTGGACTCATCGAATCGCAAGGTACGTAACTATATATAAAGGAAGCTTCATGGTGGTTCAGGATACACATACTCCTAGATATATCTAGAGTTCCTCTTAAGTGGTATTTGATTAATGCATGGCAACTCTGTCTCAACTCTCAACGCGGCGTCAGATTACAATTTATATACTCGACCCTCGCTTTCATTACTAATTTTGTACGCCTGGCCAAACTAAATAACAAATCACATTATTTACTCAGCATGCATGTAGTTTTTGTGGCATGTGGCATGTGTGAGTAGGAGTATTGGGGCAGCAACAGGTATTGGGCTGACCCCTGGGAAAAAGCAAGCAGTTCATTTGCCAGAGTTCACAGCAAACTGAGGGAATTTTAACTAGTTATTTTGGGCTTGAAACTCCAGTTTATCGCTTCATTGCCGCTGCTTTTAATTTGCATAATTTTTTATTTTTATTTTTGTTGTATTTTGTGTATCTTTTGGCACTCGGCTTTTCAGAGCTCGGCAATTTCATTTCATTCATTTAGCCGCCTGCTGCTTGAATTAAAAACCAAAAATATTTTATCAGTTCTTCAGCAACTCGTAAAGCGTAAAATGAAATATAAATGCAAGCGTCCCGGACAAATGGACAAACGGACACTAAGACAGACGGACGTTAATAAATTCTAGAGTCCACTCCATCAAATGGGGACAGAGGCAACCGACAACGGACCAGGGACAACGGCATTTAAATGCAAATAACTGAAAATTTAAACCAAAAACCTTCATCTTCGTCTCTATATCTATCTCCCTCCAACAACCATCAGTTTGCAATATGCCGACTCAGTCACCTCAGTTCTGGCTTAGAGCAAAAAAAAAGGGTTTATCCCTTTGACCATGTCCCCTAACATTTTGCAGACAGATTTGCCGTAGCTAAAACATTTTTCTCTCCTCTACATTTTTGTTTTCTTTTTTTCTGTCGGTCTTTTGCCTCAAAGGAATAATTCTCTTTATTTTTTTCTGTATACCCTGTAAACCAAAGATATTTAGGATAAACACTAGTTGAAGACAGATGAAAATTTTAAATGTATTTTACAAAATTTCACTTATTTGTTGAATGATTGAAAAAAATTTTAAAATCTACTTTACAAATAAAAAAATTTTTTATTTTATCAAAAAAAAAATTTAATTAATAAATAAATAAATCTACTTTATGGCAATATTTCCTTTATTAGTTAAGATATAATAGAGCCATACTAAAAGAGAAGAAAGCACTGAAAAAATTAATGTTAGGGGCTTCAAAAATAGTTAAACTTTTAAATTTTATTTCGCATTTATATTGAATATATATATAAATCAAATAGCTTAGCCTCATTCATTCACTGAGCATTGTACAGGAAAAGCTGCTTGAGGTACAAGTTTAAAATTTGAACACAATATACATTGAAGTAATAATTTCTATAGCATATGAATATAAAATTTCCCAGAGATGTACAACTAAATATTTTTAAATGTTAAATATTCTATTCGCATTAGATATATGCATTTATATTAGATATGTTGTTGAATGTACAGGGCATCTTCCAGTCGACTCTACTTGTCTCCTTACTCCTTTGTTTTTTGCTGGGCTTTTTGTCCGCTCTTTTGCAGTTAACAAGTAGAAAATGGTTAAGTGTATACTTGAGATTTAGCGAAAGGCAAAACTGTAAATTATGCACAGGAGATCATTTTTCTTTAGTACCGTTTTTAGAGAAAAATGCAGAGGTGTTGTTACTGTTACTATTGTTGTTGTTGTTGTTGTTGTTTTTGTTTTTTGTATTGTTTTCTGCCTTTGGTTTTATTCACATTTACCATTAGACTTTCAAGTTGCTTTTAGGGGGCAACTGTGTTAAGGAAATGCCAAACACTGTTCTAACTGTGCGGAATTTTAATTAAGTTGCAAATTTGATTTGCACGCTTGTTAATTTCTAAAGGGGGAATAAAAAATCAACGAGAATGGGGGAGAATTGGGTTAAATGCATGTATGCAAGCAAGAATTTAATTTCTTTAAGAATTCCTCAATTGATATTTTATAGGTCGATTTTTATAGTTGTGCTATGAAGCCAAATAAAACTTATTCGATCTTAAAAAATTCATAGAATATAATATAGTAATTTCAGCTGATTTAAGCAATAGTTAATCAATGTTGCTTGTCTAGTTGTTTATCATTTAGTGCTAGATGGGTTCCTTATAATATATAGCTGATATAGTACTTGTATCCTCCACACATCCTGAGTAATTTTAAAATAAATTATGCTGTCTATAAAATATCAATTAAAGTATAAATCGTTTAAATTATGATATTTTAAATGAAAAAAACATTTTAATCAATAATAAAAACTTACTTAAAAACCAAGCAAAAATGTTTGGAAATACCCCTGATTTTGACCAAATTTAATATTTATAATTTAAGCAAAATAAAACTGCTTTAGGAATAGATAAATACATGGTGGATATAACATAAATATGTTCATGTTTCATAGCTAATTTCATAATGATATTGAAATCTGTAACATTACTTCTTATCATATAACATCATCTCTCAAAACATACTATATTTTAACATCATTTAAGTGCATTTGATAATCTTGAATGTGATTTTTGTGAGGATTAAACTTGCTACAGAATGCTTGCCTCACTCCAACTGGTTGTATGCCACATTCCGGCGCTTGTCTTTCAGCCTGAATTAAATTTTACTTGATTTATGCATTTTATGGGGGCGTGGTTCTGCCTTTTTATGCAAACAATCTCTCTCTCTCTTTTCATTCACCCATCGTCGCCTTGTTACCTTTAGCGTTACCTTTACCGTTACTGTTAACGTTCCCGTTACCGTTAACGTTCACTTGCCGCACTTTTTTATGCGCAAGGCTTTGTGTTTGCTTTTTGCTGCCGCTTCCTCTGCTGCTGCCGCAGTTACCAATTTTTTTTTTCTCGCTTTCCGCTTTCTATGTATTTGCTCTGCTTGCGCCGCCTGCTGCATTTTGTGGCAAGTGTGGCAAGTGCGGGCTTTTGGTCATTACACAAACTTGCCAGCGCTTTTATTATTATGATTTTTCTTCTTTGTTCTCAACGATGTTTTTTTTTTCTGTTTAATTTTTCTACATATTTTTGGTTACTCTTCTTGTTGTTGTCCTTGCGATTTCCCCATCCAAAAAATGCGCTTCGTCCAAATAGGGACGAAAGGTAAGTTGCGAGGGCGGTTTGAGAAGTAAGGAGGAAGGAAGGAGACGAGGTTAAATGCCAGAAAGAAAGTTTTATTGCTTCTTTTGGCAGACCAGCAAATAATTTAATTTAAGCAAAATTAATTTCGCTTGTAGTGCTGCCTTCTTCTCAAGAAAAACGAGTGAAAACTGAATCCAAATAAAAAATAATATTGCCGAGTTGCGTGACGAGAAATACAGTATGTCAAGTAGTAGTTTTGACAGAGAAAATCAATTAAAATTAATATATTATATTTTGCTATAAAAAAATATGCACCTGTTCTAAAATACTTTCTTACTTTTAATAAAGTGTCTTGTAATTTTAAAAAATTATACATAAATTATATTTGATTTTAGAATTTTATTTTTTTTGCTTTTAATAGAGTTTCTTTTAATTAAAAAAAAATTTATTAAGATACATGAGATTTACAATTTTAGTTTTCAATTTTTTGAAAATATTTTAATTTAGATAAAAAAAAAAGATGTGTCTGATTTTAGCCAACTTTTTACTCTTTATAAAGTATTTTATAATTTTCAATAAAAATTAATTACTTAAGTATATTTGATTTTAGAATTTAAGCATATTTTTTTGTGGTCAAAATAATTACTTGACGTGGTGTAAATTTTGTAGCTGCTCGACCGCTCTTTAGACCATACTTGTGTAGCATTTTAATGTCACTCAGCAAAAGAGGCGGTATCTTTGTATTATTTTTTATATTCCACAACTGTTCAAATTGATATTGATTTTGGTTTCTCTCTCTCTCTCTCTCTCTCTCTCTCTCTTTCTCTGTCTATCTCTCTCACTTTCTCAGCTCTGGCGACATCCTTGGCGACGCTCCTATCACAAGCGAAAGAAGGCTCAATGGGAGACAGATGCCAATTATTGTGCTCTGGTAAGTAAACGAGTAGTTCAACTTCCATCCATTCCTACCTCTATTTATTTTTTAAGGGGAGTTTATCCGAATTTTTGTGGGCCATTTTCATTTCCACTTCCGGTCGTCCTCGCTGTCCTCCATGTTCTTTGTCTGCAGCGCTTCCTGCTGCGGTTACTTTTACTTACTTACTTGTAATTTGCATTTCAGCTCGAATTGGAATGCAAATGTTTTTATTATTTGTTACTTCAGCTCGAGTTGCTGCTGCTCTGCAATCGCCTTTGACTTAATTAAGTTCTTATTTCATTCCACCAGCATCCTTTCTTTCTGTCTTTCTTTTGCTTTTACTTCGTTCGCTTATTTAATTTTGCATTTTGATTTCCTTTTCTAGGTACGCGATATTCCGCCGTACGATGAGGGCCGTCGTTTACTGGACCTTATGGACATGGCTGTATTTGATTTTCTTACCGGCAACATGGATCGTCATCATTATGAGACATTCAAGTGAGTATTGACCCAGTTTGGTTGGCTTGGGGATTTCTTATACCCTAAGACCATTGAAAATGGGCAAAAAAAGAGAGTATAGTGTGTTTATTGATAGAGTGTATGTAACAGGCAGAAAGGGGCGTGGCAGACTCCCAAAGTATATATATTCTTGACCAGGATCAACAGCCGAGTCGATTGAGCCATGTCCGTCTGTGTATCCGTCTGTCCGTCTGTTTGAAAGCGTCAATCTTAGAGACCATAAGAGCTAGATGCTTCAAACTTTGTAAGTAAGTTCCTGGATACCGTACGCAGATCAAGTTTGTTTTTATTTTTGGATCGGATTCCTGTATCATATAGCTGCCATACGAATGATAGATCGAAAATGAAGTTTTAGCATAAAAAACTTCTTAGTTTCTTGACGTATCTCAACCAATCTGATACAATATATATGCAGGCTAGTATTATACATGCTGACCAAATTTCGTTCAAATCGGACCACTATATCATATAGCTGTCTTGAGACGCTCAGTCGAAAATTAAGTTCTAGTATGAAAAATTATTTGTTTTTTGAGTTAACTTAACCAAACTAATAGAATATGTATTAAGTTTGGTGTTATACATCCTGACCAAATTTGGTTCAGATCGGTTTCCAATATCATATAGCTGCCATAGAAACAATCGGTCAGAAATTAGCTTTTAGTACAGAGAACCTGGGCACAGGGTATTCTACTGTCGAGCATGCCCGACTGTAGCCGCCCACTTGTTCTCTCTTGGCAAGGGACACATAATGCGATTGGCTTATTTCCGCATAAATGGCGTTGTTGGCTTCATGCCTACCATCTGCCAAGTGGCTGCACATTACGTATACGCTCCGTATGCGCTTCGTATGCGCTTGAGTAGCACCTGCATTTGGCAAGGATGCGACACAGCATGTTAAGCGTCAGAAGCCAATGCTTCGGAAAGATATTCTCATGCAGCAGGCATAAGGCTGAAAACCCAGAATCTGTCTAGACTCCAGAGCTGCAGAAGAAGAAGAAGAAGCAGACGAGGATGCCACATTGTTTGCTATGCAAAATGCGTTTGTTGTTGCCAACGTTTTGGGTCCGTTGGCTTACACCTGACATCTTCCAAAGTCAATCCTCTAGTGTTTGCCTCTAATCACATTTGCTGGCAATTATGCTTATGCCAGGCCGATCACGAGGCGTATACGCAATTTACAATCAAACACACTTGTTCTCAACATTACAGAATCTACGGCAACGAGACATTTCCCTTGCACTTGGACCATGGGCGTGGCTTTGGGCGTCCCTATCACGATGAGCTCTCGATATTGGCGCCAGTGTTGCAATGTTGCCTGATACGCAGGACGACGCTCATCAAGCTGTTGGAGTGAGTAACTATTCTTCTTAAATTGTAACATGTAACATACTTTAGTTTTATATTTAATTTGTATTTAAACATTGCCAAATAAAAATTCTAGTTTCATTAAAATTTCTTTCAAAATCCATTACACATTCGATGTAGGGATTTGATTAAAAATGAATACTTAATTTACAATTTTAAAATTTCACAAGTTAAATAAAATAGGAATCGCGATGGCCAGGGTGGAAAGTTAGTTTTTCATCGAAATGCATTAATTTTAAGTGCAGTTTGAATTAAAAGGCTTTTAAAAATTTTAAATTGTGATTTATATGGCATTTCGTTTAAAATCGGTTCCGTTTCGTTAAAGTTACGAGTACTTGAAGTAGATCAAACCTTTAATTTAGCAACTTTACAAGTCAAAATTTTTGTACAATTTTTCTGGATTTTTTACAAGGAATTGCAACCTCTCAGAATTAAATTTAAGATGTTGTTTTATAGTAATTACGATATAAGGAATTGATTAAAAGTAAAAACTTAAGGTTTAAAATTTTTAATATTCAAAATTTCAAAGAGGGGATCCTTAGCATGGAAATCAATACCAAAGGTTGAAGGGCAAAATATCTTTTATACAAAATAGTTCAAATCTAAATGCAGAATAAATAAAAATGCCAAACGATAGTCAAAATGGTATTCCGTTTTAAAATCGGTTGGGTTTTTATAAAGTCGAATTTTTCAATACGCCGCTTTATCTCTCGATGAAATTGACATAACTTTGTTCTGTCCAAATTTCAAACATATATCAACAGTGGTTTGGCCTGTGCAATGTTAAATCAGTGAGTGAATGAACGAGGTCCAGCAATTATATATATATAGTTGACAATTTGAAGTTGGTCAGTCACTTGATCAAGCCACTTTACAATACAAAAAATATTTAAAAATTTTCCATGATTTTTTATAAAATAATGAAATGTTTCAGAATCAAATTACGATATAAGAAGTTGATTAAATGCGAAAACCCTTTGCATTGCAAATCGAAGCAGACTGTTATTGTCGGTTTCTTTTATCTATAAATTATGATTTACTAAATGGATCTTCGTATTTGCTTTTCATTTAGATTCCACAATGGACCCAAACCGCTGTCACAGGTGATGGGCGAGTCATTGAGTAATGATCCCGTCAGTCCGGTGCTGTGGCAACCTCATCTGGAGGCACTCGATCGACGAGTCGGCGTCATTTTGCAGAGCATACGGGATTGCATTAAACGGAATCCACCCGGAGAATTGGACGCATCCGAGGCGGACTTGTCGTCATAGCGCTAGGCCACAAAATTAACAATGAAATACTAATACACAACATAGAGTTAGAGTCTAAAGTTAGCAATTAATTGAGTGTGTCTTGTGGACTGTCTAGAAGTAAGCGTTGAAATCGTTACAGGGACCTTTAAAAAAGGTCACGCTGCCCAGCGATATCCTTGCAGCTCTGTCTGCGCATACCAAAAACAAAAGCAAAAGCAAAAGCATAAGATAGAGAATGAGAAGAAACCAAAACAGAACAACAAATAAGACAAAACAACCAAACAAATCATTGTTGTATGTATATTGTGTGCATTTCTTGGTTCATTTTCTGATTCAACATTAAGTAACTTCACACACACACACAAGCGCATACACACATATTCCTGAGCAGCTAAATTGTGTAGGTAGATTAATTACAATACTAATACTTCAACAGTGGGTGCCAAAAGCACAGTAACACACACACACACACACACACACATACCTACTTGAATTGATACAAAGTGTAAATTGAATTATGCATTGCATTCGAGTGAAACTTCTTCAAAAGACTATAAGTAAACAACAACTATTTGCTAAATATTTATTTATAATCGTTTCATACATTTTACAACAAACAAACAAACAAACATGTATATTTATAATATATGTAAATTTAATGCTAAATGTTGAAAAACAAAAACCTCCCTCTAACAAACAAACATACGACATTTGTTGCAAATTTAGTTGATAAGAGATACAAAACTATATCGATCGATATCAGACGTAGCTTTATCAGAGTGCACACCACTGTACCCACCCCCCCTAACCCACTCCCTCAATTGCGGGGATGGGGTTATTAAGGGTTGGTCATGTTGTGTTTATTTTTGTTTTATTAGTTAGTCGAATTAGTTCCAAACGTGAAAAAAACGATGTACTTCAAAGGTTATCAAAACTACTGTTAACAATTACAACTAATTACTATAATTATTATTATTATTATTACTATTATTGACCATAAATATAGTTAATTTCGTTTGTTTTTACGCGTATTGTATTGTACATTTTTGAATCGTACCTAATGTAGTTGAATCCGACACAATGCAATGCATTGTAGTTTGTTTGTTGGCAAATTCAGAAGAGTAAAAACAAAAACAAAAATGTAACAAAAGCAAAAACAAGATGAAAAACAAAATATGTTAGAAGTAGCAACAATTTTAGTGAAAATTTCAGAAGCATTGAATAAAAAAATACCAAAGAAATGTAAAAAGAAATCTTTTATTTATTGCTTGAATTTTATTTCAGATTATCCTTGATTGATTTAAATATAAGCCAAAACTTGCTAAAATCCCTGGATAATATTAAAGAATTCAGTTCGTTACAATTGCCTAAAGGAATTTTATAGATTGACATTAAAATTTAAAGGCGCCATCTACGGATCATCGACTTGCAAAATTTGAATCGAAACTCACACAGAAACAGGCCAAAAAGACTGAATCCTGAATAACTTGAAAGCAAACGGGACGATTTAAATGACTCTTGGTCAGGTGATAGTCCTAACAGATGCGCGTCGTTTACCACAGGACTCGTCAGGATACATAAGGATATTGCCGAGTTATAGCTTGTTTTTATTTTACAAAAAAGTCCCTTTATTTTTGATCCTGCAAGGACTTTGTACCTTTTGATGATATAAACATATTTCACATATCATGCACTAATTGTGTGCAAAAGGATATCATCGTAGTCCTTAAAATAAGGGAGTTACGGTCGATTTTTTAATTTTAGGTTTATATTTATTTTTAGAGATATCGAAATCCCTTGAATGCAAATTGATAAATATTTGTTCCTTTAGATTAGTAAAAGTATGTACTTTTAATAATTCAAAAGAGTTTTAATAAACTGATAAAAATAATCGGATTCTAATATTATAAATACCAAAAATAGAACTATTCAAAATAATTTTTTTAGAGATTTTTGAGAGAACATACCAAAAATTCAATTCTCTAAAAACAAGTAATCCCGAAATGTTTTCTTTATTTTAAAGCATTTTCGGTACTTGAAGCGTTTTCACAACAACTGATAACGTTGTCCCACTGTGCACTGCTGTGATCGCCGCTCTCACTCAGCTGAGAGAATCGTGTGTTTCTCTTGTGCTCTGCTGGAGACTTGGACACTCAGCTGGGAACTTTTACCAGCTGTTGGATTCAGTTCTTTCCCGACGTTGCTCAGAGCAAGTTGTATTTTTAACAGTCGACTCTTTTCTTCTCTCCTTCAATTAGTATCTTCTTCAGTGAGTTGTTGTTGTTGTTGTTTGAAACGAATTTGGTATTATTCAATAAGTCTTGTGTTAAGTGCAAATTGTCTTGTTTGTTTGTTGTCAATGGAATGTGCCGAGGGTTTATTTATATAAATACTGAAAGCACGTGTTCTTTTTTTGTACAGAAATAAAAGATAATGTAGGCATAACATTTAAATGAAATGATAAGAAAAGAAAGTGAATAACAAAAAATATATATACAAGATTTGTGATTATGTCTTTGTTTAGAATTGTAATTGTAATCAATAAATAATATGAATTGCACGCGTGCTGTATTTATCTGTAATTGTTTACGTGGTCTTCGAACTTGTCATGGCAACAAATATTCATAGTTACACTTGGAGCTTATCAGTATCATAAATGATAATGCAAATGAATAGTCTATTTATTCATACTTGAATTGGCATTTGCCATATAAAGAGCATGTCAACTGTCAAACGAAACAGACCAAACAGTGAATGCAACTGCGAGTACTCGTATTATTATTTATGTTAATTCGAAAGCAACTCGATTTGTTGCTCCCAACAGTTCTCAGTACTAACTTCCGCCATCCATAACAGTCAGTGCAGAATGTCTACAACCGTTGTTGACCTACGCTCGGACACTGTGAGTCAACCCACAGCTGAGATGAGGCGTCGCATGGCACAGGCTGTGGTGGGTGACGATGTCTATGGCGAGGATCCGACCATCAAGGAGCTGGAGTCGAGGACGGCGGACATATTCGGCAAGGAGGCGGGCCTATTTGTGCCCAGCGGTACCATGGGAAATCTACTGGCGAGTAAGTGGCACGACGTGCACATAAATAACATTGCTCAACCTCGATTTTGGGCTCTGAATCTTTAATGAGACAGCCAGCCGACAGAGGGAGCCACATCAACTCGGACTTTGTTTAAACTGAGGTTGCCCCACACACAAATTTCTATCTCGCTAATGTTTATTGGCAACACACAAAAGAAAAAAAAAAGAAAGGAAAACCGTTGAAAAATGCGAAAGAATGAAGGTCCTTACGTTCTCGTATCATGCATCAGGCTCATAATCGTAAAGGTTAAGGACACGCCATATACATAACATTAATTTTTATTTTTATATACTTAAATATTGAACGTGTTTGGCCCGAAAGCACGACAGAGTCCATTGTGAAGTCAACATTGTGACAATTTATGCGCCCACTCAAATTAATATTTCTAATGGAATTTTCATTTTATGAAAAGTGAAAATGCACCAAGTACTTGTACAAGTCATAACTCCAACACCAACTTGTTTTACCTGCTACTCATATCATACAAAGGGTATATTGTATATCGAAAACATCGATAAAAACTATTTTTTAACATCTCAGTTTTATAATTTTATAAGTTGTACTTTAACTAAACGAATAGATCTTTATATGATATAATATGGTTTGGTCGTTCTATTCAGTTATTCATTTTTGCATTGATGAAACCGATCAATTTATTCAATTGACACGTGTTAGAATCAAATTGATTGTGTTATATATACATAATTTGATCTGGTTTCTTTTTTAATCGAAACCTTCAATTTCTGTTAGCTATTTTCATAAATAAACCCATTAAAGAACCATTTTTTTGCAGCCGCTTTTCAATAGAAATATTGAGCATGAGCTAGACATACCAAATTTGCCATAAAGATTTCTTAGAAGACATCTATTCCGCAAATTTCCACATTTATCAAGTTATATTTCAATTTATGTTCATAAATACTTCCACTTATTATTTTCAATCATGACATTTAATTCCGTCTAGATCGGTTAAAGATAATGCTAGTTATGGCTGTTTTAAGTTCATAAACACTGCCTTAAAGTATGCAATATTTTTTATTCCGTTGCAGTTTCAATTTTATGTACATCACCAATATATATATTTAAATTAAATAAGGGGTACGGGTAAATTATAGTCGGGTTATCAACTAACGTTTTCTTACCTGTTACTTTTGAACCGGTTTGCAGTTATGGTTCACTGCCATCGACGTGGTGCGGAGGCCATTGTGGGGGATTTATCGCACATCTTTCTGTACGAACAAGGTAAACACTTGGCAATAATACATTCAAGTAGCAGGTAGTTGGAGTGAATGCTTATCCCTCGCTAAAATCTCTTTTAGGTGGCGCCTCCCACTTGGCTGGCGTCCAATTAGCCACGATTAGAAATCAGCCGGACGGCACTTTTAGTCTGTCGGAGTTGAGGCACAAGATACGGAACTACAAGGACTGCCACGAGCCGGTCACCGCCATGGTTGCCGTGGAGAACACCCACAACATCTGCGGCGGCAAGGTGATTCCCCTCACCTGGCTGGACGAGCTGGCGAGTCTGGTGCGCGAACCAGGGGTGGGCATCTCCCGCATCGCCCTGCACATGGATGGCGCCAGGATCTTCAATGCGGCCGCTGCTCTGGGCGTCAGCGTTGAACGCATCACTCGTGATTTCGACTCCGTGTCCGTCTGTCTCAGTAAGGGCTTGTCAGCGCCTGTGGGTTCGGTTCTAGTCGGTTCAAAGGACTTTATTGCCGAGTGAGTAATCGATGCTAGGGATGGCTATCGATATCGATATTATGTCGATGAAGGAACACAATACTTAACTTACAAAAACAAATTATATTACATTAAATGCTAGATACGTAGCATACATTGATTTTTAATACGATATATCGAGAAGTATCGAGTCTGTAGATATTTTATCGATGCACAGTGGAGACATAACATAACATGCGTACATAACTAAATGATATTCAACTAATCGAAATACGATTTATCGAAAAATATCTAAATACCTCAAGTAAATCTAGCAAATTTCACGAAATTAATCGCATATCGAGTCTATCGATACTATATTGAAGCAGCCAAACGATATTTAAGTAAGACCCAATATGAATTTCAAAGCTTTGTATGTAGCAAACATAATTTTGAAAACGATATATCGGCAAATATTTTAGTATTTTTAAATCATTTACTTCTTAAACCGATGTTTAATTGTTGTATCGAAAAATATTATTTCAGAAAGCAAAACCAACCGAATATCTGTAAAATCTCCATTCATTTTTGGGAGATTTCCGGTTAGTTTAATTATCCTTTCTTTTTGTAAATACTCTTTTTTGGATGATTTGTTGAATATAATTAATTAATTATGTTGTTTTTATATAGATTTCCATTCAGTGATAAACATTTTTCTTATATGTATTATATTCGATTTTTTAGTTAGTTTTTAAGACGATTAATGGTATATTTAATATAACATATTTTATTCATTTTTTTTTCGATTGCATTACCGATACTTTTTCTGATTTCCATCTCTAACACTCACCTGAATTCATCTCATTTGGTTTTCAGAGCTCATCGTCTGCGCAAGGCACTCGGAGGTGGCATGAGGCAAGCGGGAATTCTGGCTGCTGCTGGTTTGGTGGCTCTGGAGCAGGTTGGGCCGCTCCTGGAGATGGACCATGAGCGTACTAAGCGCATTGCAGAAGGTAAATAGCTGGCTTAACTTGTTATCAATTCATCAGCTTAATTTCCGACAGCCGTTGATAAGCTACACAGTCCGAATATTGTCGTGGACTTGTCCACAGTGCACAGCAACATTCTGTTGCTGGAGATCAAGCAACCCAAACTGACTGCCGATAAGTTTGCCGAGCGTCTGGCCATCGTCGAGCCGGAGGAGATCACGGCGGGAGTTACCGACGAGAAGGGAGCGGCAATTGTGCTGAAGGCCAGTGCCAGAGATTGGGCATTCATGCGTCTGGTGCTCTATCACCAGGTGAGTGATGAGCTGGTGGAACTGGCCATCAAGAAGCTCAGCTATGTCATCAAGCAGTACGATGCTTACTTCTCCTAAGAAGCCCCAAAAAGAACAGAGAATATAATTTCATAAATCGCCAAAAATTAACTGGGATATTGAAATCAAAAATTAATATTAAAAATGAGTAGCTTTGCTTTTTTTTTAAATTTTAAATTTAAGCATTAAAAAATACATTTCTATTGATCTAATCGATTTCTTTTTATTAGTTATATTCATAATTTTTACTCTTCTTACAACACAAGACAAAAGAATAATATACGTAATCAATTCATGTAAATAATTCAAAATAAAAAAATAAATAACATTTTAAAATGTTAAATTATATTTAGTTTTTTTTTTAAATATCTGTGAAACTGTTTATTATACAGCATTGATAGAAAGTTAGAATACTTTATTTTCTTTAATATTTAAAATTGAATGGGCTGAAAGATAATTATTTTTGAAAAATTGTTTTAATTTCGAAAGTTATCCAAAGTCTCAATTTTTATTCAAAAATTTTTATTTTACTCATTTTTTAGTTTTTTGCGGCTTTTGTTATTCAAACCATTGTTTGTTAAAATTTCAGCCAAACTAACCAAAGATAAAATAACTTTAATTAAAATCCAAGGAACAAAAGTGCAGATAAGAACAAAAATAATTATAATTATTAGAGATTATTTTGTGTTTTGCGTTATTTAATTAAAAGTCAAACTGAAAACTGGCATAATTTGTATTAGTGCTTCTTGAGTGGATCGAGGCAGCGTTTACATTCGCGCATGAATGCATCCAATCACAGGACCAGCAACTCGAGTCTCCACTGTACAGTCTACATTTGGCCAATCCTGATGGACTGTCTGTCTGTCCGTCTGTCTGTCTGTCTGTCTGTCTGTCTGTCTGCATGAGTGCCCCACTGAATGAAGTAATAAAATTATTTTTAAAAAATCATTGTCAATTTTGCGATGCTCATCGATTTAAAAGCGGATCCAAGATGGAAGCTGGAAACTGGAAACTGAAATTCTCAGTTAACTTCATCTCTTCATCTTTCTGCTTTTGCCGTTGGCCGATTGTGATTTATAAGCAAACTTATCGCGTTGATGTGCCAGGGAATCTGCTGAACGTGATTGGTAAAAGCGGGAACAGAGGGTTAAAGGAGAGGAGAGGACAACAGTGAAGCAAATCGAGCAACATATAATAGATTTGAGTACTCGGATTTTGGGCTGTCTGAACTGTATCAAAGACGGGGGCAAAATGCCTTTTGTGCTGCATTGAAATGTTATATTTTGTGAATTATGCCGAAATGGAATTCAATTAGAGAAGTTGCTGAAGCATTTGATAAATTGAAATTGAATTGAATTGACTGTATGAAGGTCGACTGTCCACATCAATGTAGATGTCGATGTCGATGACGATTAATGTGGCCATAATAGAAAATGAGAGAATCAGCTTCATTTGGCAAGCTCTTTATTTTGATTAAAAACTTTAAATTTCTATTAAAATTAAGGGCAAACAATTTCCATTTGAAAAATATATAATGAGCTCAGCCTAAAAGTATGCTGTAAATTTCAACTTTCTAACATAAACGAATGCAGCCGAAAAGTATGCAACAATTAAAGTTAACATCGCACACACGCAAGCAGCGGGAGAGAGTAAGCATGAGAACGAGAATGAGAATGAGAGCAAAGCGAAGCGCGTCTAAAAATAGCTTGCAGACATGCGACGCTGACGCAGACGCTGACTTCGCTGTCGCCGCTGTGGTGTGGAAACCCGTGTTGTTTGTTGTTGCTGTTATTGCTCTCTCTCTCAATCATTCTACAAATAATTTAAACTTCACGCATTTAGTTGATTAGAGCACTTTGGCAGCGTTGTTTCAACATGTCAGGATGGCCGAGCGGTCTAAGGCGCCAGACTCAAGATAGTAAAAATCTTGCCTTTCATACAAAGGTTCATGAGCGTTCTGGTCCTCTCTGAGGGCGTGGGTTCGAATCCCACTTCTGACAAATTTTTTGTTTTTTTCTTTTTTATTTTAATAAACATTTTTAAATTATATATGTTTAAATAAAACTAGAGTCCCATTTCAGACACAGTTTACATATTTTTTTAAACTTTTAATTAACATTTGAAAATTGTTCATGTTATTTACTTGTAACATATGTATTCTACATTTATTATTTGGCACGAGTTTCGCTGTAATTGCGTGTTATAAACAGTTAATAGCATTGCTAATTAACATAATTATACATATAAATAGCTTGGCGTTATTTATTTATGCCACACGCACTTAGGCCGACTTTTTAACTAAATTAATTTGTTGCAATCAATTATGTAAGTGCGATTGCATTCAATGTAGTTAAAGTTCAAGTAATTTAATTATAAATTTACACGCCTGACACAGCCAATTAAACAAAATTACGTGTACTGCGAAGCTCTCTACCCTTCAAGAGGGGTACTCAATTGTGAAAAGTATTTTTCAAAGTAAAAATAGTAAATTATTGATAGTATAACTGCGACAAAATGGCTGGGATAGTCTCTTAGTGAAGTTTTATTACCCCCCAAGGGTATTAAATCTACGGCATTATCGAAGATATACAGAACAAAAAATCGATTCTAAAAATCAAGATAAAAAAACTTGATTAATTATTCAAGATAAATTTCCTAAATTAAAATAATACGTAGATAAAATACGATATTCAAAAATCGACATTAAAAAAGTCAAAGAAGCCTAAATTCTTTGATCTAACTGGCAACAAATATTACAGAGCCCTAAAAATGAAAATATCTTTGAGAAAAATCGGAGTTGATTTAAGTATTTCATACTTGGTTTATGAGAATCTGGGATTACACCGCATTGGATTAATTTCAGCTATGTTTTTTTTTCCGTGTAGTTATTCTTTCTTGTTTCTTTTTTGTTTGAATGCAAATTTACTCAGTTTAATGGGCTTTCGGTCGCATATTTAGTGTTTTACCATAGTGCTATTTATATGAGGGACTTTAAGTTTATTGGCAACGCCATTTGGAGGCACGTGCCACAACCTGACAGACTTAATGTGTTTCATATTATAGCAAATACATGATGTATAGGCCGAACTAAAACGCAATACCGTCATTATGGTAAAACTGGCGTGTTACACTTTAAATGACAAAAAGTCATGATATAAAGTCGTAAACCTGAGAATTTAACTGGAAGTCTGAATATCTGAAAGTCTGGCTGTTTGGATGTCTAGATGTCTGAATGTCTGAATGTCTGCCAAGGACTCGTTAGTTGGCAAACTACTCATTTTGGCGCTGCATAAATTGAAATTTGCATTAAGTGGCGCGTCAAATGATAATTCAATATCCGGATATAATATTTTTTTCCTCTTTTTATGTTCTTGTTCTTTGTTCTATTTGTAATTTGCTTTGAGCGCTTTTTATGCACGAGTAAAATTTGATTTGCCAAGCTGATGATAGGTATTATTTTTTTTTTTGGTTTGGTCTGGTTCAGTTTAGTCTGCTGTAATTAATTTAATTGCATGCGCGTAAATAAAGTCAAACAATTTTTGTATTTAATCAACGAGAAAGGATATAAATGAGTCACAGAGTTAGAGAGTCAAAGACCAAAGGCAAAAGGCAAAAGGAAAACCATAGCAGAAATAGGAGGAAAAAGGACGAGGCACTTCAATAAGTCATACAAACGGAACTCACTTTGAAAATTACACAAATCTACATTATGTATAAATATGTGTGTGTGTGTGTGTTATGTGTGTGTGTGTGATGTGATGTTTGTGGGTGTGAGTATGGGTGTGTCTGAATGAACATAACGTGATTGCTGCCAATTTCAGAAAACAACAAATTGATGATGAGCTAATGCCTACAAAGTTATTGGCCAATAATTTAAGGATGGGTCTCAAAAGTGAGAAAAAGAAAGAAAAAGAGAGGCGTGTTTAATTAAAATTAATAATATGGCATTTCTTTTAAACTTTCTAAATTATTATTTAAATTGTTTGTACCTTTATATATTTACAAGATTTTAAAAAGTTTAAAAGAAAATGTAATCGAATAAATAATTTCAAGTCAGGAGATTTAAAATTTAATTTATTTATTAAAAAGGTAATTAGTTTAATTAACTTTTACATTAAATTTGTATCAGACTTTAACATTGCAAAATATTTTTAAGAAATTGTAAGACATTGTCAATTGGATTGGTTTAACAAATAAAACTGTTAAATTAAAAATATTGTAGGGTATCATTCAAATTATTTAAATTGTAATTGAATTGATTAAAAGACCTCAATTATATTATTCCAAAAGAAAAAAAATAAATTTTTAATATTTAATTTAGTAATAGAAATAAAATGGTAAATGAATATTAGTTAAATAGGCTAACACTTAAAGTGATTACGAGATTTTATTAACTGAAGTTATGAAGTCATTTAGCAGATTGAAATAAAAAGTAAAATAACGAAACTAAACTGAATTAATTTTAGTTAACTTGGATATACTGTCAATTTAAAGGGATTATTTCAATTGTTGTTAAATTTAATAACTTTAAAGCTTTTGCTAAGTATCTGTACAAGCAGAAGCAGAAGCAGAAGTAACTTGAAGTGTAACTGTTAGCAGGCACTGTTGTGGCAGGAAATGCAAACACATTTTGGCTAATGTACAAGAATGTATCTCAAGCTCCGATGCACTTACACTCAAGTGTGTGTGTGCGAGTGTGTGTGTGTGTGTGTGTATGTGTGAGAGAGAGAGAATGAACTGTGAGCTGCTTAAAGCTGCCACTTGCAACCTAAGTAAGACATAAATATACTAGGCTGAGCTTCCGTCTGACTGTCTGTTTATCTGTCTGTCTGTCCGTCCGTCCTTCACCCCCGCATCCATCAGTCAAGTCAAGAGCTGCCGTTGCGTGTTGTGTGTAAATTTGAAGCGCAAAACAAATGAAAACTTCATGACTCGAATCGACTTTGTACTTGCCACAGTGCCATTAAATACACGTGCCACATTGCAACTTGCAACTGCTCTCAAGCCAAGTGGCAACTGCTCGCTCTGCGCATATTTTATTGCAACTTTAAGGGTGCAAGTGGAGTGTGGGGACTTGCAACGGATGGGGCAACTTAATTAGCTGCTGGCTACGACTTCGATTGCAACTGCAACTGCAACTGCAACAGAGGCAGGAGCAACTGCAATGCACCTGACATTTAACATTATTACGCGACGCGACGCCTGCAACTGCGACCAGTCGAATATATTACACTCAGAGAAAAATAGGCTACACTTTGAGCACTTAATTACACTTAATATTTTAACGTTAATTATGTTTAAAGTCAATCGAAACTAAAAAATGAATATGAATAAAATTAACTAACTCTAACTTACTATTTATATTAAACTCTTTGTTCTGACTCACTCACACACAAACTGACTGATCAATGCACAGCACAAACCATAAGACGTAGAAGGCTGAAATTTAATTACAACACAACAGCTGAGAAACAAAAATCTAAAAATCTTGAATTTTTACTAGAATAAAAAAATAGTGATTAAATTTATAAAAAACACTTGCGAATTTTGTAAATAAAATACATAAATAGCATAGAATCTAATGTTTAATTACAATTCTTTATCACTGCGAACGGCAGTTCGCTCTAGTGACGAAAGCAGCAAGAAGGGTGCGAAAGGCGACTAGATATATATACAGCTAATTTGGAAAATTTGCTACGACTGTCCGATCAGATCGAGTTATATACCGATCGAAAGGTTGAGTCCTAACTTACAAAATGGCATACTAAAACTTGTAACTTTCGGCACTGTGCAAAAAGTAATTTTTATGTACAAAGAAGCTCTCCCTTTTTAAGCACAGTGCACAATGCCAATTTTCGTTTTTTTTTTTTTTTTTTAATAATTTTTATTTTTATTTAAAGTTTTTATAATAAACTGAATTTAGCTCGTCACACAATTGGATATCAGAAATTTTGGATCTAAAAATTGCTTTCGTCACTAGACTTTTACCTCGTGTAGAGGTTTTTTTTGTGAGATTATTATTACACTTCAATTATACTTGATATCTTAGTATATATTTTAAGTGTTTTTAAATTTTTATTTAAAAGTAATAAAGTGAAATTACATATGAATTATAATTTTAAACAAATTTTTTTTTCTGCGTGCATGAGAACGATTCTCTATTCTCAATACTTGATTCACAATGCTGCAACACACACACACACACACATATACATACAGTCATTGCATGCCGCAATAAACTTGCGCTTTAAGGTTCTGCTACTCGCCGCTACTCGCTGTGCGGCGTTTTAAGCGGCACGACGTTAACCGTAATGTGCACAACATTCGACGCCATTTGCCGAGCTGCACCCAAAATGGCGGACTATAAGCCGCGACACCATCCAAGCCAACAGAAAGCAGCCAACAGCCACCATCCGGTTAAAAGCGAGCCTCAATAAAAATAAATGCCGGCAACATTTGTGTCTTTGGGTCTCTGGGCAAAAAGTTGGCGTGTTTCATTGCACTTCTGCAAAGGGGAGTGTAGAAGGGGGAAAGGAGGAAAGGGGGTGGCAAGGGGTTGTAATCGTGCTACAGTTGAACATTCTATGGGTGCAGCTGACTTACGATCCAAACAAGTTCAAAAAAGTTGCACGTTGCAGACTTTAAGCTGTTGTCCCAGTTCTAAAATCGCATAATGAATGTCGAACTATTTATTTACTTAAATTTTCCAAATGCAAAATGTATTTACTTAACAAATTTAATGTTAAGTCAGGTTTTTAATGCTTTAACAACCCAACTTAATATATTTACATTTTAATGTTAATGTTTTGTGGAGAGAATTGAAATTATTTAACTTTGTTTTAAATTTAAATAAGTTGTAAATTTGAATAGAAGGAAATAAAATTCTATTTAAATTTATTTTATTTACTGAAACTGCTCCCTAGAGATTTTTCTATTCCAGTTAGTATAAACTGTCAGATATTTTTGAATTTGATATAAACTAAAGAGCTGCACAACATATTATATATATTTAAATGCTACATTACAGTACTTTCAGATACGATGTTTTAGTGTTGCTTTGAATTACTATACATATAAAATATATTTAAAAACATAAATCATGAATTTAAAAGTAATTCATTTAAAGTTTGACACTGCACATATAAAATTAGATATTCTGGTGTTATTAAAATTGTAAAATATTTGTTAAATACATAATCATTCTCTTTACCAATTTCCATAGGGTATAAACTCATATTATACGGGTATTTCTGTAAAGCCAACGATTTCTCGGCAGGTTGAAAAGAAGTTTTATGCACATTTATGTTTATTCTTGTATAAATCAAGGAATAAACCTGGATAAAAAGTTGTGGTTGACTCACATACAACAGGCTGTAAGTTGTGGTCTTGTTGTTGGCTCTATTGTTGTTGTTGTTGTTGTTGTTGTTGCTAGTCGGCCTGGTTAACCTTAGCAGGTAAAGAAGCAGTGTGTAAAGTGAACTAAGCGAGCGAGCACACAGCTTGCCACATAAATTCATATGTGAAATTGTTGTGATGCATGCTACTGGCACTGTAAAATATATCTGACCAACAACAGCAACAACAACAACAACCACAACAACAGCAACAACAAAATGTATAACTACAACAAGTGTAACAGCAATAACTATAACAAAGGGAAAAGCTATGGCAATAATATCGCAGCCAAGCGCAACTTTTTTTTACCCAATTCAAAGTTGCACATTGCATACAACTGGAATGTGTGTGTGTGTGAGTGTTAGTATGGGTGTGTTGCAGTTGTTATATTGTTGTTGTTGTTGCTGTTGCTGCATTTCAATGGCAAACTTCACCGGACATACTTCATAGCTCTAATTATACATGCGCCTTCCTAGAATCCACTTCCTTTTGGGAGCTGCACTGCAAGCAACAACAAAAAAAGATCCCGATCACAGAATACCCGTCACTTATTTCAATATATATTTACGTATAAAAACTACTGCATACTTTTGGGTGATTGTATTGAATTAATTACTAATAGCTTTGATTGGCGATTACTGCCATTCTATTTGTCCGATCTTACTGCAATTAACTAAGATTATAGATAATATAAATAGATAATGTTAACTACCATAAAAAACGCAATATCTTACAAACTGCTAAAACGCCATTCGAATCTGCGTGCGAAATTTGGGTGCTCTATCTCTGAGATCTAGACGCTCACACAAACGGACAGACAGACGGACAGACAGACGGACAGACAGACACACATGGCTATATCGACTCGACTGTTAACGCTGATCAAGACTATATATACTTTATGGGGTTGGAAATGCCTCTTTCTCCCTGTTACATACACTCTAACGAACACAATATACCCTTTTACATATTTTTTAAAAGTAACGAGTATAACAATTGATGTTATTGTTGTTGTATATAGTCTACACAAGTATATGACTCTACACTCGCTTGCTGTGTCTGCATTGGCGTCGGTACAACACGTCGTATGCGCAACTTGGCTCGTATGTATTTTTAAGGCCCAGAGCACAAACACATGTAAATACTTGTAAATACAAATGTATACATATATATGTATATATATATTTATGTACATGTGTAGGCAATGTGATGTGCAAGTTTTTCTTTAGTTTTAACTCCTGAGGTGGTCGAAAAACTTTGCATGTCTGCTTACTAATTCATGGATTGCTGCTCGCTCTTTCGCTGCTTCTCTCCGCTCTCTCTCTCCCCGGCTTTCTCATATTCCTGTCTCACTTTTGATTTGATTAGCCACAACAACAAGAACCACAGCAGAGCTCGGCCAACTCGACTCGACCAATGAATAAATTTATGTACATTTTGCTAGCATAAAATATGGCATTAAAACTTAATGTGCAACTCTGCGCACGCAAAGAGAATAAAGCAAAAAAAGAATACAAATAAAAGCAGAGTCCAGAAGGAGTATACATAAATCCTTAAATCTTTAAAATGACGAATATGAAATACTCTAGCACATTATTTTATTATTCTTTTTTTCGTATTTATATGCTTTCAAATTAAATTAGTTGATCTAAAAGGTAAATTAAAATTCTTCATAAAATAGAAACATAATAAAGTGATTTTATTGTGACAAAACATAGCCAAAATAATACTCTTTTTCAACATAATAAAATGGGTTTTAAATTTGTAAATTTTTTCATTTTAAAATATTAATTTCTATATGAATAAAAAAACATTTATACTAAGATTCATTTTACAAAAATGCATACAATAATATGCAAATATTTCTCGGAGTATTATTTTTAAGCCTTTTTTAACATTTTTCAGAATAAACCGAGACAAACTTAAATATTTCCCAAAACAAGAGAATGGTACTGAATTTAAATTACTATTTTTTTTTTTAAATATATATACCATTTTTATTTCTTGACAAAATAGTTATGTACTTTGATAGGGTATTAAACCGAATGCAATGGGCAGTATGAAGACATTATTGGAATGTTGAATACAAATTGCTGTTCTGCTTGTCGAGCCAAATAACAGGCTGGCTAATAAGCTGGCCCAGCCCAGTTGATCACGCATTCAGCCCTGATTAACCGTGCTCCATTTGCATATTTCCCTATTTCCGAAATCTCATTTTTATAAATCACTTCATTGACATTTTTGATGAGGCGGCGAATTGCGGCTGCTTTGGCATTTTAAAAAAGCAGCAAAAATACAAAAAAAAAATAAAAATATGTTTGGTGTCCAAGTGAAAAGTGAGAAATGAGATATGAGAAATGTGTGTTTTGGGGGCGTTTCTAGGATCTTGGAGAATGCGGTGCTTACGTGCCACAGAAACATTTGTCTTGCTGCCGCTTTTTGCGTGTCTTAATTAGCGCCTTCCCTTCCCCTCCCCTCCCCTCTCATTGCCACCAATTCCCCCCCTCACACACAAAAGGAGAACCACAAGAAAGTTTGCCGACACAAGTCTAGGCAGGAATTTATGTATTCTAGATAAGGGCTGCCAGATAATGCGAAGAGTCGATGCCGATGCCGATGCCAATGCCAGCTAAAGATGCCAGCCTTGGATAACCTGCTGCCAGGTGGTAAGTGAAACAAGAGGGGGAATAGGAGAATAACAAAGCATGCTAATGAACTGCGTTGTGGCAGGGAATACGAGAAGGCTCAAAGTTATTTTGACGCTAAAAACAATGCCACGAAACCAGCGAAGAAATGCAAAAGTTTCCACGAAAAACAAACTTATCGGTTTAATGCCACATATCGAGCAATCGAACTTTTCAAAAGGTTAATGGCCTAAAATGGCGCAAAGTTGGCCAAATTTAAGATACTTTGGCAAACACAAATTTGTGTGAGAATCAACTGAAAAAAGTCAAAGTACTCGCATGCAATCAATATTAATTAAGAGTATTAAGAGGGCTAAAAGCTAAGCTTGCGGCTTCAACCTGAAACAGAGCATTATTTTTATGAATTACACAACAAAATTCTTATAATTAAATGAGTTGAATTATTCACAATATCAAAAGATAAACTTAACTTCAAGCTGGAAAGCAAAAATAGTCTTTAAATTACTTAAGTTTAATACTTTTAAGTTTACTTTCTAAAAAATTTAATATTATTAGAATTTATATTTTATCATTCTTTCAGATACACGTTCACATTCTCGACACTTTTTGTTAAGAGACTGACAAGCGATGCAAATAATGTCAACAATAAATTCACCGCCGGTGAAAAAGTGTCGGTAAAAAATAAAAAAAAAATCGAATACAATCACACAAAAATAACATTTTGGTAAAATTCTAAACTTAAATATAAAGTGTAAAAAGCATAAATTTAATCATTGGGATTGAATTCCAATTAAAAACCAACCTTTTAGTGCTGCTTTCATATAACGAAAACTACTTGAAAATTTTCTAAATTGCAGGACTTAATGCATTTGAACGGTATTTGCAAGCCAATTCAAATATTGTAAGTTATTTGGCAATAAAGTTAATGCCATATTTGACTGTGCAACAAGCCAAATAACCTTCTCAAGTGCATATGAGAAAGTCATTCAAATATTGTTGGCCAGGTTAACAAAAGAGTTTCCTCTTCTAGTCAGCAATTTGTTAGATGACATATTTTAACATGTTGTTGTTGTTTGGCATTTACTTTCTCAAGTCTATGCTCTTTACTTTTCTCTCTCGCTCTATCTCTGTCTCTCTCTTTTGGCCTGGTCAACATGTGGCACTCGTTAAATGCTAATTGCAGCATACTTGTAACTGCTTTATGGATTTCTGCTGTTGGCCAGCAAGTCCGATAACAAGAATTGGCCCTGTTAATTGCGAGACGTAATTCGACTACCAAAAATTGATTTACAAAGTGGGTCAACTAACTGAAATGCTTGCTGCCACTTGGTGGTGCTCATCAGGCCAAAACTGAACCACTTAATATCCGCGCATGAAAATGCCGCACAACCAAAAGTGGCAGCTGCAACAACTGCATCATTTGTCCAACCATTTTGGCCCTGTCTCTGCCTCTGGCCATGACTGTGGCTGGTACACTGATAAAAAAATTGTGCTAAAATCAAGATTTTCGTCTTAAAACTACGAATATTGGTCAAAAAAATTCATCGAGAACATAAAATTCTTAAATTAAGAAAGCACATCTTGGATTTACGAATATTTCAAACAAGTACATTATTATTTCAAGAGTAAAGGTTCTTAAAATTAAATAAAAAAATAAATACTATTTTTAAAATTTATAAATTATTTTTTTTTAATTTTGACTTTTATATATTTTATTCTGTCCTGATAATTTTTAAAAATGTTGTTTTAATTTATTCCGGAGTGGGATTCGAACCGGCGCCCACTGTCTTACATATGTATATAAAATAGTGCATATTAATAGTTTCATAAAAATTCAAGATTTTTATTCTTATATATTGCATTTTTAATTTAATATATTCTTATTTAAAGAACAAAATATTTAAGATGTGTGCTCTTGATTTTAAAAGTTTTTCTTTTTTCAGTGTACGCTATATTCCTGGTATTCATAACGTAACGAGCGTGTTCTCTATGCAAATTTCGACCAAAATACAGCCCACAGCAGAAGCGGTCATACCAATTTCATTATGGCAATGACACAACAGCTAAGCGACCTCCTGTTTTTTGAATTGTCAGACAGACTCTGAAGCATCAGCATCAGGCATCAGATAGGCATGCAAAATGTTATTCCCAACAATTTTTGGTGGCAGTCAGATAGACTGACAGCATAAGGCCGCAACCAACAATGCAGGCAACTTGCAACTTGCAACTGGCAACTTGCAACATTCAACATCATTATGCAGCCAGAGGCGCAGTTGCGGCACAAACTCATTGAAATGCAGTTTCACTCACTCTGTTGGCCCAGTACACAAAATATACACTGGCCATTGCATTTGTGACAATGTCTTTATTTCTGTCGGTATGAAAAGAATTCAATATTTAAAATAAATATGTAAAATTTATGAAAGAAATTCAATATTTACAGTTAAAATGTAAAAAAAGTCAACTATAATTTCCGATTAATCTAAATAAAATTTGTTTTTAATTTTCAAATAGCTATTTCTAATCAATTTTCATATTCCGCCCATTTTTTGAGCATTTTTTTTAATATAAGTGTGAAGTTAACTTTATTTATTTAAGTGTAGAAACTTGTAGAGTAAAAAAGCAATTTTTAAGACACAGCCTTAAGATTTGGTACCCGGAATTGAAATTATTTTACGGATATTTGCTAAAAACTTTATCTCTATTATTTAAAGAATGCTGAAGATAATAAATGTATTAATAGTTTGATGAATTTGCAGCTGGCTGGTTTTATAATTAAATTGAACATTTTTTTTTTTATTTCTTTCACTCTTAAAACTATTTGTTATATGTTATTATTTTATTTTTATTAATTTTTATTGCATGTACATAATTTTAAGGGAAAAATGTGTATAATTTTGAAATTGAAATAAAATAAATTAAAATTTATTTTGGCAGTGGTGGAAATGTTTTTATATTTTTCATGTTATTTTATTTATTTAATTCTGATTTTTCCTGCACTTTTGTATTAATTACAACAGTTTTTCAAATTTTTATTCCAATTTAAAATGTAGAGCGGCTGCAAAGCTAAGAATCCTGGGCATCTAGCAGTCGAGCAACTCTACTGCATCTTATTTGCCTGTTCATTTTTGCATTTATCGTTTAGCTGCACACGATTCTGCTAATTACCAAAAGCGATGAGAAGATGCGCCGTTAAATTCAGATTTCGACTACAGGTTGCTTTGGGCCAATTGTTTTTCCAAGCTGAACTGAACGGCAGATCAGAATGAAATTGGCTTTAAATATGGATACATTTTCAACAGCATCCAGTTTGATTTATGCCAATAACGATGAATGTCCTTCAAGAGCACATTATAGTACGTGCTCGAATGTTATGCAAATAGAAAAGGTAAAGGACATGTTGCTCTGCAGTTTGCCAGTTTATGGCTTCTTCCTCATGTGTCGTTGCATTTCATCTTTTCAATTGTCATCATCATATTATTATTATTATTATTATTATGTTGCTTCACTCTCTGTCATACAATGGAAATGCATTTTGATTTTTCCCCTAATGGAATCCGAATCGAGTGCAGACTCATAAATTATGCATGTGATTGCATGGTCAGATATTAAAGTAAAATACCAAATATAAACGAGAATTCCAATAAGTGCTTTAAATTTATTTTTCAATTTAATATGTGAAACTCTTGTGCTTGACTCAAGTATACTAACAAGTAGAATACACTACATACTCTATTGAAATATTTATCTGTTGCATCGAGAAAGGTTATACTTAAGAAATATTTCATTCCTTAAACTTAAAACAGCTTAAGTGGGACGATTTAAAATATTCAGAACTGTTGTTTGACTTCAAAAATTGCATTCTATCTTTAAAGGAGGCAAGAAATATTTTTTTAAACACTGGAATGTCGATTTCATAGAAGTCTTATTGCTAAATTTGGTTAATCTAGCTCTGATAGTGTAGTTGCTAAATATTTGTAGTGAATTGCGAATCTCTGTACCAAATTTGGTTGATCTAGCTATTGTAGTTTATATTAACTAAGAAGCCGAATTGTTGACAAAGAATATATACTTTATGGAGTCTGTCTTTCTACTTGTAACAAAAATTACAGAGAATACAATGCACACTCATACTCTTTATATATATATTTAATATAAGTTTGGAAGTTTCTAGCAAAGTTTTGACTTTTCATTTAGCTGTCAAAATGTTGCGTTGTTCATTAATCAAAGCTGTTAAAAAACTAATTCAAAGGAACTTAAATCAAAAGCAATTGTTGTTTCAGAGCTGCAATTTAGTCAGGCACTTCCGCACACTCACACACACTGCAACTTGGACACTTACCAACACTGTTGTTGTGGCACGTCATAATTAGCCAAGTAGCCAACACTGAGGGCTGGTCAGTGTGTAAACTGAATTTATCAGCTATGCAATCATTGGCAATAAATTTGTGCCCACTTCCTGGTAGCAGGTGAAGGCTCAAAGACCGATTGAGTTGGACTCCCAAAGAGGGTCTTGGCAGAGGTCTGTGATCCGGGTGTAGGCATTTAAATGGCGCCGCTTATGCAATGCATGGCAAGCATAAATCTTGGCCAGGCTAAGGCGAAGGTGCAGGAGCAGATTACGAATGGACTTGCCTCTTTTTTTCTAAGGGAATAGGTGCCAAAGGAACCCAAAGGCGGCGACTACTCGTAACTTGCCATACGCACGAACTCTTGACGCTTTTTCTACCCCTATCTCCCTTTTTTTCCCTTAGGGCGTATATTTCGACGCGTTTGCGTGTCTTCTTCTTTACCGCTTTCCACTTTGCGTGCATTTTTCTATTTATGTGCATGGCATAAAGTTTAGTATGCCATCAAACTGTACGAACAGAGCAGAACAGAAGTTCAGTTTGTTTCCTTTTTCCTTTTGTTATTTTCTACGAGCGCCTAAAAGTATGCACGCAATTTTTTCATTCCGACTGAGTGTGTGTGAGTGTGAGAGAGTATAAGTGTGAGTGTGCGTGTGTGTGTGTGTGTGAGGACTGTACGTTGCGGTTTGTTTACATACAAACATTTGTACGTTGCCCGATTTTAGACCCTGCTATTAAATTGTATAAGGGGTCTTTTAGATTTGTCAATATAGAAAAATGTTTGGCGCACCACAAAAAATTTATTACGAAAATCTCTAACCCTTATTAATAATATATTATTATATTATAATATATAATATAATATTATTTTAAGTTACTTGTGATGCTATGATACAAAAGTTGACTAAATCGAATTTATTTAAAATTACAACCATATTATCAACTTTTCAACTTTTTGTTTGTTTTTTTAAATAAATAAACTCATTCAAAATTTGTTTTATTCATAAGTTTCGAAAAACCATTCGATTATTTTTTAGAGACCTATGCAAAAAATAAAATTTTTCCTAAATTCCCAAATAGAAAATTTTGTTTTTTTTTATTATTTTTTAAATTATAACAAAACTAGTTTACAACAATTATACAATTTTTAGAAATAAAAATCGGCGTTGTTTAATGGTAATAATTTTTGTTATTTTGTGAACCACAATGACTATTATTTTTAGTTTGCTTTACCGATTAAGTACAGGGTCTGTCGCAGTCGAGTGAGCCTGTTTTTATGAATTCCGCTCTACATACAAACGTACTCGTCTCGCACATAATTCTTGTATCTTTTATTTTGTTGCAGCAGCCACGTTGAGCTCGACACCTGTGCAACAACTTTGCTGCGGTTTTACAGGTGTTAATGTTTGTTATTTAGCCACTGTATGCGTGTCTGCAGTAGATAAAAGTAAATACAAATTAAAATGCACGTCAGAGAAGCGACCCCAACCTGCGGCAATGAAATAAAAATAAAAAACACACCATGACACATTTTCACATTTATATATATAATTTTATTTGTTTCTTTTTTTTAAACACTTAAGATAGAGGGAGAGAGGGAGACAGAGTCTATGCATGTATGTGTGTGTATATTTGTGCGTGACGTCAGATTTTTAATATTATTTTACTTTATACTATAGCTTAACTTATACATTATAAACAAGTCAATTGATTTTTGTATATCGAATAAATCAGCTACAAATCAAATCACTTACAGTTTAATTTACATGATTTATTCATAACATATTCGAATATACTCGTAAGTATTCAGATGCACTCAAAATGCTTAAATTCTAGACCTATATGTTTAGGGAAAAAGATACAAAATTATATGTAGAATTTGACTTTAATCAACATCACATTCTATATATTTATTTTTCTTAAAAAGAACTAATAATGGCAACAGAGTTTCAATTTAATTTTATTAATAGTTAAATTTTAATTTAGAATAAATCAAAATATTAAAAATAATCTAAGTTTAGTCAAACTTATATTATATTTATTTTTTCCAAAAACAAGAGAAGAATTTCAATTTAATTTTATTTGGTATTATATTTGAATCTAAAATAAATTAAAATAAACAATGTAGAATTACATTTTGATCAACGTTTCCTTATTTTTATTTGTTATAATATATAAGGAAACAGAACTTTAATTTATAATTAAATTCTTATTTAAAATTGTTGCCAAACACTTGAACACCTTAGACTAAATCAACTTATTTATATAGTAAATATCCAAATTGAAATTGACTCAAAAGACAAAACAACATGTCTTTATGTGTGTGTGTGTGAGTGTGTGTGAGTGTATGTGAGTGTATGTGAGTGGATGTGAGTGTGTGGTACATTTGAGGATTCGGATTTGCACTATGCTTTGGTTTCATTCAATTATTTACACAGAAACTACGCTTAACTTTTCTTTAACTGTATGCAGAAGGGTGGAAAAGGGTTGGAAAAGGGGTTGAAGGGATTGTCACGCAACATGTTGGTTTGTTGCTAATTGGATTTCGTTTTTCGTATCTCACACATTTAAATATGCTCGTACCTTTTTTCTCTTTCCCTCTCTTTGTCTAGAAGTTAACAGTTAATGATAGATATGAATGTTTCATTTTATGCATGGAATGTGTGTGAGGGAGACGACATGTTATTTGCACTAGATTTACCACATTTTTCTGTATTTTTCTGTTTTTCTAAAGTTGCTGAAATTTGAAGAGTTTTTCATTGTGTTTTTTTTTTTGCCTTCATACACTTAGACATCTGTTGGTTTTGCCGTGGGAATCTCCTGTTTCCGTATATCCGTATATCCGTTATCGATTATCAGTAATCGGCAATCGGTAATCGTCTATCGCTTAGAAACTAAAGATATTACACTTAAAGTATACAAAATCACCATTTATGCTCTGCAATTGCAATTGAATTGAATTGAAAATCATTTAACTGCCCCGTAGTCCATTTGCTGCTTCTTCTTCTTCTACATTTGGGCGATAAGTATCCTTAGGTCAACTCCGGACTGAGGAGCCACTGTCCGATGCGTGCCAGGATGATGGTAATGGTCAGCAGTCGCAATATATTGCTCTCAGCTCGGCCAGCTGCACTGCGCACTGTGGGGCAAAAAGACAACAGAGTTGCAGTCTAGTGATGTGCATACAAATCGATACATATCGCAAGATAACGATATTGCAGGATTACATAGGATTACATTATATCGATATAATAAATACCGAAATTATATGAATATTCATCAATATCACATAGGATTACATTATATTGAAATAATAAATACCGAAATTATATTAATATGCATCAATATTTTTAAATATACATAAATTTAAAGAAATTATTTTAATTTATTGAAAAAACGAAAATATAATTTTTTAAAATATTAATATTTATAGAGGAAATTTTATTGAAACTTACAAAAAAATCCAAAAACTTAAAATATTAACAAAGGTGAGCAAAACATATTTTATCACTTTGCACTTAGTTTGAGCATTTACAAATAAACGTTTACGTTCTATAATATATAGGACAAAAATTTGCTAACTTAAAAAAACAAAATATTGACAAAATAAATCTTAATGAAATCAACTTCCAAAAACTCTTGTCGAATGCTTGAGATATATATGCATTTGGCATTTATAAACATATTTGCAGCAACAAGATATTTTTATAACAATTTCAATTACAATAATTTGTAATATTACATACAGAATACAAAAATAAAAAACAGTAAAAAAAATAGTATGTTTTTCGAAAAATACTTTTAATATCAATGTTAAATATTTTCTAGCGATATTTTTGGAACTTCCAAAGGCATACCCAAGAGCATGGTCTCGCGATTGTCAATGATGCCAGGACGACGCTGTAGAACGCTCTCCTTGCCGCCTTTCCACAGCACGGGAGAAATGCTGGCCAGACATTTGACGCGCATGTCGCCATCGTGAAAATGCCGTGGTTCGAGTTCCAGCTGTAGACCGAGCGTCGAGGTGATTAGTCCGTGTTTGTGCACGATATCGTTGTATTTGTGCAGGAAGTGCTCATCCAGTATCTGTAAGTTAAGTCCAGACATGCACATTGTTAATTTCTATGGTAATATGTTTTCCCTTCATCTCTCATTCACACACACACACACACACACACACACTCTTCCTCTCCCTTTTCAACTTGGCTGAAAGCTAAACGTTGTATTGCATTTTATTATTAAACACACGGTTGACACACACGGCGTATGAGTAACGACAACAACGATGTGCTTAGGGGTGTGTCAGACATGTCTGGCGAACGCTGCAGGGCTGCAAATGCTTCTTTTGTATGCCACGCAGCCCTGACCCACACACACACACACACACCCAAACACACACACACACACCCAAACACACACACACACACATACACATACAGGGAGGTAACTGAAGGTTACTGTTAACAGTTCAGCTCAGTTCAGTCAGACGCTTTATAATTTCTTCCTTTTCATTTTGCTGCTGTCAGCGAATTGTAGGCGGTGCAGCAAGTGGCAAGCAAGTGGGGCACTTGCCTTGGGAATGCCTCACACTATGTGGCAGGCATTATGAGGGTGCAACAAAATGAAAACAAGAGAGAAAGGTTGAAGGTTGTAGATTTGATACCCTTGTTGAGATATGTTTTTAAATTCGGACTAATCTTTCCTATGACAGCCAGATTTGAATAAAATTTAAGAAATTTTTAAAAGGTAGTATCTTAAGAAACAAAAAAGTTTTTCATACTAAAGTTTAATTTATGACCGACTGCTCCCATGGCAGCTGATTTGAAACAAATTTGATCGGGATGTATAATACAAAATAATATGCATATTCTGGGCGATTAGTTAACATACTATCTCAAAAATCTTTAAAGTTTTTTATACTAAAGGTTCATTTCCGACCGCCCGTTCCCATAGCAGGTATATGATATAATGAATAGATTTGAACGAAATTTGGTCGGGAAACATAAAACAACAAAAAACTTTAAATTCTGTAATATTTATTGAGATATCATAAATAATCATAAAAAATGTCATACAATATATTAATTTTCGAACGATCGTTTCTATGGCAGCTATATAATATAGTGATCCGATCCAGCCGTTTCTGACATATGTACTACCTGCAACAAATAGCTGAACTTGTAACAACTTTCATAACGAACATAGAAACAGACGCAAAGACGTTAAAGGACCTATCAAAAGTTTACGTACTTTAAAGCTTACACACTTTGTCACAAAACTATAATACTTTCTGCTAGAGTATTCAAAAAAAATGAACTCATTTGTGCCGAACTCGACGCAATAAATAAGAAAAATACGGTGAGCAGATACAAAATGTGAAATGCTCAAATAAATAGCTTGAACTTTTTTGCAGCTATATTGGATTTGAATTGAGTATGGATTGAAAGAGGGGCGGAGGCGGGGGTGTGGCAGATTTGCCACTTTTGCCACTTTGCCACTTTAGACAGCGAAATTGTTGCCATTTGTTATGCGATTGGTTCGCCAATTCTTTATGGCGTCCATAAAAATTACAAAGCTCTTGAATTCCAAAGTTGAAAGGCAAGTTTAAAGGCATAAATTAAACGTGCTGACTGCCTGTCTCACTTTCTGACTCACACTCTCTCTCTCTCTGTCTCCTGACAGAATAAACATGCTGCAAATGCCAGGAGCTGTCCTGCATGTCCTGACACAGAATAGAAAGGCAGCAAGAAAGGATGGAAGGAAGGCAGGCTCTGTAAATTGAGGGCATTTAAAATGCCTATCGCATACCAAGGCAAAAGAGATCGAGAACGAATGTTAAATAAAAATACAAATACTCGTATCTAAAGCATTTTGTGGCCAGGGTAAAAAACAATGCTAAAATTTAAATTTTTTATTTTTACAAAATTTCTAAATATTCCTTTAGTCTGATGGGGATTCATTATAAATAACTGCAGTCTGCAGTTGAGAAAAGCAGCAGGAAAAATAAATATAAGCTGCCAGACAGATGTACAAGTATTTTATTTATTATTTTCTTAGTCAGATGAGTTGAGACTGAGATGAGTTGGGAATAGGAATTGTCGCTGGGCAAATAGAAACCGGTAAAACGTGCCTAATCGCACTTATTGATTTTTCTCTCTTCTGTACGAGTATTTAAACAAAGTGGTCACAGGACAACGAAGTAACGAAGGCTCGACAGGAATACGAGTATGGTAGAGTGAACTAACTTGTACCTTAACGGCTCGATTCACACAATTTGAGTACCATGTAGTCGTTGACTATAAAATGCAGTAAGGGACCAGAGTCCCAAAACTTCCCCTCTCTTTCCCATCCCATTCCCATCATCTTCCTCCATTCCATTCCCTTTTTATTTTCCCCTACTGCTCTTGGTCAGATCGACAGCCGTTTCGTGTTCCGGCTACACAGTAGACGTGTAACGAGCTTTCCAGCCAGATGGATGGTTCCAGCTACACCTACAGACAACTAACAACATGGCCATAAACCATGCCCAGGCATAGGGTGGGTATAGGGGTGGTATAGGGGATATAGGGTGAGTCTGTAAAGCCAGAAGCCTGCTCGGTTACATGATTTTTGCTCATGAAATAATTTCTACCACCTACATTGGCAGCTGTGCCAGGGATTCGGACATTTTATCCTCTTCATCCAAGCCTCCCAACTCTCCACCCTCCACTCTCCACTCCAAACTCCCTTCAACTGCCGCGGTTCATTGTTTGCTGCGTTGTTAGGAGCTTAAATATTTACCGTATGCATAATTTCAACATTTTTTGTTGGGGCCAACTTCAGTAGGACCTTCTTTTCCCTCTTTTCCCCCTCTCCCCAGCTGATTAGTGTGGACGCGTTTGAGCGCAAAAGGGCATAAAATGAACACACACCAAATAAATACCAAAAAAAAAGAAAAAAGAAAAGTTAACAGGTAAAAAAAAAAGACTTACCGGTTGTTCATTGACGAACCATTGCAGATGAGAAGCGGGATGTGATTTCCCCGATGTGCAATTTAAGCTTAGATATTCACCGATTTGATACTGATACTGTTGTCCCCTTATATGGGGGCCGTCACGTGGTAAAACTGCAAGAGAATTGAGAGTGAATTAAACCCTCTGTTAATATGATTATATATATTTATGGTAGGGTAAAATCATTGGAATGAAACGAAAATAATATATATATCTTGCGATAATAATTTATTAATTAAACAATAATAAGAAAGAAAATCTAGTTTTAAAATGTGTATTTTATTTATGATTTTGATAATCATAATAATGATTTTGGAGAATGAGATTGTTATTGATAGTTAGTTATCAATAATTATAATTATTAGAAACATTAACAATGAACACCATTAATTTCAAATTAAAATAATGGTAATTATTATATATATAATGCCTACGATATTAATTTATTAATTAAACAATAATAAGAAAGAAAATCTAGTTTTAAAATGTGTATTTTATTTATGATTTTGATAATCATAATGGAGAATGAGATTGTTATTGATAGTTAGTTATACATAATTATAATTATTACAAGCATTAACAATGTATACCATGGATTTCAAATTAAAATAATGGTAATAAATACGAAAATTATATTAATAATGATAATTGATAATAATGTAAATTAATAACAATAACAATAATTATATAAATTCTTTTAATAAATAAAATATGAAATTAAATAAATATTGTATGTAAGTAATCATAAAATCAAACATTTCTAAATGTACGTTGTGTAGACATTCAATACAGTTTTTTAATTAATTTGCCACATATGTAATATGCTGGCAGCAGGGAGATAAAAGCATTTGGAAAGTCCTATTAAACAAATACAGACGACCCGGTTCCATTTTCGATATTCAATGCAATTTTATATGCATACATATTCATTTTTTGGGGCCCTCAAATAGTGAAATTCTCCCTTTCCTTTCCCTGGCACAACTGAATCAACAGAAAATACCATCAGAGTGGGTCGAAAGTGCACAAAATGAAAATGAAAATATATATAAATAATAAATAAAAAAAATAAAACACTAATACTACTACACAAAATATGCTGTAGATGGCGAGGCAGCGGAAATATCCATTAAAATGGCATTTCAACTTATAAATCGCTGGCTTGAACCAATGGCCATAAACGTTGCCATGGCCCAAAAAAAAAAAACAAAAAAAAAAAAGACTAGACTGAAAATGGAAATGGAAATATTGATATAGTCAAGGCCCAATTTACAATCCGACCAGCAAACTTACGTATTCCCTTTGTAAACTGCAGATGTACATTTGGTTTTAACAACAAATATTTATGTACATACATATGTATATATTTGGGCAAAAACTGAAAACGATAAATGATAAAAATACACAGTCGTGGAATTTCGAGTACTGTTAAAATTCTACCATAGAACTACAGCTTATAAATGGCATTTTAAAAGCATTCCAAACGCAATACAAACAGCTCAGTAAATGGCATTAAACGTGGGAAAAGTGTAGTTGTAAAAGTGCGGCTTAACTTTAGGTGTAGTTGTGTGTGTGAGTGTGTGTGATCATATGTGTCAAAGGGTGTCTTCATGATATAAAGTTACTCTTCCCTGACATCACAAATATTATTTATGTTTTCTGCAGCTTAACACATTAAAAATGTTTAAAATTGTTGCGAGTTGTAAAAAAGAAATAATTTAAATATTTTTTAGTTTATTTAATTTTATATATGTCATAATATTTTCAGCAATATTTTCAGGAGACTTATTTATTGAAGGTAGTGAAACAATCGTTTAATTTATTTTCCTATAAGAGTCTAAAAATGAATTTGACGTTAGTTAATATTCTTTCTTAATTTCCAGCACTTTCACCAATTGATTACGTATAACCCTTTCAACCGAGACTTGTGATTTAAAGCTACTATAAAAATGGTTAATAACATTTTAATAGTGCTACGTATAATAAATAAAATATCTTTGTTTGCACAATTGTAAACTGATTCAAGCTGAAAAGAAAACTAAAATGGGTGAAATGTTCAAATAAACAGAAAAAACAGCGAAGCAAATAAAAATATACAAATAAACATGGTTAACCCATGTGATACAAGAAAAGAACAAACTCAAAATGTTATAGTAAATACACATATGTATTTACAATGAACACATGCATAACATATGACATATTTGTATTTGTTTGCCAATTCAATATTTGTCAGTAATTGCAGTGGATATTTTTTGTGCAAATATTTGAACGTTGTTGGTCATTGAGTTGGTTAGATAATATATTTTTAAAGAGGAGAGTATTACTTACATACAATATCCATGCGACCCTCGCCTTGAACAGATGAGAAATTTGGCGCCTCCGCGGAGATTTCACAGCGATAAAGACCAGTCGAGTTGAGGGTGAGACCACGAAGCAGCACACGACTAGCATCCGAAAGCTCCTCCTGTAAAGAGAGAAGACAGAGAGTGGACATCCTCAGTTTCAATGGAAGGCTTATAAAGCTCCTAGCAAAGATAAAATATATTTAAAATTTATTTATTATTTCATTAAGTAATACATCTACAGATTTCTTGGTTTTTTTTTCCTCCAAAAACCGATGAAAATTAATTAAATTGATGGTGAAAATATAATTTGAAAATATAATAGAATTATATACTCTTAAAACTATAAGCTCTTAAAACTTGAATGCAAATTTCTACACCCCATAAAAATATTTTTTGTGCTTAAATATGACATTAAAAAATGCAACAGATATAATGACTCCCATTAGGGTGCATCGATTTTTTAGAAAAAAAAAAATGGTATTCACTAAGAAACCATAGTTCTAAAATTAATTCCTATTCCCCGCTTTTTTAGTTCATGCTTAAAACTACGAAATAAACACGTTTTTCAACTCAAAAAGCGGGGACTAGAAATTGTTTTTAGAACTATGGTTCCTTGGTGAAAACATCCCAGAATTGACCGTAGATTACGACCTTGTGTTACCAATTGTCAATTATTTTTTTTGGGCACACATTTTCTGCCATTTTCTGATTTCAAGTTATTAACGAATCCGCTCTAGGAGCTCTAGGTACCACTGTGGATGGAAGAAAGTAATCTTAATCGTAGTCCTACCCATACTCATACTTGTACTCGTATTTGTATTCGTATTCGATAGGCGTTTACTTACAATCACGCGCACGCCATCGACGCGATAGCTGGTTTTGGGTGGGCGTGTCTTTGGCACATAGCGATAGAATTCCTCATTGTCCTTGTACCATTTGATGGCATACAATGCCTCGCCCTCCTCCTGTGGCAGCTGCTCCTCCTCCTCCTCGTCGCTCTCCACTGCTCCACCGTACCTATCTTCGCGCTCAAATTCGGGCACATAGGAGATGGAGGCACCGCTGGAGGCGCCACCGTTGGCCACCGAGTGCTGGCCGCCATTGTGAATGCTGGCGCCAACACGACCGCCCAAATATCCGGATGCCGCACTGCCCCGATAGACGCTGTGTCCGTACGGCGACTGTTGTGGCAAGGGGGGCATGTGCCCCTCTGTCTGACTTTGAGTCTGACTCTGATATTGCTTCAATGCCTGTGGCAGATGTTGCTGTCGTCGCTGCTGATGTTGTCGCTGATTTTGGTGCATGCGTCGATGTGATAGACGGTCAACATCTCCATCCACATCCATGTCCACATAATCTGCACTCCCCCCTCCATGTGGATAGCGATCTCGATCACGTTCTCGCTCCCTTTCCCTTTCTCTGTCCCTGTCCCGCTCCCGATGCCCATCGCTGAATATGTGTGGTCCGTGGGTGCGATTCAACTCGTATTGGCACTCGAGGAAGGCCGATTCCCCTCGCATCTTGTAGGCGGGAATGGAGACCTTGATCATGCGCAGGCCGAAAGCGAAACCTGTGAAAAATACGGAAAGAGCAGGCTTTAAAATTGCTGTACCAAATCAAACTAAATTCACGCATATTTCACAATTGTTCAGGTCAATAGAGTATTTCAATAGAGTATTTCAATAGAGTATACAGAACATTCTGCCACCATCTGCATGTCCTTGTTTGTAGACTACAAAAAAAAAAAAAAATTTTTGTATTGTGGTGCTGCAAGCAAATATTTAGATTATAATCTAAATAATTATTTATGTGCAACTAGCAGGAAATCAACTGTATGACACCCTGTACTTATACTGCAGCAAAGCAAGTTCCACTGATTAAAAAAAAATCATTTCTAAATCGTCAATACTCCTGTAATACAATTATTCATCATTTTAAAAATAAGACTACATTAAAAAAAAAAAAACAAAAAAAAACTATAGTAAAAAATACAAAGAACAGTCAGTGAGTCAGTCAAATCAAAGAGTTTTATATAGACAAAAAAATTCTTTTATGATCAAATTCGAACCCATTTTCTTAACTTTGTATAATTCAAATTGAAAATTACTTTCTGTCAAATGAACGATATACAAAGTAAGTATTTTGGCAAAAAGATTTTTAAGTTAAGATTTTCGGTTAGGTATTTAAAAATGTTAATGACCCATTAAAAAAAAAAATGTTAACACATTTTGCACTTTTAACTACAGGGCTTAAAATTGTTGGCAATTTTGAAATCAGCCAACGGACTTCCTATGCTTTATTATCCAATAGCTGTGCAGCTCGTAAATATTCATAAATGAGTGCGTAATCGTGCTTAATCCTTTGTAAAATTATGACGCCGGTTGCCACATAGCATATCCTGGCCACAAATTACGCAGAAAGTGAGGAGGAGAAGGGGACGGGAGACAAACAGGATATTGGCTCACATTCCCCCATTTTGTATTCCCACATCTAACCTTTATTTCAGCGGATTATTCCTGTTTTTTTTATTTGGGGAGAGAGACGTGCTCATATAGCGTTAAATTAGAAAACCAGCTCAACGTTTTGCTCTTTAATATAAATATTTTAATAGCCAAACACATACAAAACTGAATGGTGGCTATTAAAAGCGGCATTAAGTTAAAGCCAACTTCATTTCATAGGCAATTTCCAGAGTGGCCAACAGAATTTGGGCCAAGTTTAGACATTTAAGCAGCGAAATTCATTTGGATTAATTAGATTGGACATTAATAAGCCACGTGCATATTTTATAACAGCAATTAACATTATTTGGCATGATGAGCAGTTGGTGGAGGGGGTAGGGGGGGGCGTCTTTATGCCCAAATATGTAATTAAATTGATAATTTGAATAAGCCAAAGAATGAGCTGTAGAATTTATCCTGCGACTTCAAAGTCGCCAACGTAATTTGAATAAAATTATTCAACTCGTCCGTGTGCCACAAAATAAGTCTATATAATAACTGTTGACTGAAGGGAGATGGCAAGTAGCATATGTCTTTGTCTCTATATTTGAATATATATACAGTATATACACGGTATAAAGAACACAAAGCAGCGGCGCTGACAATGCAAACACATGTCATTTTGGCTACATTACAAAGTGTCTTAATATTAATTAAAAGCAGCAAGGCTTGCACGCAACCAGCAACAACAACAACAACAACATCAACAACAAACAACAACAAAACAATAAAAACAAAACACAACAGACTACGTGAAGAACAATAGCAATAGCAGCGAAAACGACAAAAACAGTAAGGTATGAGGAACATGTACAGTGGGGAAAATACGCTAAAAGTGGACTGTGATCAGAAAAAAAAGAAATTTATTAAGTGACTAAAATTTCGACCAACATAGTGACCAAATAATGATATCATTGATATTTCGCACACAAATCTGTTGAGATTTGACAAAGTTATAAGAGTTTGAAATTTTGGAAAAGTGTCAACGGGTAAAGTATGGAAAAAATACTATATGTTAAAGATTGACAGTGATCGAAAAATATAAGTTTTTTTAACTACGTAAAATTTTGATGCAGAATCAAAATAGAAGCCAACTAATGATAAAATTGACATTCCGCATAGAAATCGGTTAAGATTTGAAAAAGTTATGAGAAATTAAAATTTTGGAAAAGTATTAAGTATCAAGAATATATAGAAAAATGACAGAAAAAATGGACAGTGATCGACAAAAATTAAATTTTTTAACTCAGTAAAATTTTGATGCAGAATCAAAATAAATAATCATCAAATTTACACATTCCGCATATAAATCGAATTAGATTTGAGTAAGAGTCGGGACAAATTTATGATAAAAGTGAACAGTCTTTTAATTTAAATGTATTTATTAATTTGTTGAATTCCTCAACATTTTCACATTTTACGATACAGTCTTAATTATATTTGTGTTTAGCTGCTTTTGAGCGAATTGGTTCCACTGTACGCTAACATTGTGCTGCTCAAGGAATGACTGTGATAAATATAAAAGTGTTCCACATATAACATAGTTTGGTAATATCGCATGTCTGTTTTTGGCACAGCTGCAACGCAATAATTGATTATTTTCTTTTTTCTCTTGCCATGTTTTCCACTCAGAAATTTATGGAAATCGTAATGTACTTTTAGTAAATTGAATATGCATAAACAGCAGCAGCAGCAGTGGGTGTAAAGGAGGAAGGCAAATAAAGACAGGAGCTGTAGAAAGAGGGGATGAAGTAACATCATTAAGTATGCATGATAATTTCTTTCATTAACGCATATTTAAACAAGCTATTCGCGAGGGAGACGTTCTGTTCTGGGAGACACTGTGGTTTCTCCCACCTGCTTATTCTACCTGCTTTCCTCGTGGTTTCGCTTTAAATTGAACGCTTAGCATAATTCGATAAAATTGGCAAACAAAGCGTAGCGTACAATAGACAAAGTAGAGAAGTGGCAGGTGGAAAGGCAAACAAAAGCAAACGAAGAGAAGGGAAAACAGATTACGAGCAGGTCGTGAAATAGGTCAAATCGGGGACGCGTTTCCATTTTACCGGATGTGAACTGTAGTGCATAATGAAGCACATCATTAGAAGATAATAACCAAGCCTAAAAATCTATCGAAGCGGCTTTACTCGACCATCCTGGTTGTCCGACGGAATCAGGCTCCGACCTAAAAACGGATTCAACATTACACCGCTAATGAGTTCCTCTGCCTTTGCAGCAATTATGCGGCATCCAAAGAGACAGACAGACGGACAGACAGACAGACGGACGGACAAAGAGATGGGCATCGGGAAAACTTTGTTATCTGGGAAAACGTTTAGCATGGAAATTTTTGGTACAATGGTCTTGGCACCCCAAAAACTGTCAAACTGTTGAAACACACAAAAAATAACAAAAACACTGTCAGGCAATTGAAGAAGCAGCTCATTAAGGATATTCCCTCTGGTTGTTGTTGTTGTTTCTGTTGTTGTTGTTGTGGCATTTCAAGTGTCTAGACTTCATTAAAATGTGTATCTATCATGACATTCCCCATGCATAATTATGAGCTATTGACATTTTTACATTGTGTTTAAAAAACAATTACTTTTGCCCAAAGGGGAAAAGTTACAAAGTTTTTCAGCATTGAAAGTGAAACTCATGAAATGTATTTAAATTAACGCTTTTCAAAGTAAATAGTATTGTAATGTTTTAGATAAATATTTCTTCCATTTCTCTATTATTGTGAAAGTAGCAAAACTAAATTATTTTTAAATATTTTCTGTATACTTAAATTTGTTTCTATTTCTTGCATAATTTTAAGTTTTTGACTATTTTTAAATATATTTAATGAACAATTATTGTGCAATAAAAATGTTCACTTACCTAAAATTAAAATTGAAGTGGATTAAATTAAATATTATTAAAAACAACAATTAACATTTGGTAGATGAAAGTATTATTTTTTTAATTAAATTTGTAAAAGTTTGAATTTTTTAATTTGCTTTAAATTTTTTCGCTTGAATATTTCTTTAATATTAATGTTTGTACATATTTGTTATAGTATGCCATTCAAGCATTATTATTTTAAATCGTGTTTAAAAAACAATTACGGTTGCCCCAAAGGGGAAAAGTTGAAAAGTTTTCTACAACTAAAAGTGAACTTCATCAAGCGTCTTGCTTTGACCTTGTGCTAAATAAGCAAACAATTTTATTAAAAAAAAATAATAAAAAAAAAGAATATATACGCAAGCAAGGTTCGAGCCAGAGAGCTAAGGCAAAATAAATGGGAAAACCAAAGCGAAATTGTAATGAAAAAGCCTTTGGCTTAGTTTGCAGTAAGCGAGCAGCAACAAAGGCGTTGCAAGAGAGACCGCGTATATTCCGCAGAGAGACTGTGCCACACCAGCAACACAACAAAAAAGTGTGCAACAGTTATGGCAAGGCTCAAAGGCAACACACACACATAGCAAACACTGAGCGACGTTACTCATACGCCCCGTTGCGACGCGATTGCGTGTGCATTTTTGTTTAGAGCCACCACAGGCAACAACAGCAACAACAACAGCGACAACAACAACAACCACAAACAAACAAATCTGTGCAAGCGCTTCTGATGTATTCAAGTTGACACAAATCTGGCGCAAATCCGCACACAAACAAAAAGCGACAGCGACAATGCAACTTTAAGTGAGTCTGACATGACGAGCGTTGCAACGTTGCAAGTGCAACGCTTACGTCACTGAGCATGTGTGTGTGTGAGTGTGGGTGTAACACTGAGAGAAAGTACTCATGACTTGGAGCACAAACAATTTATGAATAAAATAGCAAGCATGACAGCTGAAACACAAGCGACTGACGAGCAACGAAATTAAAAGCGAAATATAACACAAATATTAAATGTAACAACGGAATATGTGTATATATACCATATATATGTGTGTGTGTGTGTTGGAAACTTTCATTGTTGTTTTAAGCTGACTCGTAATTGAAAAAGTAATAACAATCACAGAGACAGCAACTATTGTATGATGAGCTCAGCTCAGCTCAGAAAACATATGATGCGTATGCGTAATATTTAATATATGCACTTGCAATTCCCGCACTTTATGGCAAACAATCATTTGAAAATCATTTAGAATTAAATAATTCTCTAATGTGCAGCCTGCAGCATGCAACCTGTGAATTGAGTAACAGATGGGGAAAATGAAATATACATTCAAGCAAACTCAACTAACTGACCATTGAGGCAAACGGAAAAGGCAACAGCAATGGAACGTGCCACACGGTTGCACGTTCGACAAACAATTTGCTGACGCAGCACAAAACTTGCTAACGCTCTTGTTGCCCTATAGATTGATGGCTTGGTGGTGCAGCACCTGCTGCACTGTGGTAAAAATTGTCAATTTTTCGATATCAAAATTGAAATTAACACAAAAAATATAGAGAGCTTATCGACATTTTTAATATATTCTTTCCGAAACATTAATTTAATTTAAAAAGAAAAATATTTAAATTAACTTGTTTTCTCATTGCTTCTCAAAAAACCATTTATCATTGAAGTTTTAAGCATTTGAAACGAACTATTAAATCAGATTAAAGCAATTAGAAACACACCTCAGTTTCGTCAGAGAATTTTTACACAAAATCCCAATTAAATATTAATTATAATATTTAATTCATTTTATTTTTTAATATTAATGTACTAGTCACAATTTATGCCCACAATAATTTTCTTATATAGTTATATAATTCTTATTTGTATAAAACCTTATTTTAAATTGTAATGAAATTGTAATCGTCTCTAGCAAAATATTTTATAAATTTAATCTAAATAAATTAGGTTAGTTTTCCACCATAATTATTTATTTGTATACTCTTGTAGAGGGTAAATAATTCAAGATATTAATTTAGTTGCATTAAATCAACAAATTCAACCACTGTGCGCTGACTTGACTGATTTGTGTTGCGTGTGAGTTTTGTGTGCACTTTAAGTACGATTACATATTTGCAAAATGAAATGGAACTTTATGGCAACTGCAACAGCAGCAGCTGCAATTCCCTCAGCTATGCCACATATCGATTGATTTCTTTAGGGAGCGCAACGCATGCCACAAATGTCAACTGCAGCATGTGGCATGTGTGTGTCGTTAATTTAGAAGCATCGACTTTCAATTGGGCCAACCTGAAATCCAAACTGACAGTTCGCTCAACAGGCGGCCCAAAAAAATTCTATTAAATTTTAACATGTTTTATTTAAAATCTACCAAAAATGCACGACAGAGAGAGAGGCAGGGAAAGTGAGGGAAAGAGAGAGAGAGGTAGAGAGAGGGACAGGATACCGTATACCTGACAGGCTTATTTGTATGCGCACTGCGTGTGGCAAGAACAGGAAAAATAACCGAAATAAGCGAAACAGGAAAACTTTTGAGGGTAGAAGGGGAAGGACAAGGGCATGGAGTGTCTGTGTGTGTGTGATAGTATGTGTGTGTGAGTGTGTGTATTGAGGTGTTAAAACGCCACAAGTGACTTTGTTCAGCAGTTACAATTTGCTTTTTATTGACTTGAAAGGTGTCGACTCCCGCGTTGTGTCTGTGTCCCTACCTTTCTCCCTTTTCCTTTTCCCACCCCATTCTTTCCTTCCCTACCTTTCCTACCCTTCTCTATCAATTCTTCGCACTCACCTTGTAGCAAACAGCAAATGAGCACAATAACGTATATATCGTTCATGTGTTTCATATTTATGGCATAATAATCCCATACACGTTTCTAATGATATGACGCCCCTTTCTGTTGCTGGGCGTGGCAGTTTTTGGATTACGTTCACAAGTTCCAAGTTCCAAGTTCAAGTTAAAGTTGTATTTTCTTTGTAAGCTGTTTTTCTGCTTCTCCTGCCAATTTAAGTGATTTTCTCAACTCTCTTTTAATTTTTTTTTTCCTTTGATAGTTTTGTTGGATTTAGTTTTTGTGCCTTTTGTTTATAGCTTTTGTTGGCATTGCTGTTTACTTTAGTTTAGTTTAGTTTAGTTTTGTTTTCTTCTGTTTTGCTACGTCTCCGGCCTTTTGTTAGCTCTTCTTCTTCTTCTACTGCTTATTACTTTGCACAAGTTTTCGCATAAATTTCGGCCTGTTGCCGTTTACAGTTGGCTTAGTTGAGAGTCTCCAAGTAGAATTGGATTCCAGGTCCCATGTGTGGGCATCTGCATCGGCCTCATTAAATGCGAGTTGAAGTCTGTAAAGAAAATATAAATCAAATGAATTTTAGCACAACTCAAAGTTGTATAATTTATGCAAATTCAGCATTGCCAGCTGATGAACAAAAGAAAAAACTCGAACTTCAAAAAGATATTACAACTATTGATACAAAAAATGTGTAATCAAAAATTCAAGAAATCAATTGAAATGCTGATTACTTTTATAAATTATAATTGTTAAAGTTGGTAATAAACGGTATTATACTATCTGGGTAGCAGAAAGCAATTTTAAAAGTTTCAGTTGATTTAATAATTTTAAAAATTCATACAAATCAAATAATCAAAAATTCAATAAAATATATTGAAACTTGCTGATTACATTTATAAAGTTGAAAAGAAATACAATTTTCAATGTCTTACTTCATTTAATACTTAAAAAAAGTGCTACAAATATAATGTTTTCAAATATTTATTCAAATTTCTGATATGCTGAATTGTTTTTTTTGTTTATAAATTATACTTATTGAACTTGTAATTCAGAGGTTTCAGTTGAGTAAATACTTCAAAAAGATTTCACAATTAATGAATCAACAATTGAGTATAGAAAAATGCCACAAAAAAAATTTAAATGCTGATTTCTTTTTACGGTTTCTACCTATTAAAATTTATACGAAAATGTATTATATTTCAGTTGAGTTCGCTTTCAAGAGCAACTTTTAGTCGTTCACTGTCTTATGTAACAAATATATAGAAGAAAAGAAGAGATAAGAGAATTAAAGAAGCATAAAGGACATCTGTCTCACAATACAATCAAATAATAATTTTTTTTTTTTGGCCACGAACCAAAACGAACAACTGTTATTGATTTTCATGAGCAGTTCAAGGACTCTTTTGGGAATTGTTTCCTTGTCGACCGAAGGAGCTAAACAAACTTTGGCGTGACATTTTCAAGAGCGACAAGAACTCAATTCAAGTCAAGTATTCATTTATATGACCATAGATGGTATGTAATTATAAGCCATTTATATATTTTGTTTGTTTGTGTGTTGGGATTTGTCAATGATTCAATCCAAATAAATTTGCTTGAGGGCGATTTGTCTATAAATAAATGGGTAAATATCAAAGTCATAAATGGAACAAAGCACGCAACAATTTGTGGCATTTCGTGTGGCATTTGAATTTGAATATTTCACATGAAATTTAATACGAGAGAAACTTGAAATTTTCAAATAAAATCAAAGCAAAGTCACAAATCGCCTTAGAGTAAATAACAAGAAAACTAAGCAACATATTTAAATATATCAGCTTCTTTTTTATTTATTTATGTGTTTGCTTCCTGGCCTTTCCCAAGGACTCATGAAATGTGCATAAATCCTTGGAGGCCAGGAAACATTTTGTGGCGGCTTTATGCGGCCTTTAATGAAATACGAATCAGAAACAGAATCTGAATCAGAACCAGAAATAATCATAAAAAACGTGGCGCAACAGAGCAAATGAAAATGCCAAGTAAACTGTGATGATGTCGCCGTCAACGAAGTCCTCGTTCCCTTCTTTCTTTCTGCCTACTCCTTACTTCTTACTCCTTGTTTCCTCGTTTGCCTTCGTCTCATTTTTTTTCGCATTTCGCAACCGAAACTTTTTTGATACTTTTTGTCCACAGTCGCAGATGAATTTGCCTGTTTCTGTTCCTGCCCCGACGCGATATTATGCGCAGCTCCAGAAAAGTTTCTCGAGTCCCTCTTTATACACTTGCTGAGGGTATTACACATTTGTCGAGAATCGTGCAGTATTTCATCATCGACAACAGTTATAAGAGACATAGTTTCATCCTCGATAATAATAATGAGAAGTTTTAGTTACTACAATATTACTTATATTATTTCATTGCAAAGAAAAAATATTAAAATATCTTTTTATTTCCAGAAAATCATTGAGCATCATGTATATCACTAATTTATTTTTATAAATTATTTCTAAGAACTATAAGCTAGTATAATTAAACAATTAAAGGTTTTTTTTAAATAATATAAAATTTTGTGTTCTTTAAATACAATTAATTGACTAACCTTAACTATATTGTTTAAATTTATACCAAAAATAAGAACTGAAGAATTTAATAAAATTAGCGGCTTTCACATTTTTTTTAGTTCCGCATTGAATCACTGTTTTATACTCTTTCGATGTTAATGAAAATGTTTCTAAAAATTTTAATTTTCCATTAATTGTGCAAAAAATATGCTTTCATTATTTTACTTTATAAAACTGTGGTATATCAATTTAATTAATAAATCAAATATTATATAAGATTTTTTTTTATTTCAAAGAACTATTAAACTATAAAAGATAAGGTCGATTTTTAAATGTTGATTGGGATATCAGATATATTTTTATTTACGAAAAATTTATATAAATAAATGTCAAAATTGGATAATAACTTTGATAAAATTTAGGGCGAAATTGAAAAACCAGCCCATAATTTAATAAAATCTTGTTTGTAGCAAACAAAGTTTATTCGATCTAAAAAATATATAGTTTTTAAGAAATAAATTTAAAATAAAATTACTTTGGCTAGTTGTATTATATATTTTATTGGAATAAAATTAAAAAGCGTATTGGCTGTTTGGCAACTCAAAGTTGGCTATATATTTTTGTGTGTTTTTTATGCTGTTTTCACGGCATTCGCCATTGTTGTTGTTGTTGTTATCTGTGCTGAGCTGAAAGCGCTGCGCCTGCGATTATGCAGCAAAAACTTTGCCAACGCCGTCATTTTGAATTGCAAAGCGCGGGAATCTCAAATTGGGTTGCTCGACTGACGAAAGTTTCTGAATTGACGGCATGACTGAATACATGAGGGGCGAACGTGAGAAAGAGACAGAGAAAGAGACAGAGAAAAGAGATGGAGGTGAGAGAGAGGAAGGAGAAAGTGGCTTAGAAAATACTGGTACCATAAATCTGAGCTAATGCAGCTGGCAGCATTTTTCCGCTGCATTTTCCCGCCAAAGTTTGGCTAATTTTTAAGTTGTTTAAATATGTGCAAACATCGCACGACAAATGTAATTCGTCTTTGGTCTGCTGCTTGGGTTCAACTTTTGGATTTGAGTTGCAGTTAGAGTTTGAATTTGAGTTTGGAGTTTGGTAAATTTCGACTAACCAACCATCGGGAATCCCTTGTTCGAGAAAAACTTTGCCAGTTTTATCTGTCGTTTGGGCCTGACAATGATATTCGAATGCAATTCCACAGCCACAAACAACTGCAGTATTTGCCTTTTGCCCTTTCTCTGCAATTCTCTGCAATTCTCAGCAATTCTCTGTTTTTCTACTCATTTTTTTTGTGTGCACAACTCTATCTCGGTCTTTGTCTCTATTAGCAAGTTTGTTGTGGTTGTTGCTGCTGCAAAAAGTTATTAAAGCTGCAGCCACACTTTATTATTGTGAAACAGCAACAGCAAAAAAACAAACTCGATCAACTTGTCCCTTTGGCCTGAAATACTCCGAGTTGTTTATCTTGCAGTTTTGTTGTTCAAACTTTCTGGGGTCATGTGTTTTCACAGAGCGAATTTCTGACTATCATTGTTGTCTGGCTGCAACAAAAGATGGCAATTAATACTACGTAGTTGCTCAGATCAAGTATACGCAGCGTTGGCTCTACATGAATTATATACAATTTGGTTGGAAAAACAGTTAAAGGGTTGATTAATTTAATTCATGCCCACGAAATTCCATTTACTCGACTCTGACCAGATGTCAAGTTTGCTGCCTATTTGCGTAAATATATATATTATTGATTTTTTGACTTGACATACGACTGGGGACCCACATCAAAATTAACAAATTGACACACTTACAGAGACACATACATATGTATGTCTGTATAGGTGTATGCATAATGTGAACCAATGGAGCGTGAGTGTTGTGTTTGAACTTGCCACTTGCCACTTGCCTCTGCCTCCATCGTTGCCGTTGCACCTGCGGCTGTGGCATTGCCCAAAAACCACATTAAAATTCAGCGCGCTGCAACGGCAAAATTGCTGTTGGCACAAGTCAAAATGTTTGACACATAATCCAATTTAAAAATAAATTTTACATTAGCACTCAAAGCCCAATTAAACAGATTACACTCCCTACCCAAAAAAAATATTAAACTGTCAGCTGTCGTATATACTAAAATAAATTTTGAAATAACGTGTAGAATATGAAGAGGGTCTATGCATAAATACTTAATTATTGATTATTACGTATACGCACTGCGTAACCAAATATGACGTAATTTAGCTTGCACGACTTCGAAATATGCTTATAAGGTTTATAAAAAAATGTTTAAAACTTACTTCAATAAAACCTTACAAGTGCTCACAATATTAGCCAAATTAATTATAATTACTATTTGTTGTTTAATGTTTTTAATATTTTTAAAAATAAACAAATGCCTTATTAAAATAAGATATCATTTATTTTGTTGAAAATTCCATTACAACGGACTATTCAAATTTATTAAGATAGACCTTAATCTATTTTTACTTGGTATAAGATATTAGAATAATAGTTTTCATTTTTTAAAAATATGTCAATCAATAATTTACATTCAAATTAATTTTTCACGAGGGTTTTGATGTCCTAAACTACCAGTATTAAAATGTTTGATGTCTAGAAAAAAGACAGGGTATCTTACACCACTACATTGCAGCGAAAAAATTAAAAGTAAGTTTATTCAATACGCTAAATAGTTTCAATATTTAGTTCGTTGCAATGATTTAATATTATTTGAATGAATATTGGAATCAGAATGGACATATAAATTGACCATTAGCGAATATTTTTGATTGAGTGCTTTCTCTTATTGAATTCATTTGCTAAAATTTGTTTTTTATTCTATAAGTTTCGGCATCTAAAACTGAAAGGTTTTCCATGAAAAATTCATTGGATTGTCGAGGCAATTGGGAAGCAGCTGTTGGACATAAGTCCGCAGTGTGTAAAATATATGATGGCCTAACGAAATGTTATTCGCAGTGCAAATTCATACAAATGCGAATAAAAACCTATATACATATTTTTTTTAGAGCATATTTCATTTTATAGTTGAGTCTCTGAGAACTGTGAACTTTAACGGCCTTTGAATAGAGTGGCAAAACGCATAAAAGATACAAACACTCAGTGTGAGTGTATGTGAGTGTGTGAATGAGTGTCACAGCAGTGACGGAAATAAACATGAATGTGCATACACGTGTGTACACATTTTTGTTTCGTTTGAGTTGATAAATATCACGCATGAAAAATAAAAACATTTTATGAGAGCAACAACAAGAAAAGCGGAAAAGGAAAAGTGTTTATTACCTTTTTCACAGAGCAAATTAGCTAAGCCTAAACAAACTATTATAAATATATTATGATTGCACCTAGAACTCATTTACCTGTTTATACTGTTTGCCTATTTAAATTTTAATAGTTTTTCATTTTATTCAAGTGCATAAGAGCTAAGAATTTAAAAAGGTATATAAACCAAACTTAAATCAAAGTCAAAATGAAAATGAAAAGACCTAGCCAAATATATTATATTATTTGATATATATACTTAAGAACAACAACCAAAAAGGAAACGACTTTCATTGACAAGAACAAATTTTAATTTTTAATGTCAGAGTCGTCATATGAGTTGTTGCTTCCTTTGTGTGTTTCTGTGGTGTTTTCTCAGGTGCAAGACACATAAAAAATAAATGAGCACAAGGCACGAGAACAACAACAACAACAACAACAACAACAACAATTGCAAAACCAGAGAGGGGCAACAACAAACGCAACGACAACGACAAAAAAAGCAACTCTAAAAAGTTACGTTTGGGGCAGAAGCACGTTGAATGCCACAACCTGGTCACATTTATATGTGTGTGAGTGTTTATGTGTGTGAGTGTGGCATTTGCGATGGAAAACAGGCGTTACAATCATCCCTATTTAGTCAGCCAGCCGTGTAACTTCTCACAGTTTTTTTTTTCATGGTAAACAAGATTCTCTGTGGGTTTTACGCTTGAAAATAACTGATAATACGACTTCAAGTTGAGCATCAAAATGATAACAGATTAAACCAAAATTATAATCTTACTAATATTTGTGCATTTTTTTATAATAAATGGGCATAAAATTGAAAATAGATTAAATTTTGTGGCTAATAAATATTTAATTAGTAAAGCTTATATTTAGTTTGTAATTTAAAACAATAATTTCATATCAGATTAATTTAAAACAAATTTTCTATTTAACATAAATGTAGCAAATAACATATTCATTAATATTTCATCGATTTATAAATAACTTTCAGTATATGCTGTAACTTAAAACGAGCTAAGTATTTTAACATATTGAATATTCCTAGAAATAGTTGTATCCTTAACTATATTACAATTTAATAAATAACAAAAAATGTTAGCAGATGAATAAAATCTTATCCTCATCAATATTTATGCACAAAAATAATGAATACAATTTAATCAATGACAAAAAATGTTATCAAATGAATTAAAAATCATTTTCTTATCAATATTTATGCACAAGAATTATAAAAAAACATAAAGGTGCTTTGAGACATGGAAATAAAATCTTAAAATAAACGTATTGACAGTGTCTATAAATAGTTCCTTTTGCAAACTCAAAGGACAACACACACACACTCCCACACACACACACACACACACAGCGAAAGAAGCATATTCCGGCATTGCGATGTCAACATTTTGTGGCTGCTTCATACTTCTCAGGTGCCATGACAACCGCAGGCATATTTTAGCACACAGTCAAAGCCACAGTCAAAGTCAAGGTAACAAGCAAAAATGTAAAAAGAAAGAGAGAAAAGAAAGAAGAAGCATGGCTGTCACGTGAAGCCAGAATATTAACTGTTATTCAGAAGATTTGTTGGTTATGAAAAGACAAAAAATAAAATAAAAACCAAACAAAAGTTGTAAAATAAACAAGCTGGCACCTTTTTAAACGATGACTCGACTCTGTCGGCATACCGTGCGCATGAGTAATATCGGCGATTATTTTTCTTGATATTATTATTTTTAACATAAGCACATAAGCATATAACTTAGGCGCATATAAAAGGCACATTTGTTTTCGTAAATTAAAAGCAATCCATCCACGTTCCACACTCCGCACTCCACACTCCACATTCCACATTCCACTTGTGGCATCATTCATTTCCTCCCAATGGGGAGCTTTACAGCTGACGTGACATTTTCATATTTAATGAAAGACAAAAGAAACGATATGGAAAACACAATTGTCGCCTTTTGCAGAGCAACGGAAAATTGCCTAAGCCGGAAATTAAGCGCACAATCGAAAGGAAGTTTCCCGTAATGTACTAAAGTGAAATAACGTGTAGGAAGCGTATGAGTGCTATGAGTCAGTGCATAAATAAATAAATAAATATTTACAAATTAACTTAGTTCTCAAAATGTTTCAAATACATATAATGATTCTATTTATTATAGCAAAAAATTATTATCACTCGAGTTCCACAAATCTGTAGAGTTTTTGAAGAGAATTGCTATTGAAAACAACCTTTCGAACATATTTTCGAAGTCAAAATAATCGGTTTTCTTCAAATTTCAATAACATTTTTGGTTGGGAAATATTTTATATTATTTTAAAAATTATAAAAAATTTATTTTATGCAATTTTATTTAATTTAAAAATTAATTTAGCTCAATTCAATTAATATTTTATTTTTTAGAAATTTGAAAGCAATGTTTGCTTGTTTTCAGGAACCCCAACAATTGCTTTTGCGCTGTTAGAGATTTGAAAACACCTCTGTATAAAATAAACTCAATAATACCAAAACTCTTTCCATTTCTCAGTTTATTTTTCGAAACTGGCAGTTAACAAATTATCTGAATTCTCTGAACGTTTCATACACATATAGTAATTCTATTTATTATAGAATAATGTTAAGATTACCAAAAATCATTCCATTTCTCATTTTATATTTAGCAGCTGGTAATATTATTTTTAAATTTATTTTATTTTCTGACGTAATACTTAACCCTTTTCGCTTTGTCATTTCATGCTTAAATTGAGTTGCCTAAGGGGCTAGTAAAAACGAAACCTACTTCATAAAGCCCCGCCTTTTCTTACGATAATAATTTTGTGGCAAAACTTTCTGGGGAGGCTCAAATCATATGAGGCAGCCGCATGTCCGCATAATTTGGAGCGATAAAAACTTTTGCGAGCAGCCAAAGGACGCTAACAAAAATAGATAGAAAATAAAAGAAAAATGCAAAAAATAAGCGAAACCTTTCAAGGCAAAAAAGGGTGACACATAATTTGAAAAGTTTCGGCAAATGCAAAAGAAAGTGTGAAAAATATTAAAGTTTCGCGCAAAGTGAAAGCGAACAGAAAAGGAACTTAAATATTTATAATAATAATAATCAACATAATCAGCTGCATAGAAACTGGGAAAATCAAAAGCGTAACAAAGCTTTGTTGTAATTTTCCATGGCATAACATTTGTCTCAGTGGGTTTGAGAGTGTGTGTTGCAATCGATAAATACCAAAAATATATGTATACGATTTTAAGACTGACACTGCGGCATGGTTTATAATACACACACACAGAAACACATATACACACACACTCAGACAGTTAATGGGAAGTACAGCCCCATGATTTATGCCATTGTTTAATTTGCATATATTTTCGATTGAATTTTAATTGAATTTATGACGAAGCGCTTAACTGTTTGGCTTTCTGCTGCCGGCCATCTATCGGCCATTGTTTGTCCTCCTCGGGAGGAGGAAAGGTTACGCCTCTGTAGGGGAAAATGTACCTAATAATTTGCCTACTACTCTTACAACTCGTTCAATGTGCATTGTTTGTCCCAATAGCCTGCTCTGTCCACCCCTTAACCTACCCCCGGGAGCTGTCAAGGGTTGCGGGGTTGTAACAATGCTTGTTAATTGCCTGGGGGCAATGTGCTAGCCATCTCCCTCTTTCACTCTCCCTCCCCCTCTCACAGCACTTTTTGTCACTCCTTCCTGCTATTGTTTTACTTTTTGATATACTCTAATGCTGATGAGCTGCTCTTATGATACCATATATTTTACAAAACTGAAAAACACTTTAGTTCTCATCAGTAAAATGGAAAAAATATCTAAATAAATGGACAAATCTGTGATATACTCTTTTGATGTGGAGAAATAAATCTTATTTTTAACTTCTTATTATCAAAAATAAATTTTTAGCTCATATAACTTAAAAAAAAAAGAACACAAGTAAATTTATTGTTTAAAAAAAAACCCGGAAAAAAACAAACAAAAATATTTTCAAAATTCCACTCCATGCTAGTCGAAATGTCAACTAAGCTATAAATTGCGCTTTCTGCACTTGCACTAATTAAAGTTGTTTCTTCAGTTGTATAAAATAATAATGTCTAAAAAATTATTTAGAGATTTGACAAAATAAAATATTTTTTATATTAAATTAAAATATCTTTAAATTAAATAGAAACGCAAAAAAAAATGTGTTTGAAAATAAGAAATCTCTAAAATTTCACGAACAGCAACATTTCGAACGGTTGTTTGCTAAAAACATTTTACAGTATAGTTTTCAGGTGCTAGTTTCAATGTGCTAGTCATATCCCTATCCCTCCCCCCATCCCCTTTCTCCCTCTTTGACACTCCTTTCTGCTATCGCTCTACTTTTTTATATATAGTACTCTTAGGGTGATGAGCTCTTATGATACCATATATTTTACAAAACTGATAGTCTATACTCAACTCTTTAGTTATACTGCACTTGCACTAATTAAAGTTGTTTTTCTGCAAGCGACTGTTAAACTGAAACCATTAAAAAAAAACAACTTAATCGTTGTAATTCTGATTATTTCTAAAAACTTATTGTTAACTAATTGCACAGTAATCGCTTTTGCTTATTCCAAGTTGACCTACAATACATATATAAATAAATTATAGATTATTGTGCCTTCATATATTCAAATATATGTACATTTGTAAAGAATTCTTGGAATGATGTGTCTGTATATATTTATATGATGCTGTGATCTGATTCCCCTGATAAGCGCCTCTATTTTCCTCTATATAAAAGGTGTCTTCTGTTGTTCGGGCTTAGTTGCATTCTTCAATATTTTGAAGATGAAATACTTGGCATTGCTAATTTTGGTTCTCATTGGACTTAGCTCTACCTTGAGCATGACAACATTTAAAAGTAAGTCTGAGAATATTTAACACATTGGCGAATAATAAAAGAGATATATTTTAATTCAGTTACTTGTCTTGACCCTTCCAATCGTCGCTGTGAAAGAATTACATTTTAATGGGCATTGTGACACAAATTCTCCTTGCAGACCGCTACCGATGATTAAAAAGTAATATTACTTTTAAAACAAATTATTAAATAACAGTGTTATTCAATTTTCGACCGACAGTTACAAAAAATAATTTCCCAATTTTCAAAAACTATGATCTCAATTTTTAAAATAAAATACATAATTTTCAGTTGCTGAATTATATTGAGGAGATTTTCAGGACCTAATTATGAAGACTTTGACTTGGATATTGGATTTTAAACATAGATCTTAATATGATTATTTTACTAAATATTTTATATTATTAGATTCCAAAATAAAAGACATTTTAAAAATTGTTTCATTAAAATGAATAGTTAATATTTATTTTAAACAACTAATCAGTGATAGCTATTATATATATTCATAGGTCATTGTTTATTATTATATATAGACTATAATCCTTTGTCTGTCTATGGAATACTTGCCTGTTTTGTTTGTTGCTCTGATTGTTATTGTCCTTATTGTTATTGTTTAATTCCACAGTGGGCTGTGAGTTTGATTATTTGCATATTTAACACCTCTTGGCATTTTGTGCACTCTCACTCATGATTTGTGTGTGTGCGTGTTTTGTGTCATGTAACAACCGCGACATGCAATTTACGCTCTGACTTGCAACTTGCAGCTTGCAACGTGCCACATACAGTGGAACTTGCAGCATGAAGGCCAATCAGCCATCAGGCATCCATCAGGCAACCATCAGACGTCAACCGTCAAATGTACTCCGAGTCTGAAACTTTAATTGCCCGCGCACTTTGAAAACAATTTGATACTAATAACTTTCGCACCTGCCTCCATTAACAGTTGCATCCACACACACACACACACACACACACACACACAAACACACACACCAGGCACTCACACACACACGATTCGAATCAATTCGATTCAATTCGACTCAACTCGACTCGAATTGAACTTACGAATGTTATTCACTTGATATTGTGACCCGCTCGAAATTCCATTAACAACATTTATTTGCCACATTCACTGCCGTTGTCACATCCGTGCCACAGACCCAAACGAATTCGACTGAACGGTTCTTGGCATGGGCACAAATTGCCGAGCCTGAAACACAAATTGTGGCAATCGGCAACAGCTTCGTGTCGTGCTCGTGTTCGTGCTCGGCTCTACTCGGCCTGTCAGGAAGACGGAGCTTTTTTTTTTAGTACAAAGAGCGCATCTTGACTGAACTTTCTAATATCGTAAGCATTTTAAGAGAGTGTTAAACACTAAGAGAATAATACGATTTCATTTAGTTAAGAGGACTCGACTTTAAGCGAGATTTAAGTAAACAATACCTGTAGGAAATAAGTCGCTAAGGGCTGAGAGGTCATTTTTAAAACAACACTGGGGAATATCAACTGCAGATGTTGGGGGACTGAGCAAAAGTTCAGACTGCAAATAATGGTACAGAGTTCTGTATGTATTTCTCCATAGCAACATCAAGAACAATACGAGGGTTTAAAGTTGATGTTTTGGCCAGCATATATACCATGAAAATGGGTAAGCCTAGATCAAAGTGTGCAACAAAGTGCTCTCTTTGTATACCCTGTAATTATTACAAATCACTAATAAGGTTAGCTCTGTTTAAATTTTTGAAAATGACAGAGAAATGCACAAGCGATATATCTTTGTCTTTCTAGAAGATTGATAGGATTTCAGAGACTACATACTCTTTATTATATACTATGCCCTATGCAGCTCATAAATCGAAGGGAATTACTCAGAAATAATTTACTGAAACTTTTTAAATTTACTAAAGAATTACTTCGGATTGCTTTATATATAGCCTGCATCTTTCATTATGATCTGAAATATTAGTAATGAATTTTGGATCAATTTAGACTTTTCCACTTTACTTAAATTTGTTTCTATAAAATCTTATTTTGTAATTTTTAAGTAAACAAAATTTCTACACAATATCTACAATCTAGCTACCAAAAAATCTTTTATGTACCTATGTTGTCAAAAATGCTACAATATGCTGTTTGCTCAGAATAAAATATATATATTATATAAAAAAATATATACAATATATAAATTTATAATTAAGAAAACTTAATCGAATATTTTTAGAGGGTATTTAACAGACGAGCAGCTCTTAAATAAATATGATATCTATTTTCGGAGTACTTTGAGAACTTTGTCAATTGAAATTCGTCGTTTTATGGACTTATGGAGCATAGTAAAGTATATCCGGCATATACAGTATAAACATATACATACACATACATATACGTTGCGATACGTATTCTTTTTGATTTTTTACTTGGCTAAATTCAACTGAGCACGCTTTTCCTAATGTAGCAGCCAGCATAAGAAAATAAATAAAATAAAACACACAAAGAACCACAGAGAGACACACACATACATAAGGCATACATATATATATATATATATATATATATATATAAGTGAAAGTGTGTGTGCGAGTGTGTGTGTGCGTGTTTTGATGGGGCGCTTCTAACGTTGTGGTTTTATTTGGCAAAGCTCAAAATTCTTATATATATATATATATATATATATAAAATAAAATAAAGGAAACAACTAAACTAAACTGAACTGAACTAAACTAAACTGATCTGAACGGAACTCAAAGCGAAAATCCAACCCAAAAACCCAATTCGAAATTTAAGCCAAAAAAGAGAAAAATAAAACCAGCAGCTGAAATTGTTAACCTTTTGGGGATATCAAGCATTTGCGATTCGCAACTAACCAAACAGGGAAACAAACCCGGCGGACAGCCAGCGGCAACAGCAGCAACATTTAAGTTTTTATCAGAGCAAGAACAAAATAAAGTTTTCTTTCAACCGTACAGTGCCAACCGAAAAAAGACGAACCACAGCAGCAGTAACAACACAAACAACAACAACAACAACAACAGGAGGAGCTGATCTGAAGCTGAAGCCACAAGTGCGCACAGTGCCCAAAGGACATTCGAGAAGGACTTTAAGCACAATTTCTACTTCTTCATTTTCATCACTTCTTAGTTTCTTTCTTTTTTTTTCTTCGCGTGGACAAACTTTTTTATATCCCTTTCAATTTGATTTCTGTCGGAGTACTTGCAAAAGGATTTAACAGGTGAGATTTGCCATTCCCCATCAGGATGATTACGTCTAGACACGTGTCAATTCATTTCCGGCAGCAATTAAATGCAAATCAAATACGCCAACTAAATGACAGCTGGCTTAGAAGTCATAAACGATTCGTCATGTGTGTCGAATTTGATTTGCATTTAGCCGACAGCCAGAAAGGAAATCGATTAATCGTTTCCCCTTCCCCCTTATACATAGTATTCTCTTTTGTATCATTTATATTTTTTAAGAAAAAAAATTTTAATTTAAAGGTTTTTGCTATAATATAAGTGAAGAGTGTTCTCAAAAACAGAAAAAAATTCTGGTTATAAAACTATCCCTCTTTTTAATATTGAAATTTCCGGTAATTGGAATTCGACACTGCGCAAAAAGTAATTTTTATGTTCAAAAAAGTTCCCCCTTTTTCAGGTATTGTTTTTTATTTTAATTAAATTTTTGTGTATTAAACTTTATTTCGTTCGTCACAAAATGGGATATCAGAAATTTTTAGGCAAGAATATGCTTTCGTCACTAGACTTTCACCTCGTGTAGAGGTTTTTTTTGTGTGATATCATATAATAGAAGCGATCCAGTCCTTTATAAGGAAATCATCTTATTTTGAATATCTTAACCAATTAACACACATTTGGTATTGTCTCTAGGATTCCGTTCCAGTTCCAAATCTAACAAAATATATATTTAAAGTTGTTTTGGAGCATCCTGATTAAATTTGGTTAAGATTTGACTATTATATCATATAGCTACCATAGAAATAAAATGAAAGCAATGTGTAAAATTTTCGGCGTGCCGAAAAAGCCTTCAATATTTTTCCCTCTCTCCATCTCTCTCTTATAGCTGTCACAATGAGCAATAGGAAAAATCGGATTGACACAACGACCATGTCACCAACTGGATCCAAGCCTAAGAATTTGAGCAAATCCAAGACGCAAAATACATCTCAAGTTGGCAACTCTCGACTGCCTGGCATTGAGGAGAGTGCGCAGAGTGAGAGCGGAAATGCGCCCTTTATACTGGTGGATGGCATGAGTACAAAGAGTCGTCAGCAGCTTCACTTGGCGCTGTCCAAGTGTGAGAAGAGACGCATGAAGTGGATCCAGAGGCAATGCTGTGTGCTGCCTCTACTCAAATATATGAAGCCAGCGATGAGAGTTGAGCCCGCAACGGCAGGGGAAATGGAAGCACAGGCTGAACTGGATTTTCAGGAGGATCTCAAACAACTTTGCATTGCCGAGCTGACCGTGGGAGATGTCTGGGAGAGAGCAGGAGCCGTAACACCCATTGCACACACTGCTAGTGCCGAGAATCTGTTGCAGAATAAGCCCAGACTAGAGGAAATCCGTTCACAGTTGGAGCAAATGCGAAAAAAGCAAGAGGAGACAGACAGGAATTTATCAATCCGAGCTAAAAAGGACTCTATGCCAACAATGACAACGAAACAACCGAAATTAATGCGACAAGGTACATTTGATGTTAAGCAGGATGATCAGCTCTTAAAATCATCTTCACGCTGTTCCGTAGGCAGCTCCAAAATGATGACCATGGGTAATAAATCACATCCGTCATCGCAATGTTCGCTGATGAGAGGAGTCACAACACGACCAACAAACAGCACGACTTGTTTATTTAAAAACAAGTCCTATACTCTGGTTCCGGATTCGAATAAGGCCAGCAGAGTTCCGAGTTCGCAGGCATCTAGGACAGATGATTTGCCTCAGATTATCAATAAAATTGGCGATCTTTTGATGCAGCTGCCGATTGAGCAGCGGGAGAAATATAAACTAGAGAATAAAAAATCCTATGCCTATGTGGTAACCATTTCACCCCCATCAGATTACGAGGCCTCGGATGTGGAATCGATTACGACATCCACAAAAAATCCTAATGCCGATGCAAGTCCAATTTTCCGATCTACCACCTTTAAACCGAGTCATCTCAATGTTAGCAAGACTTCAATCCCAAACACTGATCCCTCATCGCAGTCAGGATCCCAACGAACCAAGAACCAACCACCTCCCATTCAACCCAAGTCGAGCTCATTCCTCAAGATGTCCTCCCGATTATTAAAGAAAATCAAGAATTGAATTTATGACGTTGTTGGAGAGTTCCAGCTTTTCTAGGCATTCGATCAAAGGCGCCATCGCTCAAAAGTTTATACAGTTATTTGATCCATATATTTCTAAATAAAATGAGAAGTGACTATTCAAGGTAGGAAAAGTGTATTTCAGTGTTTTCCAGCATTTAATTTCACATTTATTTGTTTTTTTTTTTTAAATTCACACTTAAGTCACAATAATGAGAAAACGATTTGAGGATAATCTTTAACTTCATCCGAATAGCATTACAATTCTGTCTACAAAATAAAAATTGAACATTTTTTAAATTTCAAAGCAAACCAAATTAAAATGCAGAATTAATGATTAATTTCGATTAAAAATCGGTTCAGTTTTGACAAAGTTATGACGATTTGACTTTGCTTAAACACTTTGCATGTCAAAATTTTCACTCAATTTCCCATGATTTTTGACAAGAAAATAAAAGGTCTCAGAATTAAGTTTAAAGTGTTGTTTTATACTAATTGTGATATAAGAAGTTGATTAAAAGTGAAAACTTGAGATTTAAAATTTTCAATTTTCAAAATTTCAAAGGGGGGACCCTTATCATCAAAACCGAATTTTAACAAAAATAACTTTTTTTTCTAAATCAATAATATTTGAATGCAGAATGAATTTAGAGGCCAAACCATGATTAAAATGAGATTCCGATTGAAAATCGGTTCAGTTTTAATAAAGTTATGACAGTTTGAAGTTGATTAGAATTTGGATCTAGCACTTTACAAGTCAAAATTTTCACTCAATTTCCCATGATTTTTGACAAAAAAATGAAAGGTCTCAGAATTAAGTTTAAAGTGTTGTTTTATACTAATTGTGATATAAGAAGTTGATTAAAAGTGAAAACTTGAGATTTAAAATTTTCAATTTTCAAAATTTCAAAGGGGGGACCCTTATCATCAAATTCGAATTTTAACAAAAATAACTTTTTTTTCTAAATCAATAATATTTGAATGCAGAATGAATTTAGAGGCCAAACCATGATTAAAATGACATTCCGATTGAAAATCGGTTCAGTTTTAATAAAGTTATGACAGTTTGAAGTTGATTAGAATTTGGATCTAGCACTTTACAAGTCAAAATTTTCACTCAATTTCCCATGATTTTTGACAAAAAAATGAAAGGTCTCAGAATTAAGTTTAAAGTGTTGTTTTATACTAATTGTGATATAAGAAGTTGATTAAAAGTGAAAACTTGAGATTTAAAATTTTCAATTTTCAAAATTTCAAAGGGGGGACCCTTATCATCAAAACCGAATTTTAACAAAAATAACTTTTTTTTCTAAATCAATAATATTTGAATGCAGAATGAATTTAGAGGCCAAAACATGATTAAAATGACATTCCGATTGAAAATCGGTTCAGTTTTAATAAAGTTATGACAGTTTGAAGTTGATTAGAATTTGGATCTAGCACTTTACAAGTCAAAATTTTCACTCAATTTCCCATGATTTTTGACAAAAAAATGAAAGGTCTCAGAATTAAGTTTAAAGTGTTGTTTTATACTAATTGTGATATAAGAAGTTGATTAAAAGTGAAAACTTGAGATTTAAAATTTTCAAAATTTCAAAGGGGGGACCCTTATCATCAAAACCGAATTTTAACAAAAATAACTTTTTTTTCTAAATCAATAATATTTGAATGTAGAATGAATTTAGAGGCCAAACCATGATTAAAATGACATTCCGATTGAAAATCGGTTCAATTTTGACAAAGTTATGACAAAGTTTTATATTAATTTAGATACAAGAAGTTGATTAAAAGTAATAACTTGAGATGTAAAATTTTCTACATGCAGAAAATAAAGTTATTTCAAAATGAATTCTCCATTTCTCCAAATGAATTCTGACTCATGTCCCATGCTAGAAGAAACTGGATGAAGTACACTTTAGTCAAGTTTGCCTGTGGCTAGAAGGGGTAACTTAATTGGGATTCCTAATTGCTGCTTACGCTTTACCTGCCACGCAATTGTTGCACTTTCAGTGCTCATTTTCGTGGCAGTTGGGCCTCTGCATTGTGGCAACGTTTGGATAATTGTGGCAAAAGTGCTTTAAACTTTTGTCCCAGCACTCTTTTGCCTTGAGCTCGAATTTAAAGTGCGTTCGGAGTCGAGGAGTAGCTCAACCGGATAACTGGGAATGCAGCGTCTCCCACTTCCGGACTGGTACGGACTGGTACGGCCCAAAAGGGCCTCGTATCAAGTTTTAGCCAGATTTGCCAAAATGTCAGCCAAGTGGTTGCCATGTCTGTTGCTGTTGTTCTCTCACTTAGCTCAGCTCAGGGCTAAAAAATCATTTGTCCAGTTTCGTTGGGACTCTCAAATTGCAAGATTGACTGCTGCTTTACTCGACGCAGCAGCTCAGCAGAGGCGGCGACAGCGACTGAGGCAGCGACAGAGACAAAAGTTTCAATTAGATTTAATGAAATTACAAACAAAATTTCTCAGCGGAGACTCTGCGTTCTTTGAGGCTTTGTCAATGAGTTTGGCCAACAAAACCAAATTATAAACAACATCTAAATTAAAGCCAACGCTCCTTAGGGAGTTTGTAGAGGCGTGGCAGCGGTCACTCAAAGAGCGAACAACCCAACAACTTTTTGCAAATTGTTTGACCAATTTTTTGTTCTCTGTCAGTCTGATGATATAGTGGTCCGATTTCAACCAAATTTGGTCAGGATGTATAATTCCGGCCCAGATGTTTATTCTGTCAGATTGGTTGAGATATGTCAAAAAACCAAGAAGTTTTTCATATTATAACTTTATTTTCAACCTATCGTTCCTATGGCAACAATATATATGTATATATATGATATAGAGGTCCGATTTAACCAAATTTGAGCAGGATGTATAATTCCGGAACATATGTATTTATGTCAGATTGGTCGAGATATTCTAAAAACCAAAAGTTTTTCATACTAAAACTTAATTTTCGATCTATCGTTCCTATGACAGCTATATGATATAGAGGTCCGATCCAAAAATAAAATCCAACTTGAATTGCGTACGGTATCCAGGAACCTACATACAAATTTTGAGCTCTTATGGTCTCAGAGATCGACGCGATGGACGGACGGACGGACAGACGTACATGGCTCAATCGACTCGGCTGTTGATCCTGATCAAGAATACATGTTTGCCGAGCACAACATACCCTTTTTTTGAACATTTTCAATGGGCACAGGGTATAAAAAGAAGTGGGTAAAACAGCTGCCTGTCTGCCACATGGTGCATGCAACCGCCTCGAGTGGGCGTTACATAAAATTTGCAATTAGATTTGGTAAAAAGCGGCCGCAGCTTCCGCGAGGTGCTCCCAAACCAATGCCAAAAGCGAGTTGCAGCCACGTTAGTTGCCCCGAACAATTTTTAATGCAGAAAGTTTAATCGCAACGGCGACGACAACGTCGCATTTCCGCCGTTTGTTGGTTTTCGACTGCATTTCCTGCAGCAGCAACAACAATAACCACAACAACAACAACAACAACAACAACTGCTGTCGGCAGCATCATCAAATTTGCTGCTTAACATTAGCCAAGTTTGTAGAATCGAGGGAGAGGTAGAGACAGGCAGAGAGCGAGAGCGAGAATAGGGAATTGGGAATAGAGAATACAGAATACAGAATAGAGAATACAGAATGCAGAATGCAGGACAACGACCACAGGCCGCAAAAGCGTCAACGACAGTGACTGCAAAATGCGTTTCCCTCGGGGTTTAATTGCTGCCACATTTCTCGGGAATTCTGTTTGACCCCCGCCAACTGGGGAAAACAGGCTGCACTTTCACTTTGCCAGCCTTTGAATCCAGCCGTGAGATTAAATAAATTTTTGATTAGCTCATTTTGTAGTTGATGTTGCGGCTAAATCTTGCTAAAAGCCAGCAAAGTCAAGTAGTTCGTCTTGGTTAATGTTTTTGGCTATTCTCTGAGAAAGAAGCTTAAATTCATCTAAATTAAATATATCACAAATAAATTAAAACCAAATTTAAAATTAGATCTGTATAAAAAGCTTTGGTAAATAATTATCACGTAAATGCGGTTTAAAGCTCTTCAAAATATATCAAATTTTTTCAATAGCCGTTGATACATAAAACAAGAATATAAAATAAGATCAGTAATTTATTTCAATAAGTGCAATTTTGTAAAGTGAAGAAGTGCAATAAAATTATGGAAAGTCGAGACAAAATTAAAATGCCGCAAATTTTAAAACCTCTTCAACAGAATATTTTTGCACATTTTTCCTAATGCTTTCACTTCGAACATCTTCAGTAAATTTAAATAAATACCCATTAAAAATATTTTTATGTTAAATTTTTCATAATTCTTATATTAGTTGCCTTCTTTTCATAAAAAATGTATGGCATAAATTACATAAATTAATTTTTGTAATGGCAACAAATCCAAGTTAGCCCAGTTAGTCTAGCACAAATATATATACATAAGTATGCCATCGGAAACAAACATAAAACTTGTCAATTTCTCTAAGCAGCCAATTTTTGTACACTTTGGTTTCGTTGCAAATAAATAAGTCACGCAATTAGAATGAACTATAATAATTACACAATAAATATTGCAAGACCGCTGGTGGCGCTGGAAACTTGCCTCATGTTGCAGCTACAAAATGAAAATAAATTGCAAGTTGGTCGCGTGCTGGGTTTTTGGGCATCCGTCCTTCGTCCTTCGTCCGATGTCGGTCGTCGCTAATGGCGGATCTGGGCTCTGGGCCACGTTTACATATTTGAGTACTTAGTTGAGCACTTGATCAGCGAGTCAGACATTCGTTATGCAATGTATGTGTGTGTGTCTGTGTGGGTGTGGGTGTGACAGCCAGATTAATAAAATTTATTATCATTGCGATAGTGCAGGCAAATAAACAAACAAACAAACAAACATACAAACAAACAAAACATCTACATAGTACGTGGTGTAAGTATGTGAACGGGCACTAAAACCCAGCTGGGAAAACATATCAAAATGAAGTAAAATTCATTTTACAACAGACAGAGATGGAGATGGTAAGAGATGGAGATGGAAATGGAGATGGAGACTGAGTGAAACCAAAATTGCAGTGCTGCAGGATTTGCCTTGAGATCCACAAAACTGCAGGCGAAAACGGAAGTTCGACGCCCAAGTGGCAGTCGCGATAATAGTGCTCGGCATGTGTGCTGAAATATTAGCATATAAACATAGACATACACACACACACACACACTCACACACACACTTACATGCTGCTAGTGTGAAGGAAGAACTTTTGACTAGAGCGTCGGCGCTATCTGGAGACACATAAATATGAAAATGCAGGCGGGAACTTGAGAGCGCACTGAGCACACGGTTCTAGCAGCTCGACAAAAAAGTGAGCACCTAGCCTCGCTGAGTGCTGACTGAAAAGGCGTTGTGCCACGCCCACAGACACACCGCACACACACATGCAAGCAAACAGAACCCAGATAAAAGGTCTACTAACGAGGAAACTCGACTATATGAGATTCTGTATTTGTACACTGATAAAAAAAAAACGCTTTCTAAAGTCAGAATCATCTTTTTAATATTCTCATTTATTTGCTATGTTTTTAATAGAATATGGGATAAATATAATTAACATCATAATACATAAATTCAATTTAAATAATTCAAAAAAATAAATATTTTAAACAGTATTTCAATTATGTCTACTCGATTTTTATTTAAGATTTATTTAAAAAAACGGTCGTAAATTTTTCCCTATCACATTTGATAGGAAAATATACATTTTGGACACCACTGGATTAAAATTAAGGTTTTTTTTTTAAGTTGACTAAAAAATATTATTATTTGAGTTGTTTTTGTTTTTTCTATTTCTATTTTTAATGATTTTTCCATATATATTTCTTTTCATTTCTTTTTCTGGCCGCCTTTTACGGCCTTTTATTTTTCTTGACAAACTCAAAAGACCCTTTTATGATTTTTCCATATATATTTCTTTTAATTTCTTTTTCTGTCCGCCTTTTATTTTTCTTGACAAACTCAAAAAACCCTTTATATTTTTTATATACAGGGTATTAAAAAAAAAAGTGCAACAGAGTCGAGTCGTATGCTGTGGCATTTGAATATTATTGTCGCGCACATACGACGAGCTCTGAAGCTTAGGTCCTGGACAGGGCCCCCAACCTAGGGACAGTAACAACAATAAACACATTAGATGCGGCACTCAGTATTTAATGGTGTTTGTGCGAAATAATAGCCAGAGTAGGACTCATGGCAGCTGCAATGGCAACAGCAGGACCCAGAGGCCGCTCTGCTCCGGCTCCAGCTCCGGCTCCTCATGGCGCCGTAAATTCAAATTAAGTCGCCCAACTTGCTGACAGTTAAAATCTTCATAGCAAAAATGTGGAGCACAGCCAGAAAGCCGAGGAGCAGGAACAACAGCTGGAGGAGAAGGATGAAGGAGCAGGGAGGAGCAGCAAAAGATCAGCTGCAGTTGGGTTTGTCATTGTGTGAATTTGTTGGTAAATGCCCAAGTGTTAGTTAGAAGTAGTTTGCTTGAAGAGTGAACACAGTTGGCTTTCAATTTATTGCCCCAAAGTGCAGACAGAGGCAGCTCCTCATGCCTTCCTAATTTTCCCCCCTTTTCCCTAGCTCACAACTGCAGATGGATTAAGTGCGATTGGTGAGTGAGGGAAATCATTTCGTTTTAATTAAATGTACCAAAAAAAAACCAGCTCTATGTGCTTCAATTCACATTTTCAGAAGCCACAAATTGGCCAGAAAATACATCGATTTTCATTGGTATTGCAGCTGTTCGAGCTTATTATTAAAATCGACAAGTCCTCCAGCATTTTAATACTTTGCAATTTAAATTTTATGAACTTAAGTGTATTTCTTATAACCTGTTGCCACTAACAATTATAGTTGGTTGGCAACTGGATGTAATTATTTATAGGGAACTTTACGAGTATATACTCTAGGTAAATAAAAGAGGTTGTAATGTTTTATGTGGTAGTGAAAGAGTGTGTAATATATAAAAGTAGGCACCACTGGCTCTCTTAAGTTGATAGAGCATTAAGAAACTAGGCACGGAGAAAGCAAAATGATCAGCATTATTTTTTATATTTAGTTATAAAAAATGTTTAACAGTTTAACAATATTAAATAAGTACCAGCCTATGAATCATTAAAAAGAATATGTACACACTCATAAAAAAATAATAACATATCCAACGCTTGATAAACAATATAATAATTGTGTTAAACAACATCAGATATTTCAAATATTAATATTTAATTTACTTTTAATTATTTAAAAGTAAGATTTAAATGCATACAAATTATTTTTCTTTGTTTCTTTATTTTATTTATTTATCATGCATTAATTCCAAAAGCTACAAATATTTACACATTATTAAACAAACAAAAAAAAAGAAAAGAAAAAAATAAAAACAATTCTTATAGTTTTCCTGAGTTTAATACACTAACATAAACATCTTATATAATACTATAACACAAGCGAAGCATAGATTTAGATGTCTATAATATTTTTATTAGACAGTTTTGATGTTTTGAAAGTGTAAAACAGCAATAAAAATGTCATTCATCGCTTGTTTAACAACAAAATTGAATTGCTTTGCCAGAGGGCTCCGTTTGGAAATTGGAAGCCAATTAAAAATGCATTCAACGGCAGAGACAGGATATAAGTGGAAAAATGAAAAGACAAATTGACAGCTGAGCGCAGGCATCAAATCGCTAGAGAAATATAACAAGAAAAAAGCCAATAAGGACGAGAGAGCCTAGAGAAAGAAAAAGATTCTCAGGCAGCAAATAACAAGCTTGTAAATGGAAAACAATGTATTGTACTCAGTTGGAGGAATTTGCATAGAAATAAATAGGATTGTTAGGCAAACAACGAATCTGTTCAATCACATAAATGGCAAAACCGCAAAAAACAAAATAAACAAACAAACAAAGAAAAAAGCTAAAAATATAAGAAAGTTGTAGGTAACGAATCATCGGTTAACGTTGTGACAAAGCCAAACACTTGACAGGACATGGAAAAAGGATTGCCAACTCAAAGTGTGCGAGTGTGTGCGAATGTGTTTCACTGTACAGGTGAGTGCAAACAAAAGCCTTCGAGGCTTTTAAAACCCTACAATCTACTACTAAACGGTGCTGAAGAGACGACGGAAAATGAAAAGCGGAAAAGCGCACAAGAAACGACACTTTACATACCGAATTGTCGTAAATATTTTGCCATAAAACCGTTGTCGGTTTAACCTGTTTGTCAACCTCTTTTCCCCTCCCACTTTTTACGCCTTTTACCCCTCTCACTACTCCTGCAACGCATAGAGTGTGAATGAAGTGAGCACTTGGACGTTTTGCGGCATTTTGGAGTTGACACAAAAAAATACGAATAACTGGAAAAAAATCAAAGAACAACAACAAAAAATACACGAATGTCAGTCGAAATGTTTTTACATTTCACTGTGACACTTTGTGGCGACCATCATATGCAACGTCTGCTGTTGGCATACGGCATGTGGCATGTGGCAGTTGCAGCTACCTCATAACTCTTGCCACACTGCCTAATGGCAACTCATAATTATGTTATGCTATTTTTAGCAGCTAAATGGCAAGTCTCGATGTTGCTCTCGTTTCGTTGTTGTTGTTGTTGTTGTTTTGTGGCACTTGTCGCTAGCACGTCAAGTGCAGTTGCATGCAACAAATTTTCAAGGCAAGCACTAAAGCCACAGCTGCAACAAACTTCAAGTACCGTTTGCCGTTTGCCGTTGTGGCTGCTTCACAAAATGCTTAGGCTTTAGCGCATTTAAAACTTTACCCAACCTGGCCCAACTTGGCCTCCTACAATATATATATATATATATATATCTCTAGACCCTGTTGAAAGCCACTCACAGAACGGTGACATTAAAAGCCGTCAACTTGGATTTTCTTTATGTTATTCTTTTCAAACTTTTGTTTACCTGTGAAAACCAACTCACCTCCCTTTTCCTCACCCCCCTCCCTGACAAACTATAGAAAAGGACAGGCTAGACAATGGGGTTAAACAGCTCTAAATACCAGTGTCAAAACTCGAAGCTATGAGAAAGCCACAAGCCGACTAATTCTATTATATTTATAGGTATTTATATCAAACACAATCTGTAGTTAAATTTTAAATAACAGTATCAAAATTGGTATCTGTCGAACAAAGTAAATAAAGCCGATTAACTATTTCTTATTTCCAAATATATTTATTTTAACCCTCTACTGCCCATAGAACCATTAAAGAAAAACATTTTTTATATGCATACACCAATATTTGAAATAAATTTACAAATATTTAAGCAACATATTTAAGCACGACAAAGCTAAATTATAATTATTTTTAAGTTTTTTTTTCAAAAGAAAATAGTGCAAATATAATTATCAATAATAATCCACTTCGCATTGATATAATTTTAACTAAGATAAATTTCGTAAAAAATTAAAAGTCATATATGGCACTAAATGCGGTAGAGGGTTAATTTATTATTAAGCTACAAATAACAGTGAGTAAAATTCATCTCTGTCGAAATTTCTAACACATTTAATGTATTGTTTAGTTATAAGTAACAGTGTCAAAATTCATCTCTGTCTAAGAAAGTGAATAAAGCTGATTAACTCTTTTATATCTTTAAGTATTTATACCACATTCAATCTATTTAATCTATTGTTAAGATATAGAGCTTAGTTTCACAACTTATACGCCTGTTGCTACATTGCAAATGGCCTGAACAAATAAACCTTATCGTTTTGAAACATATTAAATTTCGCAATAATATTAAGTATACGCAAGGTGAACTCTCGGCCAAGTGGCTGGCTTTTTGCTAAACTTTTGAAGCAGCCAATACCTTGGGCTGCTCATAATCAATTTAGATGATTCCTAACCGCAACAACAACTACAACAACTACAACAATAATGGCCACAACAGCAGCCTTTACAATTATGTGAAGTGTGTGTACGTTGCACATTTCCCCATTTCCCATTTCCCATTTGCTGCTTTCTGTTTTGCCCAAGAATATCACACAAAACAGGCTGTTGCCAGCATTTTCTTGGAACAAAGAGCACAACATGCTAGCTGGCCAACTGCCTGGGGACTGCATCTGGCCCAGCTGTATTCAGTCCTGATCTGAGTTTGAGTCTCAGTCTGAGTATGAGTATGAGTCTGAGTCTGAGGCTGGGCAGCTATTTCATGTTGTCCACTTCTGACGTAAACATTATGATGCATTCGGTTCAGTAATTTTTATTGTATTTTTTCTCATTTTTCTTGGCCTGCTACTCTTGGCCCGCTGGCGTTTTCTTAGCCAGCGTTATTTACTACTCGGTCTCGGCTTGATTTCTTTGCTCTGCTTTGCTTTAATATTGCACAGCGTCCTCAAAGCTTTTATGGTCACTTTACTGTTTATTTGCTTTTATTAAAAATATGAGCTGACTCTCTCTCTCTCTCTAACTCTCTCTCTTGACCATCAGCCGGTTCCCACGCTTTCTATGCCCTTTTCACAGTGTTCTTATGCTGCATTGCTTTTATTTTGTAGTTATTTATTATGTGCAAAACTTCTTTTCAAAAATGTTTGTTATTATCTTTTCTATACACACACACACACAAACAGACCCAAGCACATACACTTACAACAAATATTTCACATTGTGGCTTGCAGTTATTTTTCCCTTATTCATTGTTCCGATTGTCCCAAAGCCGGAGGATATATACATATGTACAATGCATGTACATGCCCTTAATAAGTAATTACTTGATACAGTCAGTAAAATTTGTAAAAGTGCTGTGTATACACGGCACGAATATATATGCAAGCATTTTTACTTACGGCCTCAATATATATTATTGAGCCAGTTTTTAATTTTCCATATTTATGTCAAGACAGTATTCTAAATAAAAAATCCTTTGTGCAAAAAATAGTTGATCTTACGAATAATTAATAAATTTTTTTCTAGGGTTTTATAAATTTCAGACAACAACAATATAAGAATGTATTCAAATAACAGATTAATTTTGAAAATAAAGCTTAGAAAATAATTTAAAAAAATGTTATAATTAATTTTAAAATTCAATTAACTAAGCTTCCTTTAAATTTATATTTCATTCAACAATATTTCACCAAGTATTTTCAATTGGCAAAAAAAAAAACTGTTGCTTGAAATTAGCTAGCTTTTGTTTTTTCAAACAGCTAAATCAATTCAAAAATCAATTATATTTTTTAAACTTTCTGAACTCAAAATCCGTAGACTGAAATTTATGTGTGCTAGTGTAATCAATGAAGTGGCTATTTGCCACACACACACTCACACACACGCACAATAAACTCGCATATACATTTTCATAGCATGCTTTTAAGCGCACAAATATGTATGTATGTTCTTTGTTGCGTATATGTGTACATACTTATGTATAATATGTGTGTGTTGTATGTGTTTTTTGCAAATATTGGATAGCTTTCAGGAAGCTTGTGTTTTATTCCATCTTTTGTTGTGGCTTCAGTTCTTTCGTTGCGTATGCAAATCCCAAGAGTTTTTCCTCAGCTTCCTCTAGTCGTACTTTATGCAATGCTTAGTCCAATATAAGTGCATTTGTCAGTCATTCAATTTGTGTGTGGTTTGTCTTCAAGCAACTTTCCCCTGGGTAAAGTACCAATTGCTTTTATTGATTTTGTGTCGAACTTTTTTATTTTTTTTTTCTCATATTCCACTTGAATTTCGAATTTTAGAAATTGTGAAAAGTGTAATATTATATTTGGCGTGGTAATACAAGCTTTTTCCCAACCATAAGTACTCTATACGTTCATTGTATTTCCCCCCGGACAAATGGTTAGTTTTATTAAACTTGTCGATATGTGTTCAAATAAAGACAAGTATTACATGAATGAAAGCATGGCAGCATTCAACTATTATTGTAATCAAGGCTGCAAACCACAAAAATTTTGATAAAGATTCGATTCGACGGTTCGAACCATAGAGCAAGACTTGGGTTTGGTTTATGTACGCCCTGAACCCAAGGTTTGGGTTCGATCCTCGGGTCACTTTAATGAAAAAAAATATTTGTATTGCTTCTACTTTTTTTTTCACTTTTTAAACCAATTGAATTTTAAATTAAAAAAAGTTATCATTTTGATAACAATCGAAATTTATTTGAAGATTTCAATATCACTTATCTTTACCCGAAGTCTCAAATACTTAAGTAATATTAGAAAATCATTAAATTATTTGAATTATTTTTTTCCGACTCGAATCTTTTATTAAGGAAAGTGATAAATTGATTGATTTAAATCCCGAACCGAACCGATTCCGCGAGGTTCGGTTCAGAGCCGGTTTGCAGCCTTGATTGTAGTATTACTTTTAAGTTTTTTTTTCAAAGTAAAATAACTGAACCCTCTGCTTAAAGAAAATTAATCATAATTTAATAAATGAAAATTAAATATAAATTAAGTTTTCATAAATTTTAGTACATAAACTAATAATTAAAGCCAAATAAAAATAAGTAAAACATTTGAAATTTAAATACAACAAAATGGACATCAAATATATGTTTTAGAAATTGAAAATTTATATTTATTTTCTTGAAGAAATGTTAGAGAATTAGGAAAATAATTCTCATATTAAAAAAATTTTATATCTAAAGCTAAATCATTTACTAACTGATAAATGCTTCTTCGTTTTGCTTAATAATTATATTTAATGTGTTTAAGGCAGCACGTTGTCTGTCATATACATATTACGCTTAAACAGGAACCCTCTGTTTTCTGGATGAGTGATGGTCTAGCACTGGCAGACGCACTCAAGTGAGTGACACAGCTCAACTCAACAGCGACACACACACACTCACTAAAGCACACACTCACACACTCATACTCACACACACATACTCACACACACGTTTATCCACGCATGCATCCATCGTCTCTTTGGAGTTGCGACTAAGTAGCACAACGTACTCCATAAATTATATGTGTGTGTGTCCTTTCATGTTATACATATATGCCCATAAAATGCGTTTGAGAGGGTATTATAAAGTTGACTTGTTTTTATATGATTTATATTTTTTTTATTTTTCCTAAGTATGCAATCGATATCAAGGGCTATAAAAAATGGAAATTCTCTCTAAAAATATATACGACAATTTAAATAAGTGAATGGAAGAGTATGTACTAGTCGAGCAGCTTTACTTACAAAACTTTTACCAGTCTTAATATTAGCTTGCATACGATAAGTTTCATTACATTAGCTACAAGTTTAATCTGCTATCTGCTAACTAACCTTTTACTTAATCAAATTATTGACTTTAAGGTTTGTTAGCTGATTAAAGATATACAATTTAATAATGGTTTATATGTATATATAACATGCTCAGTTATTGAGGGTCAATAGCTTAGGTAGCAATCCACCGAAATTCCTTACTTTTGTTGCAAATATTACGCATACGCCCGAGTTAACAAGCTGATCAGCCATTTGAGGTACTAAGCGGAATTCGCTGTGGCATTCCAGAGACCTCATGAATGAGGTGGTGAGAAATATGAGTGTCACAGAGAGCCATTGACATGCATAGCTCGGAACGAGCTTTAAATATTTGCCACCTGTGCAGGAAAACTCTGTAGATGAGGAGTAGGGAAATCAGAGACAGTGTGTGTGTGTGTGTTTTTGTATTGTTTGCAGATGTCAAACTGCGGTTAAACGTGTTTATGATGTACACAATAATTGTGATTTAAAGCATAAACAGGAAAATATGCATACAATAAATCACAATCCGCTGAGAGTAACATTAACATAAATTTAAAGCAAAGTTTTTCACATTTTTGCATAAATAATACAATTATTATGTATGACACTCTCCCTCTCTCACAAACATTATTAAATCATATATAATCAAGGGCGTAGATAAGGGGGGAAGTAGCCCCTCCCTACACTCTATCTAACAAAATTTTAAATTCCAATATCCATTCAGATTGGTATCAATATCACATAAAATTAAAAACTCTGGATCTTTTATTGATTGAAATTTATCAAATATGATTTCCAACAGTGGTACTATTCATGAATTTATATAAAAGATACAGAAGAGTCGAGCTCTATTTTTTCACACCTATTTGCGGGTACACAAAGATAAGTTATCTTCATTATTGGAATATAGTATTTGGAACAAAAAAATAGTTTAAAATATATTTTATGCCCAAAAAAAATTTTGTTTGCTCCCTTCTTCGATCAAAGCTGCCTACGCCTTTGTATATTATCATTTAAAAATCACACATATATTTATTAAAGCCTTTCATGAGCATAAATGGAGTATTAAATATTTAAAGTTTCGCTCAACTTGCGGCTTCCTGTACAGCAGCAACTAATTGCCAGCCGGGATCTGTTTTTGTGGCCAGCCGCGAGCTATTAAGGATTCGAGGATGCCAGGACACACTCAGGATAGTCTCGTTGAGCGGCTACAGCAGCTGGTACCTGACAAACTTTCCTTGCAGCAAATTGAATCATTTCCAAAACTTGGCAAAAAACTTGCCGAAATTGTTTTTATAATGCGCAACTTTTTCGCTTTCAACTCGCGGTCTAATAGTGCGAGAATAAAAGTGGAATGATTTTCGGTTCTTAATTTAATTTATGCTTTGTGTTGAAGCGGCATAAATTTCAGCTGCAACTGCAACTGCAACACAGTCAACTTCTGTCAACGGCAATAAAAACCTAGCCACAAATCTCCACTCTTTTAACAGAGGCACAAGTGGAATAAACGTAATATCAACCGCAAATAAATTTAACAGCAGCCATTTAGCTCATATATATTTTGTGACTGCAACACACACACACACACACACACACACACACTTATACACATTTGTCACAGTCCTATGTGGCATGTTGAAACTTATATAGAGCCCGTTTATATGGTAATATGGTCAATGAACCCTCGCTCTGTGTGCTAACCTGCATTTGTTAGAAGAGTCCTTCAAAAAGCACCCACATAATAAAAGAAATACACACGTTAATGCCTAGTTTTAGTTGTTGTCTTTTTAACAGAGTTACCTTCTAGCTAATTCTTAACATCTCAAAAATATATTTCCTTAATGTCAGCAAACAGAGAATTTGTTTTCAGAAAAATTTTCAGAATTTGTTCCAAAACTACAAAGCAACCAAAAACGTAAAAAATAATTTAAGTCAGCATTAAATAAAATTTTTTCGATAATAAACTATCATTAAAAATTATATTCAATTGAATTATTTTCAGTTATACTCCAAGATTAGTATTGTTAAGCATTATAATTATGAGAAAGAAACTTACTTAAAATGTTACCTGTAATAAAATCTGTAGAGACCTCAAAATTTATTTGAATTGCTTAATATTTGTATTCTCTTTGTGTTTTGGTCCAGAGTGAATTTAGCTGATTGCAATTGCAAGGTCAGTTTGCTGAGTTGCTTAAATAAATTCAGAAATTATTATTGCAATTAGTAAGCAAATTACTGACCCGGCTAAGAAACAGACAGATTTGAGGAATTGAATTTGCATTATTGAAGGTGAAATTAACATCTGCTTAAATCAGCACAATGCACCCAATTGCTTGATTATGTTGACTGGCATTAAATTCGTAATTGATGTATTGCATATTATGGCCTCGAACGTAATAAGCAATGGCAACATTTCAGCCGTATTACGAGCAACTTGAACTTGCAACATGTACGTGAATAATATATGTATATTTGACTATGTGCAACAGAGTTGAGGCATCTGCTTTTGGTTGGTTGACGACGTCTGTATGTACGAGTACACGGTGTCGAGTTGCATGCACTCAGCTAAATGAAAACGTGCATGATGTTGCCAAATAGTTTCAAGTCATGCAACACGATGCGAAGATGCCACAATCTAAGCAGCAAGTTGCCGCAAAAGTAAAGGCAGCTGCAAAAGTGCAGGACATGCAACGCATATAAAGCAGCGAAGCCGCATAAAGTCCGTGCAACATTGGGACCGTGTTGCAGGCAGTTGCAGATACTATATACATATACATATGCATATATACATCTATACATGTGCAAGTTGCCGCTTTCCTTGCCTAATTTGATCATTTATCAAGTGTAAAATGCAGAAGCTGGCAACCGTCTCGACGCGTCTTCTCTCAGCCATGGCTGTAAATCAAAAGAGAGAAGCCAAAACGAAGCCATCGTCGCTGTCGACTGACAAATCTAAACAGGCATGTAATCATTTCAGCTGAGGTCTTAATACCGCAATGCTGTCACTGTCACTGTCTCTCTCTATAGACGCATACAGTTTGTTATAAAGGCAAATAGTGCAAAGGGCTTACAACCGACAACGCTGACAACGCCGCGTATACGCAATATTTGTAATGCAAGCCTTCTTTGTTGCTGCTGCTTCTGCTGTTGCGAAAGTAGAGCTTAGTCTTTTTGTGTTCGGCGGCATATTTAATGAAGGTTTTAATTAAAATGCGCACTGATGATGCGTTACATTCTTTGCTTTCTTTAATAAAATGTAATGCCAGACTCAATTCAAGTTTTACAGCAAAGCCGCATTCATATTGACAACACTGTCGTAGTCAGGTTAGAGCTCTAAAACATTTTGGCCACTCAGGCACTTTTACTTTGCATTTACTCTCTCTCATTTGCAGCACTTTAGTTGCAACTTGTGCCTGCAACCCACAGCGTGTAAACATAACGTTATTCGCTTCATAAATATTTGAACGCTTAAAAGCTGGACAGGATCAGAGTTCGAGGTGAAGATGAAGATGAGGATGAAAGCTAAAAGCAGAAAAACAGAAATTGTTGCACCATTTTGGTAGCAGCTACTTAACAAAGCAACAACGATAACATCAACATCATATTGAGTTTATTTATGCTGATAAGAAGAGCACACACTCCGAAAAAAAGCGATTTGTGTTTTAACCTGAAATTTTGAAATTTACCTTTAATTTGTGATCAAAGCCTTTCATAATAGAAAGTACAATTCTTAAATATTTGGTTATTATTTCGAGAAATGTAATACCATGTTTTAAAAAACCAGGACTTTTTTTTAAACCTCAGATATTTGATTTCTATGTTTCTCTTTTTTTTAAAAAAAGGAAAAAAATTTATTTAATCAAGAAATACCGCCCTTCATTATATGACAATTATTTTTAAATATTAGAAGATAATTTCCTATTTTCAATGTTATTTCTATAAACGAGAAAAACCTTATGTCAAAGATAAAAACTGTTTTCTAAAACGCAGAAATTTATTTCTAAGCACAGTACCAATATTTCTAAAGCAAAGAAATTATATTTCTATTTTTTACAAAAATTATACCTGACAAGGAAAAAAATTTTTAAATCTGGGAGAGTTTCCTAATAAAAGAAAAATTAGGTAAAGCTAACAAGTGTAAATGTGGCCTTAAAATTTCAGAACAAAATCACTTTTTTAAAAAAAAAAAAAACCGTTTGTGCATATTTTTGGAATGATATTTACTTTTTAGAGTAGCGTTTTCTATTATTAAAAAAAATATTTCCGATAAATGGAAATTTTTCCAACTAGCATGGCGATTTTAAAACAAAGGTGAATTTCTAAAACGAGGGTAAAATGTTTTTTGTTGAGTGCACGAAACGAAATCTTCAGAGCATCTCTTTCTCTCAACTTTCTCTGTCTCTTTTCATGGGATTTTGAAGATATCCTGCAGCTAATTTCAACTTGTTTCTGACAATTAAAAACTTGGCAGCCCAAACAGGCACGTGGCGAAACCGCAGCTGACACATTTAACCCCGTTGCAGATCACATTTGCATTTGTGCAGTTGTGCACTAGTGGAGTTGTGTGTGGCATGCATAATGGCAACAACAAAGTGCACCACTGGGAGCAAAACAAACCACAGTCAGAGCCACATTACTCGTTATACGAATTTTGATTCGGATTCAGATTCTAAGGCTAATACTGATGCTGATGTTGTTGCTGCTGTTGTTGTTGTTGCTGACTCTTAGCCATCTGGCAGTTTTCAGCTTTTCCTGTGGTGAATTTTGCATTAGTTTGCATTAGCCTTGTGCCAGTTGAGACTTTACTTCTTTTACTTGTTCTGGTTGCTCTTGTTCTGGTTGCTGAATAATATTGTTATTGCCCTCATAGTATTATTGTGCCCCACAGTGGCACAACGTTAGCTGCTTTTCTACTCATAGCTGTGACCTGAGGCCACAGAGTTGTTCTGCAACTTTCAACTCTACATGCTTGACACATAAATTTTCATTCTTTCTCACCACCCCTGAGTGGGATTTTAGCGGCAAGCCCACGCAACTCAGCTGTTTCTTCCTATTATATTAAAAGTAGCCACAAAATGTGGCAAAATACTAGACAGGCACACAGTTCAAGGCCAAGGAAGAAGAGCTCCATTTTGGAAAACAAAGACAGGCACAAGCGCCAAAATTTCAATGTAATTTATTAAGTCTGACACCTGTCAGTGGCTCGCCGAGAAGCAGTAAATGCTCAAATTGATGATAGCGAGAGAAAGAGAAAGTGCCAGGAAGAGGGAGTGAAAAAAAAGAGAGCGGGAGAATTTAAGTAAAACTTCGATTGATTACAATAATTTTATTTTGCATGAAGTAAATCATATACTTTAAAATGCACACCTAATAAATAAGCTAGCTCATGTTAAAAGCAAAGCAAATATTTAAATGACAAAGATAAAAATTTAATTTAATTGATTGACTGAGGGATACCCTGGAGGAAAGCATAAATTAAAAAAAATTAATATTTTTAAAGCAACAATATGAAAAAGAAACTTTGATTTAACTTATTGTCTTGGAAATACTCTGAAAGAAAATTTGTATATAATCTTTAAATGCAGAGCTAAAAACTAGACAATAAAAAATTCGGGATGACAAAATAAAATTTTTTGTAAGCCAAGTACAAAATACTTTATTAAATAGGATTTTTTTTCATTATATTTAAATTTTCGGGGTTCTGTTAGATTTTGTTAGTTCGATTAAATACTTCAGGCTTTAATGAACTTTTTTAATTTTGAATACTTTCCCAATATTCATATTTAATAAATAAAAAATACTTTCAAGATCCAAAATTTTATTTTATCAGAACTTTTTTTCAATTTAAATAGAGTTAAATATAGTTCATAATTATTATAATTTTTATATTTTTGTAATTAGAACACGCATGTTAAATTTAATAAATAAAGTTTTTTTTTAATAATAAAAGAAAACTTCAATTCTTTTATATGTTGGAGTAGGAGATTCCCTACAGTAAAATAAACTTAAGCAAGTAATTTTTCAAAACAATGAAGCATCTTTGTTATCTATTCGCTCCCCAGGCAGATCAATAATATAAGTCATCAGGTGGTTGGTTGAAGCTCTTTCTTTTACTCCAGTCTATAAAGATACCCCGCACGTGCGTCTCTGGGAATGTGAGTAAACGGGAATGGCACTTTTAGCGTTTGTGGAGAGCATCCTTTTGCTATTTGCTTCCTCTACACACACACACACACTCACACTCGCTGTCTTCTTCTTCTTGAAAATGGCAGTCTGGCGTGCATCCTGACGTGCCACGTATCCCGCAGCAAAAGTAAAAGACAACTGCGGCTTTTATTGTTTCCTCTGTTGACATTATCACGGTGGCGACACCTGCCGGCGCAAGTTGGCAAGCATTATAATGTTTTGCTTTTAATGCAATGCGACAACACCTCACCTCAGAGTAGGTGTGTGCCTGATTTACACTGTGCTCAAAGTCAATGTTCCACATACGCTCAGTTGCCGCATTAAGATAATTAAAAGCGTCCTCAACTCCCTCAAAGGGTTACTTAATGAAAATGCAAATTATATTTGGATCTGGAAAGCTCTGCTCTCGTTACTTTATTAACCGAATGTTCCTGAGTAATTGGACAGCGGGTGTTGAACATTTCTGTCAAGGATTCTTCAAATCATAGGCTCTACATTTCAATACACAATTTTATCTCTCTGATAAGAGACTAAAACTATATAAATATTATAATTATAAGAAAATTAAAGCATGATCAAAGGAGTTTTTATTTTAAAAATTTACTCAAACTAAAAACTTTACTAGTTTAAATATTTATAAATTTGTACATGATATATGTACAAAAAACTGAAATATAATAGATTTATATTTACAGTGGTAAAATTATAGAATTTATATAAAGTGACAATTCAAATTTTAAAAGTACAAGTTTTTCTATTCAAAAAATTCAAACTGAAAAAGAATTTAAGTACCAGGAATGACTTAAGTACATTCATTGAAACAAGATAATTCCTTCGAGATTTGAAAATGATTCCACATATTTCAAGGATTTTATTAATTACAATTTTAATCACTGAATATAACAGTGATTTGAGCTGCAGTTGAATGCTGTAACTGACATTTTAAGCGGTTCGGTTAACCGTTTTCATTTAGTGAGCGATTACGCGATTTACTCAATTATTCGTATTACTCATCGTTGAATAAAAAATGATGGCTGACCATCTTCTATGCAATTGGACACTCTGCTGCAAATACAAATACGAGAGCCAACAAATATAAAAAAAAAAAATTGGGAATGAGAAAAAGTAACCAAATTGCGCACTACAATTTGATTACCAAGAATGACAGTCGCCATTTTGTCGGGCAAACGAAATTGCCGAGCCGTTTCATTGACAGCCAAAGAGGTGACAGTCGGGGGAGGTGGCAAGAAGGGGAGTTGGTGAGTAGGGGAGTAGGAGGGGTACTCATCAAGTGTGCAATGCAAACGCACGCGTTTTATGAGTATCGTTTATTTGGCATGCAACTCCGCTGACTGACAAACTGCAGGGTTGCAACCCTGTTGCCATTTTCCGTGTTTTATTTTATTTTATATTTTTTCAGTTTTGGTTACGGCTTCGTTTTCAGTTTCAGATGCGCAAAAAAAAGCGTCATAACTATTTTTTATGCAACGCTTTTGCGGTCGCCCTTAACGCTGATTTATGAGTGTTAAGTTAATTTGGGCTGTCGGGCGAGGTTGCATCTCCCTCAGCAGCAACCGCTGTTGCCACTGCCTCACATTTTCGGGCACTCTGTTCATGCGGCACATGCATGTTTGAGAGGGACACACACACACACACACTCTCACACACACACACTCTCACACACACACTCTCTCACACACACAGGTTGCCAGCACGGGACAGAATTGCACTTTGAGTTATAGTCAAAATATAAAACGCACAGTTTCATTTATAGTGCATGCATCTGAGGTGTAACAAAATAGATGGCCTTTTAGACCTACTTCCTCAACTTAACCCTGAAGAAAGACTAGCTTATTGTAACTGCTCACCTCTTAGAATTTGGCTAGGGACATCGGTCTATATTATCATATACTTTCAGTTCACTGATAAATCTAAGTTTATACAATTGGTCAAGCAATAATTTTGACAATATTGAAAAGAAAAAATTCTACATTTGTTTTTTAATTTTTTATTTTAAAAAATACATGAGATTCATGAGATTCACCTTGCAAAACAATTTATCAGGAACGGCCCAGTTTTTATTTTCGGCAAGATTTGTCGGAAGTGAAAATCTTTAGCCTGTTCTTTAACCAGTCTGGAAATATTTTGCGTATTAAATTCAATTTGAGTTGGTGAATTTAAGTAATAAAATATAACTTTAAAATGTTTAGCCCAAATGCAACTCCAACAATTTAAACCCGGAACAGGCCTGTATATTTTTTGAATAACTGATAATTAACATTTAGCTTAATTAAGCTTCTTTTTGAAAAACTCCGAATATAATAACAAATTTCAAAACGATTTGATCAGTACCTACTTCTTACAACTTACAAATTGGTTCATTAACTCTTATGGAGTGAATAATTTAATAAAACAACATTTTTCATACAAATTTCAATATATTAAATATAATGAAACCTTAAAATCCTTTATATATGATATATTTTTGAAAACAACGGGATAATATTGTTAGCAGAAACACAAACATGTAAAAATTTATGCTTCCCGTTGGCTCGACTTCAAAACAACAACAGCGCTTACGCTGTCCCTACTGAATTCCCCGATCTGGCAACTTTATCTAATTTAAAGGTTGCCACCCTACTGAATTCCCCGGATCTGGCAACTTTTTTCTAACATAGTTGAAACTAAAATTTAGTCGCAAGTACGAAAATTCAACTAAATTGAATTTTTTTTTTGAGCTAGAATTTTTTAAATTTTTGCATAATTTTTGTTGGAATTTTCTAGATTTTTTCACATTTTTTTTTTTTCAGTTTATGTTTTGTAACTTCTCTTCCCGAAGGCGGACGAACTTCAAACCATTTTTAAAATTCTTACCATATTTTTATTGAATTTCGAATTTTAAATTCTTTTTCAAATTTAACAATTAATTAAAAATTAAAAAACTTTGAAAATTTGAAAAACTAATTTTAAATCTAACAGTTTTTACCACTGTTAAATTGCAACTTTTTCCCCTCATCATTAAGGAAATATTACCCTCTGTTAACAACTCCTGTAAAAATAACCCCCATGCAAGGTTCTTTGTCCGCAACATAGAGGGCGCTACAAATAATCCTATTGGTTTTTTAAATACACATTTAAAATTCTTCACAGAGGGCGAATTTCGCTCATGCGCAGTTCATTTTATTTCAAAGAAAGAGATAGAAAGAGGGTGAAACAACTATATGATAATAGTGCAAGTGAATAAGCAAATGTTCTTATGAGAAAGAGTCAACTATAAGGCATTACAAGTGAAGAAATATAATAAAACAAATTCGAAATAAAAAAAATAAATTTTTGGGAAGGCTAAAAATTGAAAAATAAAAATTTCATTTTCTCGAAATTTCAAACTGGCATAGCTTAACCGATTTCTATGCGGAATATTAATTTCATCATTATTTAGCCTCTATTTTGATTCTGCATCAAAATTTTACTTAGTCAAAAAATCTTAAATTTTTCGATCACTGTCAATTTTTATCATACTTTTTCCATAGCCTGCCTTGTAAATTTTATCATAAATTTGACTTTTTTTTTAATTTTGCATTAAAATTTTAGTAAGTTGAAAAATGTCATCTTTTTGATCACTGTCCACTTTTTCCTGTTTTTTATACGAAAATCTAACGAAAGCTTTAAAAAAGATAAGATATCATTTTTTTCAAAACAAATTGAAATTATTACTTGCTAATAAGTAGACTAAAATATTGCGCATGTGTTCCTTCAACTCGAAGAGAAATAGAGAGAGCCAGAAGTAGATTGTTGTTATGCCTTATCGATAGTAGGTGATAAGATTACCGTTGAATTGAACATGCTGTTCACGTAAAAGTTAGTTGACTGTCAAAATTCGCAATGAACGGACGTAGAATAACATGAAGACTGCAAGAGTTGTCGTTGGTTTATTATCAATATTGCTATGCACGCGGATAACACAATCGGCAAATATATTAGCCATATTTTCGTATACCTTTAATACTCCCTATTTGGTTGTACAACCATATATTAAAGCCCTAATTGCCAAAGGACATAATGTCACTGTAATTTCATCCGTAAGATTCCTATCCGACATCGAAGGTGTGCGACATATTCGGGCTGCAGCTCTGGATCAGGTGATAGATCGTAAGTAATTATTTTATTAGGAGATGTCCCCAATTAATGGGAAGGTTATTTTTAGGTACATTCAGGCTAGACGGGTTTTAAAGCTTATCAATAATACAAACTTTTTCTTATCAATGCTGTTTATCAATTTCGAAAAATAGTTCACATGACGACTACAATGCTATTAAAAAGAACGCATTAAAGATTTTTCAAGTTATATATATATTTTTGAGAAATTGGTCTTTCCCTGTGAAGCGTTGAATGTCGTTGATAACGATTAAACAAAAATTTTGCTCCTATTTCCCAAAAATATAAAGTGACAATTTCCCACACATTAACCTATGAATAAAACAATAACATATTTCTTCTTCATAATATAAATTGACAATTTCTCACAGATTGTATTATAGACAAAACATTAACCTATTGCATCTTCATAATTGCAGATATTATGAATTTTGATTATGACACAGATGTACTAACCAACAAGTGGAAAGAAGGATCATTGTCGGCCAGATTTCATTACAATATCTCTCGTAGCATTTTAAGCGACGTGGAAGTACAATCATTACTGAGGGATAAAAGCGAGCACTTTGACATGATCGTCTTGGAACCAACCCATTCAGATGCACTCATTGGCTTTGCAGAGCATTATAATGCACCCCAAGTAGGATTTTCGGCGATTGGTTGTTCCTGGCTGGTTGACTATCAAGCTGGGAATTCAGCTCCAAGTGTGTACAGGCCAATTTCTCCAATGGGATATTCCCGTGGTAAAAGCCTGGTGGATAAGTGGAACAATTGGATTTACATAACCGAAGAATGGATGATGGATCGACTGGTTTATCTGCCAGGACAGCTCGAATTGTTTCGTCGCTACTTTTCATTCCCATCAGAAAAGCTATACGAAAGGCGCAGAAATTTCTCCCTGATGTTAATTAATCAGCACTTTAGTCTAGGCCGAGTGAGGTCTAATGTTCCCAATGTCATCGAAGTGGGTGGCATGCATATGGCTGAGCCAAGCAAACCCCTCGAACCGGAATTACTTGACTTTCTGAATGGAGCTGAACATGGCGTTATCTACCTTTCCATGGGTACGGAGATATTGAACAAGTGGTTGCCAAAAAATATGGAGCAAAAGATGCTGCAGACTTTCTCGCAGTTAAGACAACGTGTCGTATGGAAGCACGAGATGGAGACGATGCCGAACAAATCGGACAATATATATCTAAGTTCCATGGCATCCCAGCGTCAACTCCTGGAGCATCCCAATATGAAACTCTTCATCACACATGGCGGTCTCCTCAGTCTTATCGAGGCGGCCTATTCGGGCGTACCCATGCTGGGATTACCAATATATTTCGATCAGTTTGACAATGTGGAGCGCATGCAGCAAGCAGGTGTATCACGTACTATGGATTTCAACGCAGTGACCGTCGAGCAACTAACTCAGAACATCAAGGAACTGTTAGAGAATCCCTGCTATACCTTCAAGGCTAAGGAATTATCTGCACGATTTCGTGATCAACCGACCAGTCCGCTCGAGAGGGCCGTGTGGTGGACGGAGTACGTTCTCCGGCACAAGGGAGCACCCCATATGCGAATGGCTGAACATGAGATGGGTTTTGTTCCTTACTATGGAATTCCTTTCTTATTGATACTCTATGGACGCATTGCAATTGCTGCTTTCATAATAATCTTTGTCACCTTCATGGTCGTCAACTGCGTCTTGAAGGAATTAAGAAGAGTATTTGGTGCTCCAGTATTTTATACTGCATTATAATGTCAATTAGGGAGTGAAAGTCTGCTGTTAATTGTAATATGTCACAAAGAATATTGGTAAATTACTAAATCATTGCAGTCTATTTACCATTTACCATTATGATATCTACTTAAGATTTGAAATCTCCTAAGCTCATTAGTAAATAAAATAGATGTATAAAATAATAAAAAGTATTTTTTTATCTCAGTCTAATTAAAATTAAATTATTAAAAGTTGATTAACCTAAGATAGAAAACTTTTCGAATATTTTAATAATAAATTAGAAAATGCTTGTTGCTTATAAGTAGAACCCAACACAAACCATATAGATAAGAAATAATGTGTTTTTTTTTTCAAACAAATTAAAATTATTACTCATTTATAATAGGTTGGACTCGGCAAAGAGAACACCAGATTATAGCGATTGAATTCACTTAACTCAAAGGGAAATAGAGAGATATACCGAAATTATTGTTTAGACCTATCAATGATATGAGGTGATAAGATTACCGTTGCGTCGAACACGTAGTTCATGTGGAAGGTTAGTTGACCGTCGAATATCGCGATGAACGGTCGTAGAATAACATGAAGACAGCACGAGTTGTCGTTGGTTTATTGGCACTTTTGTTGTGCATGCGGATAACACAATCGGCAAATATATTAGCCATATTTTCGTATACCTTTGCTACTCCGTATTTGGTCGTACTACCATATATTAAAGCCCTAATTGCCAAAGGACATGATGTCACTGTCATTTCATCCATCAGATTTCTACCCGATATTCAAGGCGTACGACACATTCGTATTCCAAATCTAGATCAGGCGATAGACGGTAAGTATTTATTTGTATTGACGACTTCCCCAATAAGAGGAAAGATTATTTTTAGGTAAACCTCGTAAAGCTTATCTTGAATATCAACTTTTCTTATCAATGTTATTTGTTAACGATTCACTTTTGCAGATATAATGAATTATAATTTTGAATCGGACTATCTAACAAACAAATGGAAAGGAGCATCCTTGGCAGCCGGTTTCTATTACAATACGACGCACGCCATCTTAAGCGACTTGAAGGTACAGTCTATGCTGAAGGATGAAAGCGAGCACTTCGACATGATGATCATGGATCCGACATGTTCAGATTCACTCATTGGCTTTGCGGCACATTTTAATGCTCTACAAGTGGGTGTGTCGGTTTTTGGATCATCGTGGTTGGTTGACTATCAAGCTGGGAATTCAGCTCCAAGTGTGTACAGGCCAATATCTCCGATGGGATATTCCCGTGGTGAGGGTCTGGTAGATAAGTGGAATAACTGGATAATGATTGTAGAGGAGTGGATCATGGACCGACTGATTTATCTTCCGGTACAGCAGAAACTGTTCCGTCGGTACTTCTCATTTTCGGAGGCAACGTTCTACGAAAGGCGCAGAAATTTCTCCCTGATGCTAATTAATCAGCACTTTAGTCTAGGCCGGGTGAGGTCTAATGTTCCCAATGTCATCGAAGTGGGTGGTATGCATTTGGCTGAGCCAAGTAAACCCCTTGAACCGGAATTACTTGACTTTCTGAATGGAGCTGAACATGGCGTTATCTACTTTTCCTTGGGCATGGAGATTTTGAACAAGTGGTTGCCCAACAATATGGAAGGTAAGATGCTGGAAGCTTTCTCGCAGTTAAAACAACGTATTGTATGGAAGCACGAGCTGGAGACGATGCCAAACAAGTCGGACAATATATATCTAACTAAGATGACATCACAGCGTCTACTACTGGAGCATCCCAATGTGAAACTCTTCATCACACATGGCGGTCTCCTCAGTCTTATCGAGGCGGCCCACGAGGGCGTCCCTATGTTGGGAATACCGATATTTTTTGATCAGTTTGACAATGTGGAGCGCATGAAGCAGGCGGGTGTATCACATACTATCGATTTTAATACGGCTACCGTCGAGCAACTTATTGAAAACATCAAGGAACTGTTAGAGAATCCCTGCTATACCCTCAAAGCTAAGGAATTATCTGCCCGATTTCGTGATCAACCGACCAGTCCGCTTGAGAGGGCCGTGTGGTGGACGGAGTACGTTCTCCGGCACAAGGGAGCACCCCATATGAGAATGGCCGACCATGACATGGGCTTTGTTCCCTACTATAATATTCAGTTCTTTTCTATACTCTACGGAAGAATTGCATTTACCGCATTCATAGTATTCATACTTACCTACGTGGTCCTCAATTGCGTAATGAAGGAAATTCGAAGGGCATTTGGCACGACAATTTTTTAAAACTGCGTTGTTCAACACTAGTTGATAAAAAAAAACCCCGTTATTCGCCACAAATTATATGCATGTTCATATGTATGTTAAGTCGTATTTTATTTAACAAACACCATCTTGATATATGTTTTTGTGCTTCAGCTTTGATGAAATTATTATGTTACATAGGAACTGAAATCTCTTTCTACAATAAATAACCGCTATGAAAACGTAACAAATGTAATTAATTTCTCTTAAATTAATTTTTTCTGCACTTATTTATACCGCGCGTGTTAAAAGCTTGCGAAAACTAGCGTGCAGCCAACTTCACGTGAGTCGAAAGCTTGCGTGCAGCCAGCTTCACGTGAGTCAATTTATTGCGTGCAGCCAGCTTCACGTGAGTCAATTCATTGCGCGCAGCCAACTTCACGCGAGTCAATTAATTGCGTGCAGCCAACTTCACGTGAGTCAATTTACTGCGCGTGGCCAACTTCAAGTGAGTCAATTTATTGCGCGCAGCCAACTTCACGTGAGTCAATTTATTGCGCGCAGCCAACTTCACGCGAGTCAATTAATTGCGTGCAGCCAACTTCACGTGAGTCAATTTATTGCGCGCAGCCAACTTCAAGCGAGCATTAAGTTCAACAAGTCACACTGGAATTAGATTAGCGCCATCTACATTTTGTGAATGAAATTGAATATGACCAATAGCGTTTATTAGCGTCATCTATGTTTTGTGGGAGACACTTGACGCACATTTAAAGCATAACGATTTTTTAAGTAAGAAAATTTTCAAATTGCCATAACTTTGTACTTAATTAACAATTTTTAGAGAATTTAAAATTTGAAATTCCATAAAATTAAGGTAAGAATTTAAATAAAGGTTTGAAGTTCGTCAGCCCTCGGGAAAAGAAGCTAGAAAATTTAATTCAGAACAAAAAAAAATATTACAAAATCTGGAAAGTTTAAAAAAGAATTAAAAAAATTATCACAGAATAGGGTAAATTATTTTATAATATAATATATAAATATAATTTAAAATTTAAAATAAATACTTAAGTCTGAAATTAAATAAAATTGTCACCTCTGTGTAAGAGTCTTTGTATTGTGATGACGTCAACTTGGTTCATTGACTCCACAACTGACCCTGAAAATCGATCAACGGAACTTCAGTTATTTTCATTAGTATTCCTTCAACTGACACGTCAACACTTCCACATTCGATAATCTCAGTGCTTATCTAAAAACAGAGCATGTTTCTGTTTATGATCATTTAACTGGAGGCTCGCTTTCGAAATTCTTGTTTGCTCAAGCGATGCAGAGTTGTTGCCCCGGGAAGCGATATTCATAGTCAAACATATACTCGGTATTATACTCGAATTGTATGCATATTTATTGTAATTCACGCCGGGGCCAAATACATATTTGTATAGAACAATATGGTGACATACTTTCCACTCGAGAAGTGCAAACAAGCAATGCACAATTTGGATTCGTAATTCCAAGTACGAGGGTGGACAAAGCGGAAAAACGTTTTTAATTAAATTATTATTTTTTGGGATAGAGTAATTCATCAACTATAGACTCTTCAAATTTCATATAGTTCAGTTACAACATTTTATAAAGAATAACTTTGAGAACTTTTATTTTAAACAGAACATTTTATGGAGTTGAAATAATAAAAAAAAGGAAAATATTTACCGCTTAAGCTGAACATATTTAAATTTATATTAAAATGTCGTAGAGAATTACATTAATTAGTTTAAGCATTCTAGTCACAGCGAATAAATTAAATTAGTTTAAACATTTTTGAAAAACATACGCAATTGAAAATATTAGACTTCAACATTTTATTTTTAATTCAATACCATTTACAGAAAAGATTATAATAAATATTCGTTTTTTTTAATCAATATAAACTTTGCTTTAAATCAGTGTAAAAATTTTGAATGAACGAAAAGATAAATTAAATTATTCTAAAAATAAAATGAAAATGAAATGTAGTATTCTATTCTATTCTATTCTATATTCAGGGGTTGAAATTAAACAGAAATTGAAACCAACTGAAAATCTCCCAAAAATTTATGGTAATTTGGAAGATTTAGGTAATATAATGTAGCTTTTACTTGGTCGTTTAACTTATCAGTCCAACCTCGCAGGTAAAGTATTTGAATAATTTTCGAATCATTTTCAAGAGCTTTCGAATATGTGTTCTGTTTAGTCAAGTGGCAGTCAGAGGCTGTGGAAAAAACGTCAATAAGGTCACATGAGGCATCTGAGAAATGTGAATTAATTTTCGTTAATTGACAAAACGCTTGCACAATAATGATTTTTGGATAATTAGTGAAAACTTAATTACCATAATACATTAATTAATAAATTTCTAATAACATTTACAGCTCGTCATTCTTGCAATGTCAAATGAGAAATGTGAGATTTGAAATACGATTTAGTTAAACGTGTTGTAACTAATGTTTTATCCTTGATCTCAAATGAGGAGTGTCCAAAAAATAAATTCCAGATGTTCATTGCCAACGGCTTTTCCAACCTGGCCAACAGCAGCAACAGCAACAACAACAACAGCAACAACAACAACATCGACAGCAACATCAACTAATTGCACGTGTTCATAGATTAACGAGGCAAATCATAAAGTTTATCAAAAGAAAAAAATAAAAAACAAGAGGCTATAGTCGAGATCCCGACCATAGGATACCCGTTACTTATTTCAATACATATATTTATTTATTTATTTATTTATTGTCAAGCTATAAGCATCCGACACTTAACTATACATTTAAATTAAAAAATAAAATTAATTATTATTGTGAAAATTATTATTGTATTTAAAGAAATTATATGTATTACTTTGAAAACATTAATTTGTCATAACTGCTGTTCTACTTGTCCGATCCTAATGCGATTCAGTTGGATAATATATAATAATAAAATCTAAAAGTAATTGGCTTAAATTTTAAACAAACTTGATCTGCGTGGAGTATATAGAAATCTGTGTGCCAAATTTGGTTACTCTACCTCTTATAGTCTCCGAGATTCTATTTTTGGTTCATACAGACGGACAGACAGACAGACGGACAGACAGACATGGCTATATCGACTCGGCTGTTGATGCTAATCAAGAATACATACACTTTATAGGGTCGGAGATACCTCCTTCTTCCTGTTGCATACATTCCAACGAACACAATATACCCATTTACTTATTGTTTAAGTAGCGGGTATAAATAGCGGGCTAATCTTGGTCAAGAATACGCCGTTGGTCTGTTTAATGTGGCTGTTTTTGTTGCCGTTGTTATATATGTATACAAAATATCAAAACTGAAATTTAAACAAGATTTTTGCATAATTTATGCGTGTCAAATTCGTTTTGCATTTTTCATAGAGAGCTAAATTTAAAAAAAAATGTGTTTAGGCTTTAGGATGCTGCTCACATAATTTGCCTCCCCCTGCCACACACACACACACACATACACACACACACACACACATAATCACTGTCTGTCTCTTTAGCTACAACAACTGCCTCCCCTCTTCCACCTCTCTCTCTCTCTATCTCTCTCTCTCTCTCTTTCTCTAGAGACACGGCGAAGAGCAATTAACCGCTTAAGCGCAATGTTGGCCAGTCACAAACTCAGTTCAACGGCGACTGTCAAACGTGAAGCACGAATAACATTTTACTTTGCCGCTGCTTTGAACGAAGAAGCAGAAAAATTAGCGAAACGCGCCTTGCAAAACGAAAGACTTAGGCGACAAACTTGAACTTGCCTATATGTGTGCAGTTTGTGCATTGTGTATGTAAGAGTGTTTATAAACGAAATCAAACGGTAAATGCTAAACACTAAACGGTAAACGAACAAACGGTTAAACGGCTAAACGGTAAAGCGGCTAAACGGTTAAACGCTTAACGGATACAAATTTAATTGTAATTAATTTTGAAAAACTATTTGCAGTGATCCTTAAAATAGAGTTTAAAAAAGCACACACACACACATACACACATATATATTTACATTGGCACACACATAAATATATGTATTTTTATATGTATGTCGAATTTGATTTTATTTGTCCGCCAAAAATGTTACTCTAATATTTGTCTGAAAACAGAAAAGTAAAACACGTTGTTTAAATTGAAGTTGTCTGACTCAGCGTCAGACCATTGTCTGGCAGATGGCACACAAATAACTATATAGGCATATTAGTTCCGTTTAGCGCCATCTACCGGCTTATATAAGAGAGAGTTTCCATTTGTCATAAAAGCAGGCATAAATTAAATGGTCAAAAAAAGATGAAAACTAATTTTTTGTTCACGTTATCAACATTAAAATCCATCTTTTCGCTCTTACACACACACACTCGCTCTCTCTTTCTCTCTATCTGTCACTCTCTTACTCTCTCCAGCTCTTTCTCTCTTACGCTTTTGCTGCTTTTTTCGCAGCTCATTTTAACTGCTCATTTCTTGGTCCGCCTTCGAGCTCTTCAACATGTTTGACTTATTTATTTATTTTGTATTTTTTTTTGTATTTTCTTCATTTTTTCTTCAATATTTACCTTTTTTGTTTTGATCGGCGCTTACGTAATGCATTGCATAGCGGTATTTGGAGGCAACTCAACGATCGCAACCTGACCGAGTTTTATTCGACTCCGAGTTCGAGTCCGAGCTGAAGACCTGTCAGCTGAATCTCTGGACAATTTGCTCCCAGTTGTTCCCAGTTTGAGTCTTTACCTCCTTCTACAACTTAACCCTCTAAGACTATCTTCTAAAATAATGAACAGAAATAAGTCAAATAATTTTTACGAAGATGAGTTTGTGTCTCTGAATTCAAAAATGAAACTGTGTAGAAGATTTCGTTTAACTGTGATGTGACAATATTTAAATAAATTTCATAAAGTTTTTTTTTGTGTTCAAATGCTCATTTCAATATTTAATTTATTTTATTTGTTTAGTAATTAAACGTATCTTTCACGGAAAAAAAGAATAAAATATGGAATTTAACGCACAAAAATCACAAAAAAAAGTACCTTTAAAAGCTTTTGAGAGATTTAAAGCATTTGCAATTGATAAAATGTATTTATTAGCAAAAGTCTAAAAATATATTTTTTTATTAAAAAATGAATTACTTTTTAAGTTATTGTAATTAAACGGATAAGTGTCTTGAGACACGCTTACGTTTTAGAGGGTTAAGCTGCAGTTCCAGCTCGTTTTCCTTCTCTTTCTCTAACTGCTGTCTCACTCTCTTGTTGTCATTTAATTTCTTGTTTGATTTGCTGTTAATTTGCAGTTAAGTTTGTGTCTAACTTTATCTCAATCTCTTTATTAACTCTCTCACTCTTTCTATATCTCTCTGTAACTCTCCCTCTCTTTCTCCCTCTCTCTTTCCTTCTTCTCTCTTTCTTTACGCCTTCGTCTTGTTACCAATTTAACTGCTGCATTGCTTCAGCTAATTTTCATATTTACATTTGTATAAATACTTTTGGTAGCCAATGTACACAGGCACAGCTGACTTTAGTCTCTTCCTCTCTCTCTCTTTCTCTCTCTACCTCTCTCTTTTTCAGCTTGGTCTGCAACTGGCCAAACAACTTTCCACGAAAGTGCAAGTGTTTCCTTAGCATTGTTGGCTTCCAACTCTGGCCACAATCATCATAATGATCATTATAATCATTAATATTATTATCTTCATTATCACCATTATCATCATTATCAACAACAATGACGGCAATGTCGTCGCACTTGAGGCAGTCTGTTTGTAGCCTCAAGTAGGAAGTGGGTTACTGTTTTAAGCGTTGTCTGTCTGTCTGTCTGTCTGTCTGCCCACCTCCTCCTCTTTTCACCTACCAGCCCCCTACCCCCTTCCCCCTCCCATTCCACACTCCACTGCTGTGTTATGCATATTGTTGTTAGGCATAAAGAAAAGTTGCTAATTTAAGTGATAAGTTTGTATTTAAAATATTCCAACAATTTAAAATTTAGTCAGGAAATAGTGTTTAAAATAAAGATTTACAAAATTTAAGTTAAAATTAATTAGAACCTCTCAATGCTTGTCAATTATTATGATTAGATTATTGTTTAATTTTTTCGACTATTTGTTTTGAACAGAATAGTTTTAAATTAAAATATGTAACATAATATTTAATTGGATTCATTCAAACATCTAATAAATAATAAATAAAATATAAATTTATCACTTAGTTTAATTTATTTAATGTCGTTTTGAAATTTGTTGTCAAAAATTAATACAAAACAAAAATGCATTCTAGAATCTATAAAAATAATATTTAAAAAAAATAGCGAAAATAAATTAAATAGTACAATAATTTTTTATTTAAGGTCAAAAGGGAAAAAAAACTAGAAAGTTGATCAGATATTTTGGGCAAGTAATTCATTTGAATAAAACAATTTTTGATAATATATTCCGATATTGATTTTTTTAAAATGACAATAATTCATTTAAAGAAAATTAACAGAATTAATTAACTTTAAATTCTTTAGAATTAAATCAATTTCTCAATTTAAATTCTTAACTCAATGCTTAAATTTAAAATATGACATCATATTTAAAAAAGTGAGATTTACAGGTTAACTAAAACATCTCAAGAATTAAATAAATGCCTAAAAGTTGCTAATTTAAATAACTAGTTTTTTTTTTTTTAATTTTCTTATCAAAAGAAAACAAACTTAATTTGATTTAATTTTAGAAATAAGAACATCTGCAAAAATTAGATCAATGCTTAACCTTCTGAAATGTTTTCCGCAAAGTAAATTAACCTCGTCTGTCATTTATTTACGAATATTCTGCGGTTGTTAACCAAGTTGGCGCTTAAATGGAAACCAGATATAATCAAATATAAAAAAAATACGACACCATATGCATAGCTAATTAATCATACGCCCTGTGAACATGCAAATATTTAGTTAATCTATCGCTGCTGCCAAGTGCGCACAATGACCTCAAATAGCCAAAGCAGAATTGAATAATGTCTGTATTAGTTTTTGATACAACGAGTTAACAAAAGGAGAGAGAACAACTAACAACAAGTGGAAAAGGAGATAGTCGAGATCCCGACCATAGGATACCCGATACTTACTACAATACATATATTTATTTATTTATTTAACAGACGACACTTAACTATATATTTGAAATAAAAAATTAAATTAATTATTATTGAGTAAATTATTATTGTATTTAAAGAAATTACATGTATTACTACTTATCCGATCTTAGTGCGATTCATTTGGAAAATATATAATAATAATATCTAAGAGTAATTGGCTTAAATTTAAAACAAACTTGATCTGTGTGGAGTATATAGAAATTTGTGTGCCAAATTTGGTTACTCTACCTCTTCTAGTCTCCAAGAAAATTTTGTTCATACAGACGGACAGACAGACGGACGGACAGGCAGACAGATGGACATGACTATATCGACTCGGCTGTTGATGCTGATCAAGAATATATATACTTAATGGGATCTGCCACGCCCACTTCTCCCTGTTACATACATTCCAACAAATACAATATACCCTTTCACTTATTTTTTAAGTAACGGGTATAGCAACAACAACAACAATCGGCCGGCATAAAGTCAACAAATGTGAAAATAATATCAGCCAATTAAATGTAAAAGACAACGCTGCAGAAAAAATCTGACTGAAGTGGTTCAAGCTTAGCTCAGCTGTGTTGTGGTTGTTGTTGTAGTGATTGTTGTTGTTGTTGTTATTGTTATTGTTGTTGTTTTAGTTATTGTTGCTGTCGTCAGTTGCTGCTGTTGACATTCGCATAACTTGGCCCTGACCAAGAAGTAGTCTGAGAAGCGTCGCACTTCGCTTCGGTTTAGTCGCTCTCTGTGTATTTTTGTTGTGCTCTGTGTGTATGTGCGTATGTGAGTGTGTGTATACTGTGTGTGTGTGTGTGTGTGTGTGTGTTGTGCTTTTGCAAACACATTATCGTTGAAGACAATCGACTAATGCATTATACGCTTCTATTTGCTTAGTCGCAGTCTCAACATGATATCCAAAAGACTCTCGTGTCCGGTGCTATTTCCCCGACTCCGTCTCCGTCTCCGTCTCCGCCCGCTCCTCCTCCTGCCCCTCATCGGTCTCTTGCTCTGCCATGAGACAACTTCCATTGCCATTGCGCCCTCAACATTTGGCACGGCCATCGCACGAGCTGGAAAGATTTCGAATACATTAAAGGTAAGTCGCCAGAAAATATACAAAATATATGTACTATATATTCAACTTTTATGTGGTGTATTTCTAAGCACCGAAATTTTCTCTGATTAAATTAATCTTCTGTCTAAAAAGTTGTATTCGATTTATGACTAATTTTTTACATACAAATTTATAACAATAAAAATATACAAGGGTGAGAAAAATATAAATTTTTTTTACATTTTTCGCAGATTAATAAAATCAAAAAATTATAAGAAATACAGCACAAAAATAAACATATTTTTAATTGCACATTATACAGTTGTAAAAATAATGTAAAATAATGAATTAATAGTAATAAATTATACATATATATTTTTAATCCATCCACTCTTAAGCAATTTAAAATTGATTTCAAAATTCTCTAGTAATGATCAAAAAAGCATGATTACCTCTGCAAAATATAACCAAATTTAAGAAGTTTAATAAAATAATTATTATTATTAAATTAAATTACCAAATTTAAGAAGTTTAAAAAAATAATTACTAATATTATTTATATTAAATATATTAACATTTTTATTTAATTACATATTTTGGCACTGTTCCCCTCTAAATGCTTAAAAATAGACAAAAAATTGTTGTATGCAAATGTTGTGTTCATTTCTTCATTATATTTAATGCGATTTTCAATGAAATTATGCAGCTTAAATCAATGGAAAAATACTAAATGCAAATATTTACTGTAATGTGTATAAAATCGCGGACAATGCCGGCATTAACCAGCCAATGTGCATACACATATATATATATATATATTATTTAAACAAAGAAGCAGCAACAATTGACTACACATAAAGCGTGCCAGTGTTAAAATTAGCTTACAACGCTTTTTTGACTTTAAATCAAAGTTGCTGTCTCTTTCTCAGTTTCTGTCTCTCTCTCATTTTATTGCCATCTCTTTCGCTGTCTCTGGCATGCGACTTTGACATCGTGTCGCAAATTTGTTGTTGCTATTCCCAAATAGAAATCCAACACTTCAGTTGAGTCTGGAATGAACATTAAGTTATTGTCTTTAGTTTCATTTTGGCTTAAACTGTTGGAACTGAGTTGCCGCCTTTGTAGCTGGCTTTAAACGCTTTTTTTTTGACTGCATTTACAGGTGACTGTTAATGGATTTTATGGCTATATGCATACGATATACGTTATTCGTTATTCGTTTCAGCCTCTGTCTCAATACGATTTAGCCAGAGTCATTCTCATTACAAGTCTGGTCTGTGCTTTATGAGCCAAAACACACAAATATTTTTGGTATTTTCAATTGCTTTTTGGCCATGGCTTTTAAGAATCTGTGCCCAATGCGCGTGAATGACAAAATGCTCACTGTTATTGTGTGTGTGTGTATTTGGCAACCGATCTTGAATATTATACGATTTATTTACATTATTGGCATTGCCAATGTCAATTTAACTTGCAATTTATCATGCACTTAAGCCAACGAACTTTGACTTTAATAGATGACTGCATTATGTTTAATGATAGTTAGTCACTTGGATCGTTTTGTTTAGACCATAAACTATACATAAAAATTAAAAAAAAATAAAACTTTAAGATGTTTGGGTCATAAGAAATTAAGAATGATTGAAATTCAGTATAAGTTTGCTATGAAAATTTTAGTTAAATATTAACAAAACAGTTTATTTATTATCTGTAATCTATGATACTTATTATTAAGTATATAATATGAAACTCTAAATTATATATTTAAAATAAAAATTTCTATTTTATTTTATTATTCTTTGAATTTCATAATTTGGACTATTTTTAACTAAAGATAAACTTCCAATTCTGTTTTAAGCAATATTAAAATTTCAAGAGATGGTTTAGAAAATTTTAAAACATCTCTAGAGCTCAGTTTATTTCCGACAACTCTATTTTTCACTCTCTTAATTTTTATCCTCAATTGTTACTATGCTAAGTTCGAAATTTATCGTATTTTCCCAAAACCAATTGCAGATTACCTAATTAAATTATTAAAAATATTCTAAAAATTTCGTAATTATTATAGGTATTTTATTGTTTGAGAGGACACTATAATATGTCAACTCTGCAGCAAATATTATTAATAATAATTGAAGATTGTCATCAGGTGAGCTGGAAATTTGCCCTCCCTTTATGTGTGTTACAAGTGTAATTAAATTCACAATTGTACATATAGATCACTTGATTAAACATTAAATATTCTCAAATACATGCTTTTATTGCAGCTAACACCAACTAACAATTTATTTTAAAATTATGTAGTTAATGCAATTAAATTTGTGTAATTAAATAAATAACTAAATTACGATCAAACATTTCCGTTGGCTTCTCAGATAACATTGAGAGATTAAATAATATCGGTTACAAACATTAACAACTTTACTAGTAAATAAACAACAACAACAATAAGAACCTCAATAACAACAATGACAACATCTGCATTCGGATATTATTTGCAGTGTGATCGACTCGAAGATGACCTGTATATTTAGAGAACTCTCGACATTTTCGAATTTGTTGGGAATGCGCATTTTAAAGTAACCCAAGTGCTTCTGTTTAACATACTAAATTTATTGAATGAGTGTGCTTTACTAGTAGACACCCTGTAAAATTTGAAATCTTATGATTTTATGATGGATGAAATTAAAAACAAGTTTTCCAAATACATTTGTTCAGTGAAGCGATAACGTTTCTCGGGCTTGCAAAAGTATACTCGATCGACAAATACCCTGTGAAACGACAATTCGCTTTAAATTCGATTTATTTTAAGAAACAGTTGTCAATAAAGTAATTTAAATCTATCTGCTCGATAGAGTTGTTAATGTAAATTATAATTAAATAAAATAATAATTCGAATCTTTGACTCAAAACTAACTCAACGGATTTTAGTTGAACACGAATTCGACAAGAAAATTCGTTGAAATCTAAAAAATTTAAAAAAAAAACATCGCTTGTTTCTTTCCGATAAATTATTTAAAACACTTTTGAGTTTCTAAAATAAATCCTTTTAAATTTAATTATTATTATTTATTTATTTATACTACCCTTTCTGGCTTTTTTTGTAGACTGCAGAGTATTAAAACAAATAACTGTTTCGAGCAATAAAAATAATGAGAATAAAAGCAAAAATAACAACTCGTACTTACACGTTAAATCGCCACAGTTTTTGAGGCGTTAACTCAAGTGCAGTTGAAATAAAAGCGAAAAATGAAAAACGAAAAGCGAGAAGCGAAAATTTCAATTAAATTTGAAGCGTTTGTTTTGGTTTTGGCTCAAAAGTCGATTGACTGCGGTCGCGAGTGCAACATTAACGGATATACTTAGACTAGTAGATACCACAGAGTGTCCTGATTTTTTTTAACTGGTGAAGTGTGCCAATTGACCCACTGTGAAAACAAAGTACAAAGTAGCTACAAATAGCAAACAAAAGTATTCAAATAACTCAAAAGTTTTACTGTCTCGCATTGCGACGCGTGCCTTGCCATTTCGTGGAGAGGTTGCAACAGTTGCAACAGTACTTGCAACTGCAACTGCAACAGCACCAACATTTTATTGCTTGCTCAGCCTGCAATTATAATTAGCATTAGCATTAGCATTGCATAGACACGGCCACGCCCACTTATTACAATGAACTGCCGCCCATATCTGCCCTATGTGCTTGCCAGTGTTGCCCTATTCCTTTCCCTTGGCTTCATTATCTTTGCCATCTGCATGGAACGTCGTCCCCCATCCACTGATAATCGACTGATAATGCAGAAAGTCAAGGACTCCGATTGGGATTGGGATTATGCTGACTCTGATGCTGTGCTGCCCATCGATGGGGGCGTGGCAGGCTCTGCAACTGGCGATCTGCAGGATATATTCATTAAAACTCTATTTCTGGTTGGCAAAACAACAACAACAACAACAACACCTTTGATGATCACTGCAGAATCTGCTTCCGTTTCCGGTGCAACTGAAATCCCGCTTGATCATTCTACAATTTCCCCAATTGAGGTTTGTTTGCATTTAACTAAATTATATTTACGCAACACTTTTCTATTGCCATTGTTGTTGCAACTTTCTACATTGTTGCATGTTGCAGCTACACAGAGAAAAAAAATAATCGAAATCTCACTATTTACACATTTATTCAACTAATTTTACAGTCAATTTTTCACCCAACAAATTTGCTAAATTAAATTTTAAATATTAATATTTTACCCGAATTTTTTAATGATGTATAAAAATATTAGATTTACGATTGAGTTAAAAAAATCCAATAATTGTTGGAATTGAAATTATAATCTGTAACATATTTAGTTTGTGATTTTTTTTAATTAAGAAAAAATATAAATATTTAACATTTAATTACATAAGTGTGACATTTTTAATATAAAATTTTCTTTACGGTATTAAATTTAACTTTGACATTAAACTTATTTTTTTTCGTTTATTTTAATACTATTTTTATTTAGTTATAAATAATTTGGCTGTATTTGTTTTTAGTATGCATTTTTTCGCTGAGTGCACTGCCATGTTGGCGATCTGCCGGACTGCATTTATTTTTCCTTTTTGTTTTTTGTCTTCATGTTTATTTTTATATTTCAAGCGTAGCGTGAAAGTAGCCATCTGTCTTTGTTGTTGTTGTTATTAATTTTATTGTTGTTGTTGCTGCTGTTATTGCGTAATGTGTGTGCTTTATAAATGGCATCATTTGTATCTTACAATGCGTTTATTAAATTGCCAATTGCAGCCTGAAGAAGACGTATTTTACGCCCATTTACAACGTGGCAGCAGACTTGCATCTAACACTTTTTAAAACGTATTAATTATTTAAAAGATGATGACGCAAAATAAATTGGTTATTTTCCTTTTAAAATATCACATCCTTAACGTTGAATAAATATTATAAATTGTTCACATTACCTTTTTTTATCAAAGGGGAAAGAGAAATTTAAAATTGAGGTTTATGATTTAAATAAATATTTATCAGGAGTTAATATAATTAACGACTTCTGCTTTTTATTTCAAAAGTACTGAAACATATTAGAATTCAATTAGGTACAGTTAGAAATATTTATATATTTTCATATATAATTATTATTTATTTTCTTTATTATTATTCATTTATTATTATTAATGCACGACTAAAAGCAGTCGGCAAAGAAAAAATTATTGAGTATAAAAATTAAGTTAAGAATTAACATAAAATGAATATTAAATATAAATAATATACTGTGGAGAAAAACTTAAAATAATATCTGAACTATTTTTACATTTTCAAACTATTTTAATAAAGAAAAAGAAATATTAAATATAATTATAAATTAAACCCATATAATTATCTTGAATATTTGTCTCCAATATATTTAATCAAAGAAAATTTGTATTTTTTTATTCAAGTTCAAATGCATATCTCCTATATGAAGCATTTAAGTTAAAGAGAAACAGCTCAATTGCGTAATTTTTGTACATCATTGTATTTGGATTTATTTTAGATGTAGGAAATTCAATTAAATTGATAATATTGCTATCGTGAAACAGTTATAAATAGTAATCATGTCAGCTTATAGAAATCAATTTAAATAAAGCTCAGGCCAAAACTGTTTTATAACCGGCTCCACCCACATTAGCATAATGCCATAGATAAAGCCAAGATTTTGAGAGACCCACATGCATATTTACCAGATTCACATAGCGGGTCAAGTGTTTTGGACAGACAACATAAAAAATGATAAATAAATGAAATAAATGAAATTAGCATAAAGTGTTATAAAATGTGAACTTGAAACTGGCCAAAAAGATGTCTATTGGGTGCGTTAAAGACAACTCTTTAACTCTTTAACTGTTCAACTGTCCAACTGGCCAACTGACCAACTGGTTAACTGGTTAACTCTTTCACTGTCCAGATGTCTGGCCAACTGTGTCATGATTCACTTCAACTTAAAGATACAGATACATTTCAGGCTGTGAGGCACACGCCGGCTAATGTGACAGATGACAAGCAGACAGACAGACAGACGGACAGACAGACATTTGTGTACAGCTATACATATATGTATATATATATATATATGTGTGTGTCTATGACTTGATCTAACTTTAAGCGTTGGCTGCACGTGACTGTTACCATTGTTGTTGCCATTGTTGTTGCCACTTGAGAGCTCTTGTTGCCGCCTCTGGTAAAGTGTTTTCATTTTCTTTATAAGCATATTTGTATATCTCTCTATACTCTACTCCTTGGTGTATTGTTATTCTGACACTAATTATGCGACAGAGTAGAGAGAAACTAAAATATATAACTACAAAATAAACATTTCGGTTTTCTATACATTTTTTCTAACGAAAATTCTTAATTTTAAGACTAGGATTTTAATTTTCGACATTTTTGTTAGTGTATCAGAGAATATTTAACGTTTTATTTAAGACATTTCACATTTAACCTTTAAATGGTTTTAAGCAAAACATTTCAATTAAATTAAATTTTAATACATTTTTTATGGTTTTTAAATAAAAATAAAAGATTTATATTACCATTTAGTTTAAATTAAATTTTATTAAAATTTAAATGTTGTTTTTAAATAAAATTGAATTTAAATTAATATTTAATAAGTGTTATTTTAATCTAGACAAATCTGCACTTTATATTAGAGTTTATGATATAGCAAAATTAATAGTTAGACATATGTAATTATTAATGTAAGCAAAGTTTTTGTATTGTTTTTGTAAATGTATATATATTTATCAAATTTATGAATTCTTAAATATAAATTAATCAAATTAAATACCTAAAAATAGTATTTTCTATGCAGATTTAATATTTCACTTTATATTTATTATTTTAAAATAGAAAAAAGGTTAAATATATTTTTTTTTTCAACTTAATTGTATGTTGTTTCAAATTAATTTAAATTAATGGTGTAACACATGCCACTTAAACTAATTTTAATATTAGATAATCTAATCACACTATCAAGAAAAATTGGCAAGTGTATGCAAACTTCAATAAATCAAGCGAGTGAATAGCTTAAATTATTTGTCTTGTTATTGTTTTGTTTTTGGCATTATGTAAATGGCATTTCAATTAAATGAAATTTGCTTGGCGGCAAGGTTGCCCGTTAACATCATTAAAACTGGGCAGACCCAACATAGACAGAGACAGGAATGGTAAGTGAAAGAGAGAGGGAACTATACAATAATAATGAAATTGTCAACTATTAATGCAACAAGCGAGTGAATTGTGAATACTGAGTAGTGAGTAGCGAATTGTATGTAGTGAACTTGAGTATTGAGTAAGGCGCGCTGACATGCTTGTAAATTGCTGTTGATTCAATTAAAAAAAAACTACAAGCTCGACCTTTGTAATTGCAGGAGACGACGGCATGGAAAACATTGACCTCGCATCCCAATTCGCTGGTGCAATTGTTGCCATCGCGAGCCATGCGAGTGGTGCAGGAGGTGGTGCGATCATTGCGGGTAAGAAGAACCACACACAACCACACACATCCACACACACACAATCACAACGACCTTGTCGCCTTAAATGCCAAATACTTGTGTGCATTAAGAGAATCAATCAAAGCTCAACTTGAACGTCACAAGTGATTCTTGTTTTGGCCAAATTGGACAGCTGCAGCTTGAAGCAGGTCAAGACATATGGCCAACTGGCTTCAAGAACAAAGAAAGAGTTGCATACCACACCAAAAAATTTAATTATATAGTATTTCTTTATGCAACAAGTTCTAGCTGGTTCTCGTTTTTGGCCATTGGCCAAAACGATTGCGCAATTTCTGCACCATGGCCTCGTTCTGTAACTCATAGATTAATTCTAACAAATTCTTGTAAAGTGTTGCACAAGTATTACACTCACACACACACATTACACATTTACAGATACATTACACATTCACAGATACTTATTACATTCTCAGATACATCACAAATGCTCAGATAGATACACTAACAAAATTGCCATCTCATGGATACTTGGCATGGTGCAAAATTAGTAGCACTCCACTAAACACTTGCAATCGTGTTAATACCCTTACTGAAAGTATTATAACTGTGTTACACATTCAAAGAGGCCTTTAGTAATAATATTTTCATAATCAGTTACTTCAGCTTAAAACTATATGGATAGAGCAACAAAACAGATACATTTATAAAATAAATTTATTTTTTTTTGTGTTAACACTTCTTTACCTTATTAATATTTATCTTAGCTATGTTGTGGCAAAATTTAAAAAACGCACTTCCATTGGTTTGGCTTTAAAATGCTCAATCAGTCAGAACAAAGAGTTTTATATATTTAGATATATAAAGAGAAATTATGTGGCAAATAAATTTAAATTATTTATTTATGAAAATGTCAATTTTTTTGCTCTATGAAATTTAAATATTTGTTTAAATATTTTAATTTATTTTTTAATTAAATTATGTTAATTTTTTAAATATATTTGTGCAATATAAACAATCAGTAAGGGTATTATAGCTTTGACATTTCAATGACAGCGATTTCAACTTCTTTTTAAATAAACTTATAAATTAGAGAAGTTCACACGCTCGACTTTTGGCAAAGTTAAAGATTTGTTTACGCTTATTTGCAGAAGGAGCGTGAAATTGTGGCAAGCACAACATTGGGCAAGGTGCGAGGGCGGTACCAGAAGTATCGCTCGGGTGAGAGGGGAGGCTACTACAGTTTCAAGGGAATGCGATATGGTGCAGCGCCAATTGGAGCCAGAAGGTGGGTTGAACTACTCTTATTCACAAAATACTTTTATTCATTTCTGTTGATTATAATGATTTTTCAGATTCCGTGCAGCGGAGCCAGAGAAGCCTTGGTCGGGTGTGAGAGATGCCTCGAGAGAGGGTCAAAGTTGTCCACACAAGAACATGATACTGGACACCTTTAAGGGAGATGAGGACTGTCTGTACTTGAATGTGTTCACTACACGTATGCCCAAGGAAGATGAGTAAGAAACTATTAAAATATCAGTTATCGTAGGGATTGTAAAATTAATAAAAATTCATTACTTATTAAAAAAATTTGTTGATTAAAAATTAAAAATGCAATAATAGCAACTACAAATTATATAAAAAAATAATTAATAACTTAAATTTTAAGACCCCGTACTTATTTTTTTTAATATTTTTTACTATACACATTAATTTTCTATGCAATCTACTGATAAAAAAAAAAATTTCTTTGTTCTAATTGAATATAAATTTCAAAAAGAAAAAATCTTCTTTAGTATTTTTCGCATTTTTTTTGCATATATTGGTATGCACTTAAATTTTCTTTATTATTGTAATAAAATAAAAAAAAATTTTTTTTTCTTTCTAATGTTTTATTATTAGTTTAAGCTTAATAATTTTTTATAATATTTTTTTTGAAGTCTAAACATATCTCTATCTTCTTAAATTCTTATCTTAAATTTTCTTTTTCATTTAAAAGATTTTTTCCACTTTGATTTTTTAATTTGATTAATTTTGTATGCTATTTTGGATTTAATTAATAAATATTGAATTTCTTATTCAGGTCGCAGCCTAAATTACCTGTCATGGTCTGGTTGCATGGCGGCGGCTTCTCCTTTGGCTCCGGCAACTCTTTTCTTTATGGCCCGGATTATCTGGTTGCCGAGGACATAGTGCTGGTCACGATAAACTATAGACTGGGTCCTCTTGGCTTTCTAACTGCCGGACCAGATGCACCAGGCAATCAAGGACTAAAGGATCAGGTATTGGCTCTCAAATGGGTCAGGGACAATATCGAGGCATTTGGTGGAGATCCCAATCAAGTGACAATATTTGGGGAATCCGCTGGAGCATCTTCAGTGCAATTCCTTATGCTTTCCCCCCTGGGCAAGGGACTCTTCCATCGCGCCATTTCGCAGAGTGGCTCCGCCTTGAATCCCTGGTCCATGGCTGCCAGTTCGAGTCAGAGAGCAGCTCGTCTGGCTGCCAATCTGGGTTATGTGGGTGCCAATAACACTGAGGATATCCTGGACTTTTTGCGACGCGTTCCCGCCATGAAACTGGTGGAAGCAGCTCCCACAACTATTACGGCGGAGGATCAACGTAATAATATTGGACTGCCGTTTGTGCCCGTTGTGGAAGGATATTGGAATCAGGACTCGCAGGAGGAGAACTATCTGGAACAGCCCTTTCTAACTCAACATCCCAGTGATATGTACAACGAGCACAACTTCAACAGCGATGTGCCCTACATGACTGGCTACAATACACATGAAGCGATGCTCTTTATCAGAAGTAAGTTAACATTTTAATCCTGATGGAAAATAATCTCTTAATGATGATATTTCTATAAATTACAGGGCTGCGCAAAAATCCTCAACTGCTGGGCATCATTGAGAACGACTTTGGACGCCTTGTGCCACATGATTTAAATGCTACCCAAGTCCATGACAGAGTCACCCGTGAAATACGATCCTTTTATCTGGGCAACAAGCATGTGGGTCTCGAGTCTGTGGATGAGATGATAGCGGTATGTAAAGCGAACATTTAATCTATCTTAATATTGCATATAAATACCAAAATTCGTAGCTCCACAAAAATTATAAACTTTTTCTTTGAGAAGATATAAATTTGAAAATTAATTTTTAAAGAAATATTAGGAAATTCAGATTAAAATTATAGATATTTTTAGTAATCATACAAATTGGTACAAAATACTTTTTATCTCGACTTACAACTGTTTTTCTACTTATGTTCAAATATGGCTCAAGTTTCGGAAATTCTTCATAAAAGGAACTTGAAAAATAAACCAGTAAAACATTTTATTTAAAATTATTTCGAATCAATTCAGTTGGTATGGTAGTATATTTTTAAGGAACTAATGAAATAAAGATTACGAAATTCAAATGTGTATTAATAATTGAAAAAAAAAAACCAAAACCGGACATATTTTAAGTTCAAATTAATTTTAATTTTCTTCAATTTTTTATTCCACTTTTCCCATTTTTTTTTTTGATCCTCTTATGTATTATTTGTAGTTTTTCTAAGATTATCTCAGCTTTCTTTCTGTATAACCCATACAAATTTTCCAAGTTCTCATTAACTTTTTATTGATTCCAATTGGCTTAGCTCCTCACCGATCTGATGTTCCTGCAAGGCATTCGTCGCACAGCTCGGAATCATGCCCGATATGGCAACGCTCCCGTCTATATGTATCGCTTTGCCTTTGACGGAGCTCTGGGTTTGTATAAGCGCATGTTGGGAATTCCCCGACCAGGGGTCTGTCATGGCGATGAGATGGGATATCTGTTCAAATTTGGCTTCTTCAATCTGAGCTTGGATCCAAAGTCAATGGAGGTGCAGGTGAAGAATCGCATGGTTCGCATGTGGACAAACTTTGCCAAATATGGGTACGAAAATATGATTCTCCTGTTGTTTATATATATATTATATATGTATATTATGTGTACTTTGCAGCACGCCCACACCGAATATTGAGGATCCCATACTGACCACCAAATGGACTCCAATTGATGCCACAAATGTGATGAATAGTCTCAACTATTTGGATATTTCCAATGAAATCAATATGAAAACAAATCCAGAACCAGAGCGTCAACGATTCTGGGATGAGATGTATCAACATTATAATGGTGCGGCCATGTGAAGTTGCATGCCACTTATATATATATATATACAGACATATCAACATGCACCTTGCTCACCCATACACAAACACATACACATACACATACAAACACATACATTCACACGATTTTTGCCATTTTGTGACAGAGTGAGCAGAAGAATATTTAATGCAAATATCATTGTAAAATTATCTTAGTCTATAGCAATTAGTTTGTTAGTTGATTTAGCGTTTAGTTTGTACATAAGTGTTGCAGCATTTATACACAAATACACACTCACACATACACACACTCACACACACACACACACGTATATACCAATAACAATATGTAGTTTAAGCATACCCAAAGCCAACAATTCTTTTCCTTACTTCTCATATGCAATATCAGGTGTAAATAGTCAAAAGGCTTACAAGTGTCCATTGTTCAATTTGAATACTGCGTCAACTGACCAGGCCCATAATAAATTTGTTAACGTGTATGCCGGCAAAGTCCTTGACACACGTCTTTTTGTATCGTATGTAAAAGAAATCGCAAGAGTTTTTTATTGGGAATGGAAATGTAAAATGAATTAAATTCAAAATCAATTTACGGGTTCAATTGAAATAACTCTCCGGTTGAAAATCGGTAGAATTTGGACATGGTTGGTTATAGCATGGAAATCGAAACTGAGATGCAGAGGAAAAAATTATGAGGCTGTTGTTCGAATGTGCTTACATTTTCGCATTAAGTTATGCTATACTTTTTGTATATTTTATAAATGAATTTAAATAAATTGTTGCATACTTCTCGGCCGAATCGATAATGTTGCAAATTGATGCGGAAGAGGGCGCCACCTGCTAATTTAATAATAATAATTTTACGACTATAAGTTTATTTATAAAATATTTTACTAAAGCGTAAACAGACTTGCAATCGAATATATTCCAAGTATATTTTAAACTGACAAAAATTAAGTCTTGATCATAAAGGGCAATAAGGAAATTTATTAGTGCGTGAGTAGCTATAACATAGTTATTAAAATTTAGTCAACTTGGCCTTCAAAAAAAAAGATACTTAAGATACTTATTCACCACTATAATAAATATACTTATTGCATTGATATTATTAATACAATTCGACCCAGTTTGGCTTTATATGCGATTAGGTTATCCTCAGTACAACTGCTTGATATAACGAATGCTTGCTGATAATTATTAAATAAAATATATATAATTCTCAAAAATACGTTAATTGCAAAGACAAATGATTTTTATAATTTAAAAATAGACTCGATTGGGCATTAAAAATAAATTAACACTCCCTCTCCGTGTGTTGAGATTACAATGTGTCCACATAATTGCCTACAAATTTACACTAGACGAAAGCAGGAACAGTTCAGCCAAAGGAGGGGAAAATGGGGGAAGATATACATACATATATGTGTGCAGTCTGTGATCAGACAATGCGGTAGTGCAGTTGTATGAATGTATCTTGGGTCACGCTCATTGTCAAGCTGCGTAACAAAGCTGATTATTCAATTATCACAGCTGCTTGAACGCTCTTCATCATCAACAGCATCAGCTGTCGACTGAGGAATGACGACTGAGGACCGTCGACCGTCGACCGTCGAATGCTGCCATTCACAATTTAGCGAGAAATGCTCGTAATTCATGTAGTTGTTGTTATCATTCTCCCTACTCTCACCTCTTTGTATGTCTATGCTTTATAAGCTGCAACTGCCGCATGGAAACTGTCATTTATATACCTAAAACTCTTTGTCCTTACTGACTGAGCATTGTGCAAACCAAACCGTTAGAGGTGCGATATTGAAATTTTGCCACCACAAAGCTAAGATAATTTCATGGTGATATAAAATGGCATTTTGGAAAATTTGATCTGTACTATTTTATAAAAATTTTGCGGTAATTAGTAAAGTATTTTTTATATTGTATATTTTTTATTTATGTTGTTCCAATTTATCTCTTCTAGATTATTTTTCCTGTCAAATTTCACAATACAGATTTATTTAATCGCTTAATTTTAAATAGATAAATATTGAGTAATTCAAATAATTTTCCAGTAAAAACTTTTTTTTGTTTTTATTTTATAGTTATAGTATCTTTCTTATATTTTGTTTATTTTTATAATTTTTTATAATTAAAATTTTTTTCTTTTTCTTATTCTTAATTCCTAATTCTTTTTTTCAATATGAATTTTGTCCAACAAATAAATTGTCTTTCATCCCTTAGTATAATTTGTCAAAACTTGTACAGGAAAACTAGAGTAGAATCACTTTATATACTTACAGTTTCAAGAAAGAACACACATACTATTTTACATAATTTATACTTACATCAGAAATGAGCATACAATTCTTCTCGTCCATGTTTGAGTGTGAGCGGAAGTTGGGGCATGCCACCGAGTTGCAGGATCAGCAAAGTGTCAGCCTCTGTCCGTTGACGGAGCGGCGTCCAAACAAGGCAAGACGAGCATTTTTTCTGCGAAATATGGATCGAAATTTCGGAGGTATTCTTTTGACCATATCGAAAAAACATTATCAGGTAATCAGAAAATTGCTGGAGTCTCTAACAGTCTCACTTTCACGGCATGTGTTGCTCAAATCTGCAATTATTCGAATTTATCGTGTTGATGGCACTCAAATCTTTAATTTGGATGATATTTTTGACGGCGACATCATCGTCTGTTGTTGCAATAAAGAAACTTTTGTTAATATTGGCTATAAAATGAACAAAAGCTATGTGAAACTTCTCGGTTCCATAATGCGCCTGAATAGGAAGCTCAAAGGAAATGAAAACAGTGAAGAGGATAACTTCTTGTTAAATATTACACCCGATCAGCTGCCAGAGTCTATAACTCTATATATCGATGTAACTCGACTTATGTCGCAAACTAAATGGTCGGCCATATTCGAGGGTTGTGGTAGGGCCAAAAGCCACTTGGCCTATATCATCAAGATGGTCGACAAGCAGCACATGTCTTCAAGGACCAACAAAACATACGCGGAAATTGAAATATTACGCAAATTGCAGAGTCATGAAAATATCATTGATTTGATTTATACGGTGGAACAGCCCAAGTATGATTACATTGTGGTTGAACGTTTGAACTGTGATCTACTCAATTTGATGATGGGTAATCCCATATTCGACGAGAGTTTCGTGCAACGCATTATGATCGATGTGGCCAAGGGACTCGAGTATATACATTCCTCTCAGATAATTCATCGTGACATTAAGCTGGAAAATCTGTTGGTACAATTTAAAACGGAATCAGATTTACAATCTCTGGATATTTCTATGGTAAAGATCGCTGACTTTGGACTGGCCACGTATTACGAGGGTCGGGATCTCTATCAATGGTGTGGCACACCTCACTATATGGCTCCGGAGTTGATCAACTATTCCGGCTATGACTTCCGTGTGGATTGTTGGTCATTAGGAGTGACTTTATACTTTCTGCTGTGCCATCAAATGCCTTATGGCAATGATTGCATTAAGAGAAGCGATGTCTTTGATAGCATTAAAAGGCACTCTCATGTCATACCTTCGGAATGCGTGTCAAGTCTCAGCATTGAAGCACAACATCTCATAAATTCACTGTTAGACAAGTCGCGACTATGTCGAATATCAGCTACAGAGATACGCAAACATCCATTTTTGCAGATTAAGCATGAATAAGAGTAACGCAGGGACTATTTTTAGTTTTAAATATAATTTATAAAATTAATTTATTACATTCTTAAAAATTCGAAAATAATAAAATTATAAAATAATTCATACAACAAAGGATGTACTTTAATTTAATATTTTGTTAAAAAAGCAGGGACTATTTTTAAGCAGGGAAATATTTAAAATTAAAAACAAAAAAAAATATCTCGTACAGCAAATATATTTAATTTAATGAAAGTCTTATTAAAAATTATAGAATTCTTATTAAGTATTACACAAATGCTCCAGTGTTATTATTACTAAATTTTAAATTAAAAAAAAAAAAAAATAATCAATAAATAAATTTTAGTCTGTTTGAATTTAAATTTTTAGACTTTTTGGATTTAATTTGAATATGAAATTTCTTATTAAAAATATTTTAAGATTTGTATTCATGTATATTAAAAATGTCTGTAAAAATAAATAATTTTTTTTTAAATTAATAAAAAAGTTTATCTTTTTAGGTTTTTATTTTCTAATTTCATAATTCTTATCTGTTGCTATAAACATAAACTGCAGTTCAATCACATACTTTGATATATTATTCACATACTTTTATTTAATTGGAGAAAATATTTATACTATATATTAATTTTTTATACTCCCATTTATGAGGCGTAACCACAACTCAATTGCCATTCTTCAGCTTCCGCGTTGACTCTGAGATTTATCTGTGGCATGCAACAAAATGACACGTGACCCCTTTAAACAGTCAACGATGCGTGAATATTACGTATACGCCTCGCACCTCTTCACATTTGTGTGTGTAGTAAATCGCTTGTGAGTTCTATCAACTGTTATCAATGTTTACCCCCCGTCAGACAGATTCACGATTGCTGATTGCGCGGCGTATACTCAATATTACGTATACGCCACCCTTGTGAACAAAATAACATTGAATCACAAGGTCAGACTTTACTCTCTCTGTGTGTTTATATATTTTTTGTAAATATTTTTTTAAATTTCTTTTGTCCCTTGAATACATCAAATATAGATAAGCAGCAGCAGGCACTTATATCGTGCTTATCTTCCGCCTCATTTTCAATTTAAAAATCATTTCAATTGAACTTTTCTCGTATCATTTTTTTTTATCTGTGTGAGTGTATGTATCTGTATCTATATATCTTTCTCTATCTGCTGTTGTATCTGTGAGAGCATCAATCTGCTCTGAGTACGAACTGGCATTGTGTGTGTATGTGTATGTTTGTGTGTGTGTTTGTCTGTGTGCAAGTGTGCGTAACTGAGCTCATTTACAGCCGAGTCGCCTTTTGTTCACAACTTTTGTTTAGTTTTGATATTTTCTTGCTGTCGTTGTCACTCTCGTTGTTGCCGTCCGTCGGTCATCATTTAATCCGTTGGACTGACTTACGGTCCAGCTTCTGTTCTGAATTGCCTGCAGTTGTTCCGTGATCTCTTCCTCTTATTGGTTTTATTTCTACTTCTAAGCGCGTTCGTTCGAAAACAATGCCTAAATTTTAGCGGTTTTTATGCCAAATAAAAAACCAACATAAATTGTTAAAGATGTGTTAAAGTGTTTTGCATAACAAATAAAAAAATAAACACGCTCAATGCTCGTTTTAAAGGTGCCAATTAATTGAAAATAATCCGCTCGTAAAAAGGTGCTAAAAATATTTAATCTCTAACGAGCCAAACACAAAAATTAAATAGAAAAGAAAATAATTGAAAGGTGTGTCTGTGTTTGAGTTCACTTTTATGTATTTTTAACCGGCCTAACACATTCATAACCGATCAAATAGGATTAGATAAACAAAGACGGAAGCTGCTGTGAATTCTTTTCGACCTTCTTCCCAAGCCAAAAACTAAACTTAACTGAAAACTAGATTTAAAAGCTGGCATTGATAGTGTTCTTAAAAAGATATTAAAAATATGTGTGTATAGCTACTTATTTGATTAAAAGCATTACAAAAGTTAAAATGGCATATTTCAACCTATGGATTAATTTAAACTCAACAGTTACTTCCTCTGGGAATATTCTTATTTCGTTCTTCAGTCAATCAGTCAGTCAATTAATGAGTCAGTCAGTCAGTTATTACAAAGAAATAGTTTGCATCATCCAACAGCAAACAATGTGTTGTAAGAGTGACAAATTCAACACCCCCTTTGAGGTGTTTGCAGGGGTTTGTTTTCCAGACTGATAAAAAAAATTGTCTGTTGTTTTTGAGCACGTTCAAGTTTTGCGAAAATCTACTAAATCTATTATATGCAATACACTTTTCACACTTTTCAAGTAGAATAAAATGAATAGCAGCATTCAGCAGGTAATATCAATCTGTTAGATCAGTAAACAGTATCTTTATGACAAAAGAAGATTTTTATGCATATCAGTTTACAACACTATAAATTTTTATAAAATCAGCTTTAAAATTTTAAGAAAAGTCTAGATATTCCTACAATATATTTTTTGTAAAACGCATACAATAGTTTGCTGTTTTTAAGGGTTCAAATATATTGTTCGCAAACTGTAAAAAGAATTAGTCAATAAGAATAATTGAAGTTTAGAATTATCTGCTGAATGCACCCAATAAATTCAAGTCGAGTCTTTAGAATGACATTTAATTTTCTTATTAATAAAACGTCAACTAAAAAATAAATTCAAATCATTTTGATAATATAAAATGAATAAAACAATAATAAAAATTATACATAATTTTAAATTGAAATTAATGAGTGTAAAGTTATTTAAAGGATCTCATTCAATGTGACATCCACAGATGCGATTTAATTTCACGAGTCACACTGCAGCAGTGACGACAACAACAACACCAGCGATGACAACTTCGAGCTATAATAAAGAAAAGTCAGCACAACCATTGAAGAGACCCTCGACAATTGAGGAGGATCCGGATTCGTTGGACAGTGTGATCAGTAATCCACAATCGTATCCCATTACGATAGTGCCCAATCGTCCGGCCAGCTTCTATGGCCTCTCCACAAATGGCAAATCTTTTCAGCGTCAACCGAGTTGCAGGTAAGTCGCAGGGGAAGCCATTAAAGCCAACAATATCAACAATAACAACAGCAACAATTACAACAATGAGTACTCGTATTTGCCCATGTTTTGGCAAGCGTCTAAGTGGAGAAGTCAATAGTGGATTATTAGTTAGAGCTGCTCTAATTCCCAAGCCAAACACTGACAGTTTGGGCATTGATGATGTTCGCCTGGGATCACAATCTTTAATCGCAGTTTCAGTTGAGTTTAGTGCGTGATCGTGTTAAGATAAGAGTTCGAAATGCAGGTGCCTCTTAGTGATGTGCAGGTGCTGCAGGATCCAGTGGATGCCGAGGGGGATAAGGATGAGACCTTTGCCCATATGAAGGAGTGGAAGCGACAGTATATGAGGGGTATTTCCCACACACCCTCTCAGGCAGGCGTCTACTACGAGGCCCTCAAAGGATCCAGTCATTCACTGGCCAAAGGGTGCGCCTATTTAGCTTATATAATTCTCAGCTGCAGCTCGACATTCAACTTGAACTTGCTGTCTAATCTAAAGCGTATTATATCTGTGAATATACACTGCAAAAAATCATACATAAAATCAATTTTAAGCAGTGAAAAAAGTGGAGTGATTGTTACAAGTCAGCTTAATATTTCATTCAACCCTTAATAAGATATTAGTGGTGAGGATAAGTGCATATTAAATAATAGTGGAATAAACACAATTCCAATAAATAATTGAGTGAATTCTGAATTTTTAAACTGTAGGGAAAACCTTCGACATTTTAAGTGATTTTAAAAATTGAATAGATAAGAATTAAAATTAGTTTCAATGGGGTTTATTGTGAGGAATACTGTATATTAAATAAGAGTGGTATTTTAAGGGATTTGAAAAATTTTATAGATAAAAAACATCTTCCAATGGGGTTTATTATGGAGAGAACTTAATACTGAGTCAGAGCTGGAAACAGTGATTGCAATTTGTTTTCATTAAATTATTGTTTAAATTTGTTAGTTTAATATAACTTTTATTTATAGAAATTTCTTTCTTTATTATAAAAATAATATATTTTTTTTGTTGCCATAAAGTTTAGCTAGCTGTACCAAATAATTTTATCCAGCCTAAAAATCTCTTGTAAATATAAAAAAAAGTGCATATTTAAAATTTTAATTATTCTCTGCTCTGTCCTGATTACTAGCTTCCAAAAATACATACAAAAAAGCCAAATATCTAAATTTGAACTTAAGAACAATTTTATATTTTTCTGTGTATCTCATAGATACACAGATACAAGCAGTTCTCGCAGATACGATTTGTTTAGCTGATTAGCAGTGCGACGCTTATTTGGTTTTAAGTGCTCCGTGCGCTGTTTGCGGTTGTAATTTATACAACCGCCCACGCCGCAACTCGACTTGTTGCATTTCGACTTGAGTTACGGGCATTATCTAAATGAAATGTCTCTCAGATATATGTTTCCCTTATTCAAGTTGACTCATTAGCCTGCCATTTGAAATTGAGTCCACTCGACGCATTATTCATCTGTCAAAAGTGACATTTTTCGTATTTATTTCTCACTCGTTAAACGATTTGTTTCAACTTTATCGCTTCCACATTTTATCAATCACTTCTCCCGCATTTTTTCCCACATTATGAAGTCATTTCCTGCTGCAAAATTTTGAAGCCTCTTCTGACTGCGTTGGCGGCACACATTGTTTTCTAAAAAAAAAATAAAAATAAATAAAAAACACAGACAAGTTCAGGCAATTAACAATTAACCGACGCGACGGCGGCTTTTCTATCCATCTTCAAAGCCATATGAATCATTTGAGGTCCGAGATGTGCGTTAAATTCGATTAAATTTTATTTATGGAACCAGAACAATGTCAATTAATCGCCCAAGCTCACTTCAAGTGCCAAAGGGGCTTCAAATTAACACAATTTCAATTGGGAATTGCAAGTGGGTTGAGCTTAGGATTAAATCCATGTTGCAATTATCAGCTGAGAGTGTTGCAATCTAATTGTCATGAATTGAACATGGTGTCAAGTGTATCTTCAGTAATATTCGTTGACATTGACCAATTGAAATGCCGTGTTAATTAGCTGCACTTTGCTGCTTCCAATGTGCACTCTTAATTTAGACAATTAGCCAGCAAGTCTGGACAGGCAATTCATTCGTAGACACACTAGATGACATTGAAGTATGAACTGACTGCAAGTGAATTTATTCATTTGGAAGAGAATCTATTTCTTTGCATATTTGCGAGGATTACAATATTAGTTCTTGTATTATTATACCCGTTACTTATTTTTTATCTTATGTTATTAAAAAGAGACATCTCAGAAGCTCACTTCTCCTGCATCAGATAAAGCAAGAAGGTTTTAAAAAATGTAAACAAATGATTCGAATTATAACAGTAATTCTTTTTATTTTTTTGAACAATTTTTTTCGAATTCAAAAGTACTTAACGGCAGCTATCAAACTAACCTCAAATTCTTCTGATAAATTCAACTTTAAATATTAAAAAGAGCCCTTCCCGACAGCAATCAAATTCTAGTTTAATTTGATATATGATAATATATATGATTTAAGGAAGATTAATTTTTTCTCGATTTAGATTTCTTACTGACTTAGATTACTATGCATTCCAATTTCAATTTTACTTGTATTTAGTGATCATCCTTAAAATAAAGCTCTGCCGTTTATCAATTGATTTCAAGTACATAAATTTTTAGTTTTAGATTTCAAAGATTAAAAATTTTTATAATGGGGATTCTAAATAATGCCAAAGCGGAAGTTCAAGTACATGAATTTAATTACTGAGTATTCAATTCAGTTTAAGTCAAAAATGTAATGTTGTAAAGTAATGTTGCATACTTTTAGGCAGCCATGAAAAATCAAATTCTTGACTGAATTATAAAGTATTTACTTTAATTACTAATAAATTTTCCGTTCTATTAGATCCCGCAACTTTCGACCTGGCAGCATGCGACGTGTGCGAAGACGCGCTGTCTTCAAGAATGGCGATTGCAACGTGGTGCAGAAACATCTGCAGCGAAGGAGAGTGCGTTTTCTGCAGGACATGTACACAACAATGGTGGACTGGCAATGGCGCTGGACTCTCCTGGCCTTTGCACTCAGCTTCATATTGTCCTGGCTGTTCTTTGCCCTCATCTGGTGGCTCATCATGTTCACTCACGGTGACCTGGAGGAGCTGCATCTGCCACACAATCAGGGTGAGTGAATAATGTGTGAATGATAATGAATTGATAAGTGCAACTCTATTTTATTATTATTATTATTAATTTGCATGAATTTTAGTTTATTATTGTTATCTACATATTTTATATTTTTATTTTTACAATTTGTTGTTTAATTACTATTGTTTCTATAATAAATATTTTTAGGCCTTAAAATATTATTATATTTCGTTCATATTTCATTCATTTAGATTATATTTATATATATATTTTATAAATACAGTTGTGTTCTACAAATTTATAACAGAGCTTAAGCAACCCAGAAGCAATTGTTGATGTTCCTGAAAAAAAAACCATTGCATTTAAATGTCTACAAAAAATTTGAGGGACTCACAATATAAAATATTTATTAAATTGAATCAAAATATCTTTAAATTAAATAAAAATGCAACAAAAATATGTTCGAAAATATTAAATCATTGACATTTTAGGAACACCAACACTTCGACAGGTTGTTTTTAAAAATATTTCTCATCAAAATCTCTAGAGATTTCTGGAACACACCAGATACACTTGTTTTAAAATTAAATTAAATTTGAATATTAATTTATTTATTTGTTTATTTTACTTCTGTATTTTTTTTCTCAGAGGAATCCGGTTGGGCGCCTTGTGTCTCGGCCATCGATGGCTTCACCTCCTGCTTCCTGTTCTCGATTGAGACACAGCACACCATTGGCTATGGCGTTAGAACCACTTCACCCGAGTGTCCCGAGGCCATATTTATGATGTGTTTCCAGTCGATCTTTGGCGTCATGTCATCGGCCTTTATGGCCGGCATTGTCTTTGCCAAGATGACGAGGGCCAAGCAGCGGGCTCAGACTCTGCTTTTCTCCAAGCAAGCGGTGATCTGTCAACGGGATGGCAGTCTCTCCCTAATGTTCCGAGTGGGTGACATGAGGAAATCTCACATTATTGGAGCCGGAGTGAGAGCCCAGTTAATCAGAACACGCAACACAAAGGAGGGTGAGGTGATGACCCAGCACTTTACGGAACTCCAGATAGGCACAGATGAATCCGGATCGGATCTGTTCTTCATCTGGCCCATGGTGATTGAGCACAGAATCGATGAGAACTCGCCGTTGTACAATATGAATGCCACAGATATGTTGCAAGACAAGTTCGAGATTGTGGTTATTCTGGAAGGTACAGTGGAGTCCACGGGTCAATCCACACAGGCCAGATCCAGCTATATAAATACTGAGATACTGTGGGGCCATCGCTTTGATCCTGTGGTCCTCTACAACAAGGATCTGCAGGCCTATGAGATCGACTATGCTCGCTTCAATGAGACCACTCAGGTGGACACGCCCCTTTGTAGCGCCCGCGAACTGAACGAGATCTACAAGATACAGGAGGGCTTTCGCACACCAGGTAGAACTTTGAGAGGTATACCTTAACTTAAGCTAATGCTTTTTGTACCTCTGTCCATGCAGAAACCACATTCACCATGCGTCAGCTGTCCAACAATCATTCCGATCAGGCCTCATAATTCCTCTGTCTCGTCCAACGTCTCGTCTTCCTATTTGTTGTAGCTTGTAGATTTGTTATACCAACTTCTCCCTCTTCCCGTTTGTTTTCCCAAGTAAGTTGTGTTATTTCCACGGAGCGAAAATAACAGTTTATTTTTTAAATTTTTATTATTAAATGTAATATTATGAAGAGTTCCATTAGTAACAAAAATAGATTTATCATTTTATTATACCCGTTACTTATAAAAAATAAGTATAAGGGTATATTGTGTTTTTTAATCTCAATATAATAAATTTGGATTGTTTTTGAAAAATTAGTTTAACACTTTTGGACTTACTAATATTAATATTTCTGATTTTAGTGACAAATTAACAAACAAAAACAAACAAGTTTAATTGTTTTTAAATATTAATAAAAATTGTATTTGTATATGCTTTAATTTTTATAAAAGCATTTTCTTGCATTAGTAAAATAATTTTTCATTTTTCTAATTTAGTTTTATTTATTATTTATATATTTTGAATATACAACAATAATAAATTTTTATGATTTTTATTCAGTTACTAAACAAATTATAATTTAAAATTTGTTTGGGTTTTTGACTATTTGTATATATCTTCATCTTTTTTTTATATATTTATTTATTAAAAACTTAAAAGCTCTAAAATATTTAAATTAGTTGATATACAGTCAAGTTGTTTTTTCTATGCCTAAGAACCTTTAAAATGTTCCTAGTTTTGAGATGATATCTTAATATTTGATATATATTTTTATTTTCAATATTACTGATAATAGTTTTTAATGAATCTTTTCCAATGACTTATTATTATAGATGAATTTAAAACAAAAACAATTAATAACTGATATAATTAAACAAATCGAATTAAAATTTAATATCATATTTATTTGTTGTCTAATTGAATAGAAAACATAAATAATTAAAATTCTTGGAACTTTTAAAAGGCATTGGCTATTTTTGGACTCATTCAAAACAAAATGAAAAGAAATTATTAATAAAAGTTGTATTTAATATTAAAACTTAAACTGTTACGCTCCCTGGATGTATTAAATTGATTCTTTGGCCATTATTTAAAGTGTTCTCTTTTCAGCTGCCCTAACGTGCTGTTCGCCAAATTCTTCGACCTCCTCGACGCAGTCCAACAACTCTGGCTACAACTCTGGCTACAACTCTGGTCGCTGTCGACGCTGGCAGCTGTCGTTGCCCTTGCAGAGAGGCTGTTCTAGCGATACATGAAGTACGAGTGCGAGTGCGAGTACTTGTTCGTGCTCGTGTTTACTTTTTACGAAATTAAGTTAATAAATGTTTGAGCTTTTAGTTTACACAAAAATTACACGTTCCGTCGTAACATATAAATGACACATAATTGCCACTTTGCCTCCGCTTGTTGCAAATGTATTTCCCCAATTGCAGTTCCACTTCCAATTCCACTTCAATTCCAGTTCCAGTTTCAGTTTCAGTTTTGGTTCCAGTGCCCAGCCCACTCATTAGGCATCATTAATAATCTCGCTGCAGAATTATCAATGCAAAGGTGCCAAAAGAGAAACACCACAAACACACATTCAATAAAACACTGATCGAGTTTGTTGCCTAAGTCTTTTGATTTTTTAAATGTGACTGAGAGTGGGAGAGCAGAGGATATAAATGGTGGTGTATGTGGTGGGATTGGGGGTGAGGTAAAACATTCATATCCTTTTAATTGAAATTGAATCAATAACTCTTATTTGCGCAAACTAATCAACACTAAATTATAACACTCACAAACAACTCGAATATTTATTATCACATTTATCACACGGCAACCCAGCGAGCGGATTGTGGAGTGGACCAAGTGAACCAAGTGAACCAAGTGGTGCAACTGGAGTGGGGTCTAATGAAATGTGGGTGTGGGTCAGACATCTGTGTGCCGTTGCCCATAAATACAATGCCAAATTTGCAGCAACTCTATTACAAACTGCACCAAATATCCCAAAAAAAACCAATGTCTACACTGACAGAAACACATGGAAAGCCAATGGATTATATATATTTTAACAAAGTAGACAAACATATGCTATTTACTTTGCAAGTAATTAAAAATTACTGAAATTAAATATGTAAAAAGACAACTGGCGAAAAATGAATGTAAATAATTGTTTATTTTATTAAATAATACACCTACAAATATTTTTTTCACAAATTCTGAAAATATTTGGTTATGGTTGTATTATACTTAAATTAAAATTGTATTATGATTGTGTTCTCTCATAGTTTTTTATTAAATCGTAAATACGAAGACGTACAATGTAAAATCTATATTAAACTCTTTGTCCTGACTCAATCACTAATTGATTGATTGTTGTCTAGCTCAAACCATTAGACGTAGGAGGCTGAAATTTTCACACAACATAGTTGAGACATTACATATTTCTATTTTGCACTTAGTTTGAGATTATTATTATTATATTTTAATAACAAAAATAGTGTTATAAAAATTTAGTTCAAATTACATTAAATATAGTTATTTTTTCAAAATTAATTTTAATGCCGAGATACAAGTTTTCTATGAGGATATACAAGTTTTGAGCAGTGTTTACAAAATGAACGTTTGGCTGCCAACGGCAAGGGGCGGCGACCGTTGAGTTCTGTGCGTCCTTAACCCACTTTTGCCTGCAGAACACGCCTGTCCAGGCTGAAACTGAAGCTGAGGCTGAGGCAGCGATTGAAACTGAAACTGAGACTGAGACTGAGACTGAGACTGCGACTGAAATGGAGACTGAGAGTCAGTTAGATACTTGAACTGAGAGTTTACGAGTTTGTTTAATTACTTGTTCAATGTTTGTCGTGCTTATCAGCAGCCAAAATGTTTAAAAGCCACAAAGCGCAGGCCATTTAGCTAATAGCCAATGTTGCCACAGAAGAAGCTGAGAGTTCAGGTGACATGCGTTGCATGGTTGCATGGTTGCATGGTTGTATGGCGGACATGTGCCACTCCATCGAGTGATTGTACCCACTAAACGTGCCCCAACTCCACCAACTCAGGGGTGCCTACGTGCTGCAACGTGCATGACATGGCTGAATAAATAAACAACAAAAAAACTATAGAGAAAAATAAATAAAAATTAAAATATTATTGGCGCTTGCAACGTTGCGCTGCATGTGGCACGAGCATAGGCACGTTTCCAAAAGACAAAAGCGCCACCCAAACGGTTTTACCTCTGGCTTTAGATTCATATTTTATCCGAGTGTGTGTGTGTGTGTGACAAGTAATTGTTCGTGTCATTTTAATATGCCACATAGAAAATTCGGCTCTATTTATGAATGTGGCATATGCATGTCTTGCAGTCTTAGAAGACTCCGTGATCGACATTTGGCTTCCCATGGTTTTGAAGCTAAGTGCCCCAAACACGCCTTAAATTCAAGCTGTCAGCACATTCAGAGTCAGAGTCAAGAGCTAGTGGCATTTTATTGTTGCAAGTTGTGGAAAATACTTGATATTTAGCTGGAATAAGTGTGTGTGTGTGTGTGTGTACTCGTATGCAGTGGTTAGCCTAATAAAGACATCAATTGGCAATGCGATGACTCAAGTCCCAGTACCAGTCCCAGTCCCTGTCCCAAAACCGAATCCCCAAGCAGGCTCTGGCCAAGTTCCTGCAACAAAACAAGCTTTAAATTAACTGCAACTGCAACGGCAACGGCAACGCCAACAAAAGGGTAGAACATGCAACATAACTCATCCATAATCAACACTGTTTACATAAATTTCAAAAATTATTACACGGCAACAGATGAGAGCTGTCAGTGAGAGAGAGGGAGATAGAGAGAGGGAGATAGAGAGAGAGGGGACACTGGGTCGGAGCTCGTGATGAATGCTTAAATAATGCGCTTAACCCTGTGCGAACATAATTTATGGTGTGCAGATATACATGAGTAGCACAACAACAGCTACACATGTATGTACAAGTATGCATACATACACTGAACAAAAATAAATAACAACAAGTCAGAAAGGCACACTTAAAAATACCTAACGATTAAAATATAAATACAAAACTATATGAATAATAAAAATATTATTATAAATAATTTATTCATTATTCATGATTTTATCATACATTTATTTTTAGTACATAATTGTATAAATTGTATCCATATAAAATTTGACTGACTGACTGAGCATTTTATAGGCCAAGACGATTGACGTGTGACCCTGAAATTTGGGGACAACATAGATAAGATAAATTAATCAAGAGATAAGTAGGCGCTTTGGAAAATTCTACATGCAAGTGCGTAAAAATTCAAGATCAAAGCTCTCATTTATTTCGAATTTATTAGAGTTTGCCGGTTGACATTCCAGTTCAGCCCCAAAAAGATATTTTTTATATTTTTAAAAATTCGATATAATTGTTACACTAAAACTAGTATTAGTTTGAATTATTATTATTAGGTTCCCAATAATTTAAATATTTTGTGAAACATTGCTTGAGATTGACTTGATTGCGCAGGCACTGCTTTTTTTTTCTCAGTGCAGTTATTGCGTCTGCAACACACGCTGTTTTCATTGTTATTACACGGACATTGCCGTTGACCGAACGCCCTGCCACTCCTCATGTTGCCTGCCACTTTGCCTCAAATTGATTAATTACGGTCATTTTGGCCACGGTGCAGTCTGCAACAGAAACTGCCGCTGTTGCAGCCACAGTAAAAGACGCTGCATATATATGCAGTAAGTAGCATAAATGCCATAAAAGCTGGCCAGGAAGCCCGACTCTGAAGATTCAAGTCATTTGCCAGTAAGGACAAAGCCGCCAAAAATGAAATTACTCAAGCGTAGCGAATGGGTCAACAGTTTGGAGGAAGAAGATGGCAAAGAGAGAAGAAAGGGGAAGTTGCAGCTTTGACTACAACAGTTGACGCTTTGTGCAGCAATTGATTTAAGTTACCCCAAAAATACCAAGAAAGAAAGAGACAAGCAGAATATGAAAGAGACTGAGAGACATATACAGTAAAAAAAGTAATTCTTTTGACAAAGACATAAATTAAATATTTGCTAAGGATTTTAGAAAAATATAAAAAACGAATAAACTCCATTATTAAATGGATTTTTACATTTGTTATTTAGTTAGAAAAATATTATAATTAAATTGCTTTCAAAGCTAAAATAAAATATAATGAAAGAGAGATAAGTAAAAAATTCGGAAAATGTATAATTTTGTTTCTCAAAAGAATAAAATTAATAGAGTTAAATTATACATTTAGTTCTCATATAGGTATTTTATTTTGAAAAATATTTAAACGTAACTATTCTTAATAAATTTGTTTAAAACTAAAACATAATAAAAATTAAAAAAACAATTTAAGAAAAATCTATGTACGCTTAAGAAAACTTATGTGATTATTTATTTTGTCACAACAATTACTGCACTAACTGTACATGTACATATAATAAATGTAAATCGCCTTTGGGCGATGCTGCAACTTCTGCTGCAAGTAATAAGCATTTTTATGTGCCACAACAACCATCTTTAAAGTCGTCAAGTCGGCGGAAAAAAGGGTTAAGTTGCAAGGAAATATGCTTAACACACCGCTGCCGTTGATGTTGATGTTGATGTTGCCATTGCCATTGCCCTTGCCACAATTCATCTGCGAGTTGAGTATGCCTCCGGGGCAGCTTCTGCTTGACTGAATAATATTGAAATTAATTAGTTTTGATGGAAGTTATTAAGTAATTTTTATGTTGCCAACAAATGAGCTGCGCTTGCCTCGTTTTATTCCATCTTTTTACTTGATATTCACATTAATTATATTTATTAAATAACATCATAAATTAGCGCTGCACTTGTTGCAATGCCTGCTCCAATTAAGGAAGTGCCACTCCAAAAACAAAATATATACCAAAATAAAAAAATATAAAACAGAAAACCCATCAACTGAAACTGAGATCCAGACCAAATTGGCTATCGGGTAACCGGTTATGGACTGTCTTATTTTATTTTTATTTTTAATTTTTTTGTATTTTGTTTTTACTTTGTTGTTGTCGCTGATAACGCGCTTTAATTTAAAATCTGCATACATTTTTGGGCAGTTGCGTTTTTGAAATGGCAGCCAAGTCCAAGTCCGACATCCCGACAGCCCGTCATCCGAAACCCGCCAAAATCAAAATGAAAATCAAAATCACAATCACAATCACAATCAAGAGCGGCACAGGTCGCTTTTATGACAGATCTCACTTTGGAGTGGACGTCAGAGCTGTCAGAAATAACACTTGAGCACTGTGGAGAAGCTGCAGTGTTATTATACCCTTCACTAATTAAAAGTGTAAACAGGGAATGCACAAAAGTGTGAAAAACTCTTTTCTTAATATGTAAAAATGTACACTATTTTATTTTATTTTATTTTATATATTTTATACAAATATATTTTATACAAATATATTTTATACAAATTGCATTCACCATTTAAGTGGATTCAGTTTGATGAAACGTTGAGAATTTAAAATTGTTAAAAATATGTAAGAAGATTATGGAACATTTTCGAAAATAATAAAGTAATAATATTACTTTATTAACACTTTAAGCCGGAATCAATAAAACGGTCAAACAATGATTTAAACAATTTTTTTTTTCTACAGAAAATACTTCCAATATGCACTTCCAATAACTATTCTTCTTATTTTTAAATAAACAATTTTTAAGTGCTTTATCAGTTTAAAGGTCAATCATAAATTAAATTAATTTTTCCATGTAAATTGAGTAAAGCAAAAACCAAGTTTATATTTAATGTGCTGCTCCAATCACATAAAAATTAGTGACAATTGCATATTAATGGCACTAATAATAATAAAAATCTAGGTGTTTATTGAGTTTAATAGATTCAAAATTGAATTATTAATTTGAAATCTGCGCCAATCTTTAGAGAGTGCGAAATGTCAGTGTTGTATGCTCCATTAAATTAACTTTAGCCATGAATCTCATATGACGCTATTCTCTTTTTTAAGTTTTTTAATTTAAATAAGCTGTATATTCATTTTATACACACACAATTATACGCATATGTATCATGCGAAACACCAAAAATATAATATGTCTATTTCTTCTCTTTAGTTTTTACAATTTATTTTTATACAGTAATATTTTTTTATAAGGCTTGCAGTAATTAATTAATATTAATGACTAAATAGTACCTGAAAGTCCATCATTTAAATTTGATGAAACATTTTTTTGGCACTGCAGTTTTGCTTTATTTCGGCCGCTTTTGATGTGAAGTGAAGTTAATTTAGGCAACTTGAGCTGCCACAAAAGAAACTGCACAATGATACACATATAAATATAGTATGTATAACAAAAGGGCCGTTTGATGGGGCTTAAAGTCAAAATGCTGTAAGCTTATGGCCAGCGACATTAATCGGGCCAAAAGATTGATCGTGTAATACATTTGATGGACAACTGATTGGAGAACTTTAAAGATGTTGTGCAATACGAATATATTTTGAACATTTGTTATTGGCTTTAACATCTCAATTAGTATTTGTCATTAGGCAACATTTATTAATCGATAATTACGATAACAACAGCTGCTTTTCACATGCAAATGAGTTGATCCCGCTGATCTTTAAAAACAAAATACGTGAAAAGTGTTTTCAATTTTTGGCTCGAATAGGCCATGAGCCTTTCACATTTACACATAATTTTTGGAAAGTTTTATGATCATGAAAATGATCTCTGATTTCATGGGAGTCTTTTTTTTTTTCTTACTTTCCTTCTTCTTTGCTCAGGGTTCTGCAATTTGCAAATGGTTTGAAAATGTGCGTTGTTATTTGCGAGCAGCGACTTTATCAGCTTAATGATGCATAATAAAATTATGGCCACAATCAGAAATCAATAACAGAGTCGTTGCATACTCAGCCCATATGGAGAAAGTAATTATTGGCCCGGTCAAGTGGCCAAGACACACCATCAAAAAGCCGACTCTTATCCGATAAGAGTGCTGATCGGTTCCAGATCAAAGATGAAAGTAAATGAGGCGTGTGTTAGGTTGCTCTCAGAATATGTATGTATTTTTTTCCTTTTGGCCATCGTCACTTGATGGAAGGCAAATGCAGAAGCCGAAGCAGTCAACAAATCAACGCCAGGCTGAACAAGATGAACGGCATTTAAGGGACAAGGAACAGGGATAGGGAACAGGAATCACTAACTGACCTACAGCAGTTGACGTGGCCAAGACTTGGGCAAGACGACTTCAAGTTTTATTGATGCAAATTGCATGCCTCGGGGCCTGTAATCAGCTTTCAGCCGATTCCTACACTGTGCGTGTAATTTGAGCGACAAGTTGCCCCAACTCCGTCTCCAACTTCAACTTCGTCTCCGGTTCTCAGAACTTGCATCTCGATAGCAAACTGGGTCACAATTTGATGTGCGATTCACTTAAGTTTGATGATCTGGCGAATATGTTAGGGAGCCTGTGCACATTGGCGCCATCTAGCGCCGCCAAATGCTATTAAGATATTAATCGCATGCCATACGACAGCTTGGTATTCAAAAATTCACGCTTCACATCAATTTGATTGACAGTCTGTCTGCACTGGGAACAGGACTCCGACTAGGCGACAGTCAGCCTTGCAATCGGTTTGTCCTTGCCATTTAACGAGCTTTAAATAGCTTCAATTAAAGCGCACTTTAACACGACATGCATTGCAGTGCATTGCATAATGTCAGAAATCGTTTCATTCTCAGACACTCGAAAAAATCTTGATCTAAAATCAACCATAAATAAATAGTTAATATTCGACCTTATGAAAAACTACTTAATAAAAACTACCAAGGAATATAGGTTAAAAATGTGAAGAACCTTAACTTGAGAGATTTTTCCCTGAAATTCTTGAATATATTTTTCTTCTATTAATAAAAAGCTGATATTAAGTAATTTCTCGCTGATAATATTGAAAATATTTAACTTTTATTAATCGAAAGTTTTCTCAAATATTAATGGTGATTTTTTTTCAGAAAAATATATACATTTACCAAATTTAAATATTAATAATTATAAATAATTATATATTAACGAAAATTGGTTATACAATAATATTTTAATGTCTTCTTGAAATATTAGGTCGATATTATTATCAATGCGGTTTTATTGGAATTTCGTTTCCAAGAATTTAAAATGAAAGACATATTTATTTTTAAATTAAACCAAAAAGGTTTGTCATTTTCGAACAATTTTATTTTATATTGGAACACTTTCAAGGTAATTCCCAAAGTAAAATAAGTTGTTGTCATTAGTAAAAAGATTTTTAAAATTCTATGACAATTTAAATAATATAGAAATATGCAAAAAATAAACTTCGTTAAGTGTACGGCCTGTCTCTGTGGGATGAAGCTTAACCAAATCGGACAGACAGGCTGCAGAACTCATCAAGTAGGCGGTTTGGCTACGGCCATAACAACAACAGCTCGCCAGGAGGTCATGTCACAAAAATATCCATTAACACATCATAAAAATTAAAAATGAAGAAACCATACGATGCATGCAAACAGAAGGGGTAATAAAAAACCGCAATGCGGATTGGGATGGCAATGAGAGGGTAGGGGACAAAAGGAAGAAAATAAAAATAAAGAAAACGTCAAGAAATGCCACGATAATCACTGGCAGGCAAAAGTGAAACCGGTAATTATGTATTATGTATGCACGCCACCAACGCGGCGGATTAAAATAAGCTACCGCTGGCACAGAGTGAGAGAGAGAAGATTGTCGCTGGCAGGACAACTGGGGAGATCTCATGGGCAGAGGGAAGGAGCGAGAGGGAGAGAGAGAGAGAGGGGAAGGTGGCATATCGACCCACGCAGCGGCCCCGGGGCTACAACTAAGTAGGAAATATATATACTGCATACCATTTTCGCTTCTTTTTGTTTTTTTTTTTTTGGCAATTTACGTGCCACGACGCGCGTCGCGCAAACAAAAGACTTAAGCGACGAACTTGCAGTAACATAAATTTCACTTAATTGCAAAAGAAACAAAAACAAACAGATTTAAAACCCCTGCAGACAACTACAAAATGCATTAAATCGATAAAGGAAAACAACAGCAACAACAACAGCTACAACAACAACAAGAACATGCGATATAAATGAGTTCAACACGCTGGCAAAATTTTAATGACATTGCAGCTAAAAAATAAAAACAAAAAAAAAATATGCAAAGCACATAAAATTAAGTAAAATATTTTTTGCAAATGACCTGCAAAAAGAACATTTATCTCTTACTCTGGCAATTCCATTGAAACGAGGCGAGTACGAGCACTTCTTCCTGCTCCTGCTTACGTAGTCATCAGCTGGAAATTTGTCGCCAATACCAGTAGCTTAAGTATTTCCAGTTGTTGTAGTTATTGTTGTGGCTGTTGTTGTTGTTATTGTTTCCTTAAGTTTTGTATACGAGTGCACGCTGTCAGGCTTAATTTTCTGGCGGGGCAATGACAGTGAATATGGCTCGTAACTTTTGCGACGCTGTAAGTGTTAAAGTCAACAATCGTGAGAAAAGAATTTTATTGTTTTGTTTGGTTTGTTGTTGTGTTTTTCTTGCCTGTGTGGGGCTGCAGTATTTTTTGTATATATATTTTTTTTTTGCTGTGACCACTGAAGGTCACTTTTGGCCTGAGTGGCTCCGATTTTATGTGCGCCTTTAATTTTTTTTCTTTTGCTGAAATTTTCGATTCATTTTGGCTTATTCCATTTTTTTGTGTTGTGGTTTGCCTTTTGCCCATTGCCTCATATGATGCCTGGCAGCGGCCTTTTTTTTTTTTTTTTTTTGTTTTGGTTGCAGCCTTTGTTTTGCTTCTTTGCAGGCTTTTATTTTGATTTTGGCCGTTTGTGCTGTGCCTCATGTTAAATTGTCCGTTTCATGTTTCTGTTTAAATGTCAGTTGTAATTTGTTGTATTAACCCATACCACATGAATTATGTTTAGTTCGAATGTAATTGATTTGAATACAATTTGAATGAGTGGAGCCCAACAACAACAACAACAACAATGCCAACAGCAACAACTATGAGTAGAACAACGGGTGCAGTAAATATGCCGTCAACAGTTTGAAAATTGCCATAAACAATTGGCCAAGATTAAACGAAATTATTATAGGCAAGCATACAGAATATTCCCAGACTCTGTCATATGGTTACCATCAAAAATAACAGTTTAATTTTAACTTCTTTTTGGCATTGAAATCCCCAATTCAAGCTGAATGTCAAATGGGTTCTTTCAACTTTTTCAACGTGTTAATTGTTTATTGCATTTAAATTGCTGCAGTCAGTTAGAAAAAACCTTTATAAAATATCATAATAATTATTTTATTTAATAGGTGAGAAGTAACTGAATTTTAAAACAGTTTTCACCGGTAAAAAACTAATATAAAAAATATATAATTCTTTATCTTATCAGCTGTCTGGTTTTATCAAGAATGCTTTGCTTTATTTGTTGAGCAATTGTTTCATTCAATATTGAATCCTATAGCGAGTTTAACAATCGAATGTGTTTAATTGAAAGATTTCTCCAGTTGTCAGTGAGTTACGATAGAAAGTTCGCGTGGATCTTAGTCTATAGCATAGTATATATCATGAAGACTATCCTTAGCCCATGCATATTCTGTTTCGATGAACCGCAGCGTCCTCGTCGTTTACCGTGTGCACATTTATTTTGTTCCGATTGTCTAGATCGTTATTTACAGGTGAGGAGGGATCCTCGTTGCCCACTGTGTCGTCGGGAGTTTCAGGTGAGCGCTGGTGAACCAGCTGAAGATTCCAATGATTCCAGCACCACAGCTCCAGATCCGCATGTTGTCCCAGCAGCGATGTCACCACCATCACCATCATCATCACCACACTCAACCACTCAACACGAAGATCAGTTCCTACATCTCTTCGATATTGACATTGATATGCTTAACGATACTTTGGTCCTCACTCTCACGGAGGAGGAGATTCGTCTGTTTGCCGATCTCTATGAGGGTGCACTTCGCGAGGATCAGCGACAAACCTCGGCAGTGGATTCAATGGAATCGTGGACTATCAGGGGCAGGGGATTTGCATATAACTACACTTAAATACAATACCTATCTTCATCTGTCTATTCACATCTTATTTTTAACACTTGTTTTTCTTTGTACAATTTATCAAAACATTCATAAGCACACAAAGTAATGTTGACTTTGTCTGCATGTCATATTTTAATCAACAATTTGCTTATTTATTACAATAAATCTTTAGAAATTGTATATAATATTGACTAACTTTAGTGCTTAATTAATTAATTATAATTTGGAAAAGGTTCAAGATCATTGGTTTGTTCTTTATGTAATGAAAGCTTAGATTAATTAATAACCTTATTAAAAGTATTTCAGATTTTAATTTTGTGAACTTCTTTAGGCAAAAAGGATAAAGATTATTATGAATTTATTTTAAATTCATACCAAATATATTTAATTTTGATTTTAATATTTTTAAAAATTCTAAAACACTCATGTTGTTGAAAAATAATAGCTTTAAGATGCTTTGAGATGCACTCAATGAATTGTTTGCAGGGTAGGATTATAAGGAAAATTAATAATTTTATTATTTTTTGGTTATTTTTTTATTTTAACTTTTTTTGTCTGTCTTGTTAATTTTATAAAAATTTCTATATTTTGTCAACAAATTTGGCTTCAAATTGAACATGACTTATTTATAGTTTCCAAAAAATTTAAGATTTATATTCTTATATTAGGAGCTTCAAAGTCAAGGGCATAAATTTTCCGGAAAATCTTTCATTTTATTCGTCAACCATAAATTCCTTAGGGGTTTTAAGAGCCACTCTTTCGTTCAGATACTTTTATGACACTTTTCCCCAGCCAAAAGTGGGCTAAATTCCCCATTCATATACGAGTAGATACTACTAAACAGAACTCGTAATCGAATGTCGAATATGTTGCAAATTGCCAACAGCAAAACTGAAGGCAGGGGCAACTTAATTAGACGCTTAGCCTGGCTAATTGCCATCGATGTGGCCAACTCAACTCAGCTCAGATAATTGATAAGAGTCGCTTGCAGATGACCAGCTAACGATGGCAATTAACACAAGTGGTAGCACCAACAGCAACAACAACAACAACAACAACATTTGCAGTTGCCGCCTGTCTTGACCAGGCAACAAAAACAAAAAAAAAAAAAAGGAAAAAGAAGCAAAATAAATGGTGCAAAATTGTTTATTAAATGCACATGGCCATTGACCATTGAGTATAGTCTATAGTCTATAGTCTATTGGCCAGGCCTAGCCCAGCTTTGGGCCAACTTGAGTTTTATTTTTTGGTGGAGTGTTCATTTGTTTGGTTTCTCAGTCAGTCGCTTTTATCGCACGAATCATTTTTGCTTTTGCCACTTTTGACAGCGTTTTGAGTCAACAACATGGCCAACAAGAACAACAACAACAACGTTGTTGTCCGCATGCAAAAAGATACAAATCTAAGCTGCAATGCATTATGCAATTGGCAATTGCAATTGGCAATGGAATGAATGCTGCGAGTGTCCAGTGTGCAAAACTATCTCATGGATTTGCGCAATTTGTCATCCATCCTGTTGCCAGTTGCCTGTGCTCTGTTGCATGCCCCAAAAAAGTGACTTCAGTGCGTGCGAGGGCGTGGCACTTGCAACAGTTACTTATTGATAACGCCTGGCGATTTAGTTGGCCAATTATTAATGCCTGTTGTCGCTTTGCTGCGTGTAATTTGTGGCAGTTGCAGCTTGTTGGCTGAAATGCGATACGCTCGCATTTATGACTGTCTGACGATCGCATCGATCTTCCACTGATCTTACACGCAGCCAAACATTTTAATCGCCGATTAGACGCAGTCGATAACCCCAAAAAAATAATATGAAAATAAAATCAAGTTAAATTAAATAAAATATCGAACAGGTAGCTGAAGATGTAATGTATTTGAGTTAGGTTCTCTTGTCTCTCTCAGCTTTCAACATTTTGTGTATGTACACTGAAAAAAAGATCAACTTCTATAACCAAGAACATTTAACATTTATCTTAAAAATTTTGATTTCAAAATATGATCAATTAAAAAATTAGTTACTACTGCTAAGAATATTATTCTAAAAAATATTGACAGTTCTTAATATAAGTACAAAAATCTTCAATTGTTAGGAACGTATAAATAGTTATGTCATATTTTAGTGAAAGTGCAAAGTTGTCTGGTGGCGCTATGGTTAAAGTTGCTGCCTCAGTTGAAAGCAAGCGCGGGTTCGAGTCCTGGTAATTCCCATGAAAACCATAGTTAGAAACTGTTTTAAAATTAGCCAAGCTAGAACAGAAATTATATACGTCAAAATTATTTTATTTTACCAATTTGACTCTAAATTTATTATTTTAATTAGTACTTGATGTTATTTGAAATGTTCTCAAAACCAAATTGTTTTTTCTAGCTTTACAAATTGTATATTAATTTTGTAGACCAAAATTCGTAGTTTTGAGACCAAAAACTTGATTTAAGAACATTTATTTTGATCAGTGTAAACTCCCTGCTGTCAACATTTTGTGTGTGTGTGTTTTGTTTTTTTTTAGGTGGTATCTCAAGTCATTTGTCAAATTGCTTAACTGACATTAAAGCTGCTTTTTTGGTGGGTCGATAAACGCGCCGCCAATTTGACATTTTCGCTGGCGATGATCGATGCATATCCAGGGAGTGCAACCTGGTGACATTTTTGCGCCAATTTCGGTCGCTGGGGCATCAGTTAAGCAACAACAACAACAACAGCAACAACAACTGCAACAACAACTGCAACATTTAGCGGCACAACTCTCTGTGTGCTGCATTTTTCGCTTTCAGTTTGTGCAATGCGTGGGAGTTGCACGAATTGTGTCGTTAAATAATGCGCCATGTCGCGCAAATCCTGCCACAAGACGAGACGCGACACAAACTGGTTGCATGGTCGCTGCTGCCACGCTGCCACGTTGCCACATTGCCACAGAGCGGAAGCGACAAGCGTTGCCATGCCAATGTTGATGCCACAAAAGGCAACTCACAACTCGCAACTCGCAACTCGCAACTGGAGCAGCGTTTTGGGTGGCCGTCATGGCCGGCCTTGCATTTGATATTGCAACCGAAGTCGTAGCTGCCGCTTTGTTTAATTGATAGACGACCCACGCCACGCACAGTGGAGCATTTTACTCAATTTAGCGCTTCTTACTTTTTCACAAAATTTGAGATATAACAATGTTGATTCTTAAAAAGTCAAATTTTAATGTTTATTATCCCATAAAAATGTCCCAAGGAAAGTATCAGAAAAATGTACACTAAAGAACAAAAAAATTTAATTTTCCAATTTTAATACAGAATTAAATTAGAGGCGAAATAAAATAAAACTTTACATTCCGTAAGATAATCGGTTAAGGATTGACAAAGTTATGCTCGAGTGAAATTAAAGGAAAAGTGTCAAGGGTAAAGTATGGAAAAAGTAATAAAAAAAGGACAGTGATTGAAAAAAATTAAATTTTTTAATTGAGTAAAATTTTGATGCAGAATCAAAATAGAAGCCAAAAAATGATAAAATGAACATTCCGCAAAGAAATCGGTTAAGATTTGACAATGTTATGGCAGTTGGAAGTTTTTGGGGAAGTGTCACGTGGAAAGCAATCAAATAGATAGTTTGGGATAAAAGTTTAGTTTTTCAAATTTTTCAATACTCAAACTTGAGTTTATTTGTCTATTTATCATGGAAATCGATTTAATAAACTAGTAAAAGTAATAATAAAGTTAATATCAATGAAAAAAGAAATCGCAAATATGAAATGATCGCTTTTTGATTTGTTTTAACATCACAACTTTGTAATTGCGTATTCATAAGTATGTTTATGTACATTATAAAATATCTGTGTGCCATATAATAATAATATACTTTTTAGAAAAGTAATAAATATAAAATATAAAATTGTTTCAGCTATGTCGTGTGAAAATATCAGCACTCTAGGTCTTTTTTTTTTGACTGTGCAATGCTCAGTGAATGAGTGAGTCAGGACAAAAAGTCTTAGGGATTACAAATAAAAATTATTTAAATGAATACAAAATATTGGTATTTTTTTTCATTGAGAATTCAAGTTTTTAGAATAAAAGTGACTTATTTTAGTAAAATAATTTATTGGGAGTAAAGTGCCGAACAGGACCACTGTAGCACGGCGACACAAGCTGCCTCATGCGGCACGCGATTTAACTGTTGCATATTGCTCTCTTTTTGTTGTTGTTGGTGGTTGGTTGTTGGTTGTTGGTTGTTTGACTTTGCCTTTGGCCAGGCCGCCAGTGGCAGAAAACCCATCGAACTCAAACTGTGCGCACGCGCATGCAACAAACGACGACGACGGCGACGGCGTTGACAGATTGATGCCCCCAACAGTCGCCAGGCAGCGGATGCTGTGCCCAAGACAGAGATGGAGAGAGGGAGGGAGAGAGGAACACTCTAAGCCTTCGCTTCATTATTCAAATGCTCGTGTGTGTTTGTGCGGAATTTATCAAAGTCTCGGACTGAGGAGGCAACAACTGTGTGAGGGCGACTAAAATGGCCAACAGAGAGAGAAGAGAGAGCAGAGAGAAGAGTGAAGAGAGTGGGGTGCAATTCGTGTCGCTTTAGTTGTTGTTGTTGTCGCGTGGGAGTCAAACAAACAAAAACGTAACTGCAGGTCAGTTAAGATAAGTCGTCTCGTCGCATGTCCAACAACTTTCCAACTTGGCCAAAAGGGCCACAGTCAACTAACAAAAAAGAAAAATAAACAACTGGGCGCGGCATAAATTCTCATAAATCTTTTGGCCTACAAATGCAAAATATACATGTGTACATATGTACATTTGTACAGTTGTACAGTTGTACAGTTGTACAGTTGTACATTTGTCGAGTTATACATATTTATACATATTGCTAGCTGAGTAATTAAAGCAGTTTAACATGTCTGATTTTTGACTGGATGTTGGCCTGTGTGTGTGTTGGCCAGTTTTTGGAGCTGTCACAACATCAACAAGCCTTCATTCATGCAACGCGACAGGCAGCCAGCCAGTTAGCAAAGTCAGTCAGTTCGTCAGTCAGTCAGTCAGTCAAAAGCCAGCCGAAATGTTGCCATAAATCAACTCATTTGAAATGCATCAACTGCAGCAATCAGAAACAGAAATAAACTAAAAAATAAAATATAAAAAAAAAACTAAGAAATCAAATCGAATTCAGTTACACAAATATTTTTACACGTTGCGATTTCCAATTGGAATTGAAAGAGTGACAATTGCGCGGGCGGGGCAACAACTTTGTTGTCCAGTTGTCCAGTTGTCCGGTTGTCCATTACCATTCCAACTGAGGCGTGTTGCACAATGTGTGAAAACAGGATCAAAGTCCTGCCCAGACATTTGTCAACCTCTCCACGTTTATGTAATCTGCATTTTCTGCACTGCAAAAAACTTGTCATGAATATGCGCCAATTAAGCATTTTGTCTGTATGCTCGACGAACATGCATCAATCAAATGTCTGCAGGATAAACATAGTCACAGTCAGTCACTCAGTCAATCGGTCAGTCAGTCAGTCAATCAAACGATCGCTACTTCGTTGGGCCGCAACAACATGCAACTTGAAAAACGAGGTTCACTTGAAAACTTAATAAAATAACAAAATTGGCAGAGTTACTTTTAATTTCATGACTTTATTTGTACTTTCTATTGACTCTATCATAAATATTCCGCTAAGAAAGCAACTTTTTTTAGCTTATGCAGAATAAATATAGAGGCCATTTTTAAAACAAATAATGCTAAAATTAGCTAGAAGGTTAGTTTCGTTGAACGGTTCCTGCATGGGTTTTAGTATTATTCGTTGTTTAAAAACCTTTGTCCTGACTAACTCACTGACTAATCATTGTTGAGTCCAAACATAAGTGCCAGAAATTATTATTATTTATTTACAAATGCGGTTGAATCAATATCCTCCACTGGGATACATTACACTACAAAATTATTCTGTCTTATAATTGAGAGCTACTGTACAAAATGTAACCAATAGAGCAACATTTTTTAGCTAGAAGCCATGTTTAAAACTAATAATAAAAATGTTGGTTTCGATGAACGGTTGCTGTACTAGTTTTAGTATTGTTTGCTGTTCAAAAACCTTTGTCCTGACTGACTGATCATTGTTGAGTCCAAACGGTAAGCCATATGTGCCTGAAATAAATATTTTTTATTCATAAATGCGGCTGAATCAATTTCTTAAACTGGGAGTACACCACACTACAATGTTTTCTGTCTTACAATTGAGTGCTACCGTACAAAATGCAACCTTGCATACTCTATATGGATATTGACGTCGGCTTTTATCACGTTACAGCTGATTGAGCAACCCTCGGCTGATCGGTGCGGTGTTTGGGTTAAATGCAAATGACTAGAGTTCGATCCCATGTTGAATGACAGGCTGTGGTTCTGAAAGGCAGGCGATGACTTTGGGGCGTGGCATTGTTATTATTAGCATCGCATGGCAATTGCTTAATTGATTTTGTTGTTGTTGGCCATGTTAATTGAACGGCTGAGAGTCGGATGTAACATGTCGATAGTCGTTTTGGACAGAGTTAAAACCACAAACCCAAAACACTGCAGACAGTTCGGTCAGTCAGTTGTCAGACAGTCCATCAGTCGAACAGTCGATCAGTCAGTTAGTTAGTCGCTTAGTTTTGTTAGTGTGTTTTCAATTTGATTGCCGCAGTCGGGCGGCATTTGTAAATTTCACTTATCAGCAAACAATTAAATGAATTTGCACGAGCTACAAATAAATAAATATGAATGTCAAGATGCCAAAGCTGAGATCCGATTCAACTCGTATTCGTGTGGATTTTGACCCACATGGCAAAGCGGAAAACTGCCAGCAATTTGCCACCTAAAAGAAAATTATGAGCACCAGCATTTACTCTCTCGATCAAACGAACAAACGATCGACAATAAAAACAAATTCACATTTGTGCATCAAATGGGAAACTCAACTGGAAAACTAAAAAAAAGAGAAATAAAACTAGTCGGAAAGGCTATAGTAGAGATCCCGACCGTAGAATACCCCTTACTTATTTCAATATATATTGAAGTACATTATAGAAATTACTAACTAATAAAAACTACTGCATACCTTTAGGCGATTGTATTGATAACTTTGGTTAGCTATTACTGCCGTTCTACTTGTTCGATCTGAATGCGGTAAAGTAAGATAATAGATTATAAATAGGACATATATTGACTCGACTGTTGTTGCTGATCAAGAATATATATACTTTACAGTGTCAGAGATGCATCCTTTTAACAGTTACGTACACTCCAACGAACACAATATATACCCTTTTACTTATTTTTCAAGTAAAGGGTATAATGAAGTGAAGTTAACAAATGTGGAGGCCACGTTGTGGTGTCTTCCCACAATTTCAGACAAAAGTCAACAGCATTTTCGTTATAATTTCTATTATTTTCCCTTTTGGCATAATTGCAGACAATTTACTTAACGATCAATAGAGCGGCAGGCAAACAGACAAACAGGCAACAAACCGTCTTGACTTAAAAATTTATTAGCTCCCGCAGCTGTGGCAGTCAGATTGAGCTTAAGGAGCGGGTAATACTTTGCCATACTCTGCCATACTCTGGCATACTCTGGCATACTCTGCCATACCATGTGTTGGACCTCAGTTACTGATAGTCAGCCGTTTCAGTTGCAGTTGCAGTTGCATCCGTGAGAGTTGCACATCGTGTTCCCGACTCGCTGCCGGTTTCTATCCTTGAGCCAATACAAATAATTTTTTTTCTTTTTTTTTTTTTTTTTACTCTGCTTGCATCACAAAAACATTTATTTTAAAATGGAGCAACGCTTTTCCTTACCACAGGCATTGGAGCACCTCCTGCTGTCTCCGCAGACTCTAGACTCTAGACTCTAGACGAATGTTGGGGCAACAGATGAACGCTGTTCATATTTTAATTACGCGACTTTATCACGTCATTTCATGGGTGGCTCAGCCACAATACGAGTATGACAGCAGCTTGAAGAAAACATAAACAAAAACTGATAGAAATAATGCGAATAGGAAATACTGTAGGTCAAATTAATTTATTTTTTCTTTAACTACCAGAAAAGTTACATGCTTTCCTTTGGATTTCTCTACCCTAAATTCTTCAAAAAATACATAAAATAAAAAAAATTCTATAGTTTGAACTCAAATTGATAGCGTTTCATAAGATATAAGCATAAGATATAGTAAGATATTGTATGAAGTATATCTGGTGATTTAACATTTGCAGAGCTCATCAAAGTCCTATTAGTTGTCTATTAATGTGAATTGAGGTCAATTCCATAAATCAATCAGTGTCTGGTATATTAATAAGAAATATGAAATGAAAGATATCTGTTATTCTAATTAAAACACAACCTCAAAACGAATCATACGAAAAACGAATGAAATGTACGTAACATTAACAAATCTGTTATAATGTTGTGGTTAAGAGTCGCCTGCTGATTGGCTATAATGCTGGCCTAATGCACATTTAACATACAATGCGGGGTGGGTGGTGGATCGAGGGGCGGAGGAGGCGGGAGGCGGGAGGCGTGATAATCTTAGGGATATTTACCTGTCATATCTATAAAAGTGTGAGAACGGCTTTGACTGTTCAGTCATAATAACAAATGAGCAATAAATTTCTAAATTTTCGCCAATAAACAAACTTAATGATCATGTTGATGATCGTGCCGATTCGCCAGACTCTCGATAAACTTTAAATCTTTTCATTTTTTTTTTTTTCGTATATATATATTTTGTAGCTATTTTTGAACACCCACTGCTGATTATGTTCGTCTGGGCCAATGTCTGTATAAGGAAAATCTCCGACGATCTTCGAGCATCATCAACATCATCATCATCCTCATTATCAGCAGCATTGCGGTGGTCAATAATATTATTGTTGTTGTTGTTGCTGTTGTTATTGTTGTTTATGTGCTGCTGATTATGAGGCGGCGTCACTGGCAAACACATAATCTTCAGCTGAATTGCAACTGCGACTCTGGATTAGCTCTGATGTTAGCTGCTTTATATACCCGTTACTCAAACAATAAGTAAAAGGGTATATTGTGTTCGTTGCTCCAACCATATAAAGTATATATATTCCTGATCATTAACGTTAATCAATGTTATGAACAAGGTTTGGGTTCGAACCTTGGGTCCATTTCATACAAAAAATCTTTTTATTGTTATACATTTGTTCTACATTTTAACTAATTATTTTTTTTTTTTGTAAAGAAATTAAATTTTAATGATAATTTAAACTTATTTGAAGATTTTAATATGACTTATTTTAAATCAAAGTCTCAAATAATTGCGTTATATTAAAGAACCATAAGATCTATGTAATTATTTTATTTTTCAAACCGAACCTTTTATTTTAAAAAGCGTTTCGGTTTAGGTTCGGGTTCGTAAAGTAAATAATTTCAAGGGTTTGGTTCATGATCCTGCTCAGGCTGCCTAATAACTCGAACCAAGCTGGTTCTACGAGGTTCGGTTCAGAACCGGTTTGCAGTCTGCTATAAAGTACTTTAATAATTATTGAAATAAGTAACGGGTATTCTGTGGTCGGTATCTCGACTAAAGTTTTTCCCGCTTATTTTCTTTTCTTTTCAGCTTTTTTTTTTGATGTTTCAACAACGTCGAACTTTGGGGTCATAGCTGCATACGACGCATCGTAAATCATTCATAGAGGGATCAGCATCGGCAGCCGCAACAACTGGAAATTTGTTGCTTTTGCAGCACACAACAAATTGATTTTAGTCACGATACTGTCAATTAGCCCAGCCATGGGTCAGTTTGTCCCGTCCCAGCCAGGCTTAAACCAGACTCCCCATCTCCATCTCCACCTTCATCTCCACCTTCATCTTCAACTTTAACCAAGGTGTTGATGCCGGCGAACTTTGTCGACTGCCTTCTGACCCCGACTCCGACAGAGGTAAGAAAATTGAGGAATCCATTCGGCAATAGCAGCTGCAGTCTTAGCCTCAAACGTTTAGATGCGATTAAGGCTGCAAAGTTATTGTTATAGTTGGCTGCCAGTTCTGCCAAAGTTGGCTACTTTATTAAATCAAAGTACGAGTATTTTCACATGATTATCACGTGAGTCGCTTATGCCTCGTTGACCTCACACGCTGCTCATGTTTATGGCCAATGCTTTCTGGTATACCCTCTCTGCGGATACTTTAATTTTGCCAAAATTTGTATAAGAAAATATTCTGAAAGAACTCATTTAGTTAAAGGTTTAAAACCGTATCTAACCATTTCATTATTAGTAACGAAAAAGTATCGCAATCCTCCGGTCTAGGGTTATGTTTCTAATGCAAAGAAATTTTTAAAATTGCAATTTTTAAATCCTAAGTTTTCACTTTCAATCAACTTCTAATATCATAAAAAGTAGGGTTATGTTTTTAATGCTAAGATTCCCCCCATTGGAATTTTGAAAAATTTAAATTTTTAAAACTTAAGTTTTCACTTTAAATCAACTTTTTATATCATAAAAATTAAATTCTATGACGTTAAATTTTTTTGTAAATAATTAAGACAAATGGATAAAAAATTAGACTTGTTAAGTTGCTAATTCAAAGGTCTGATCAACTTTAAACCTGCATAGCTTTGTCAAAACTGAACCAATTTTTAAGGGAATTTTAATTTTTATCATGTATTGGCCTCTTAAATCATTCTGCATTTAAATTTAAATTATTTTTATAACACAAATTTATGGCCTAAGGACTTTAGTTCAGTTTCCGATGCAAAGAGTTTCCCGTTCTGATTTCTGACTATAAAAATAAATTTACCAAGTTCACTTAGTAATTATCGGTCATAAGAATAAACACAAGACTAATCAATAAAAAAATAGTCTTCATAATATTTTTTTAAAGAGTATTTAGTGTTCGTCACACTAAAATAAAAAGTGCAGACTGAACCCTTGTTTTGTTTTGTTTTGCTTATGTGTTTTGCTTTTTATATGCACTTGAGGCCAACAGACTCTTAAGTTAAGTTGCAGACAAGTGATTGCCACATTTTGGCAGCCTTTCGCCGGTCAAAGACTTGACTTGATCTAATTGAGTGATTTCCCCGATTTCTGCTACAGTTTTACCGGCCATAGAAAAAAAACTAATTAACTTTTTTAGTAGCTTGTGTAGCCAGAAGTATTTGAAATTTATTTGCTTAGTTGGGTGGAAATCGTTGAAATGCTTGGCGATAATTAAAGGTAAACTACAGAAATGCAATGCAATGAATCCGAATATTTGTGGCAAGTTGCAAGTTGGGGGCACATTGTCAGGCGTACCTGTTAAGAGATACTTTGAACCTGTTGTACAGTTAGAGTTACAATTTGCAATGGACCTGGCCAGGTTCCTTGGCTTGTACTCATTGTATATCGATGGCGATGCACTTGAAAATCGTGATTTCACCTTTTGTACAAGGCAAAAAGCCAAGGCAGGCAAACAGCCAACAACAACAACTACCAATAGCAACAACAACACAAATGCTTCTAAATGGCAAAGTAAACTGATTTACAATCAAAGGCAACGAAGCGCACAAAGAGTCGCAATGAAGTTGAGTTTGAAGTTGAGTTCGGTTCGGTTCAGTTTTTCGGTTTAGTTCCGTTCAATTCGTTTCTTAGATCCCGTTCAACTTCAATCCTCCTCCTCCTCCTCCTCCTGTTCTCTGGACTCCTCCACCTGTCTTGGCCATTGACTTGGCCGTGGCAAAGCCATCAGCAGCACAAAATCAATTGAAGTAATTACGAAATGAAGGCACGAACTAATAAACTTGGTCGTCGTCTTTGGCCCTCGATTTTTGGGTCCTCTTAACGAGCTTGTTGCTACTACACTCAGAAAAATATGCTATCCTAAATATACGTATGACTATAACTAAATTCATTACATTTTTTTCTTTGAATTTCAAGATTGCTGTTTACTAAAAATCTTAAGTGAAGTATGAAATTAAAGTACGATTTCAACTAAACATAGTCAAAATATATCAGACCATGGCAAATTTATAATCTGTGAGTCTCGTTAAAATACCTACAGAATTTAAGTTATGTATATCAAAATTATTTAAGAATATTTAATACCTAAAATAATATTTTTTAAGATGGAAATGAACTTGAAAATAATAATATTTTGTACATTTTGGGATAAGTTCAAATTACTTGTCTACTTAAACTAGTATGTTTTGAATTTTTACAGACTTGAGTTAAATTCAAAACGTATTTAAAATATTTCAGAAAAATCTTATTTTAAGTTTTCTGGACCAAACTTAATATAAGGTTTTTTGTCTGACTTTTGAAAAATTCGAAAACTAGAAAGCTTATGAAATCATTTGTACTTGAATATGCTTTGTTTAAGTACGGAAATCTTTATTATTTTTTCTAAGTGTACCACTCTTGGGCCTGGCTAGTTGAAATGGTCGATTGGTCGGCAAACGACGCCACCGCGCCCAATTTACAGTTAGTTTAAATTAATTAAATGAAATGCACTTAATTAGAAGGCAATTTCTATAGACATCGCAACTTGTTGAATGCGAACTCGCAACTCGCATTTGGATTTGGATTTGGATTTAAATTTGGATTTAGTTTTCGACTTCGACTTTAGAGTCTGTTTGCTGGCTTCGAACTCGGCAAGTGCATGACTTTTGGCTGCCCAACCTAAAAAAATGAAATCAGGTCAAGACAGGCCAACAAATCGACAACGAAGACAGCAACAAATTTTATTTGTTGGCCGACAGCCGCAATCGATCGCACGTCAAAAACTGGAGCCAGACAGACCGACAGAAATATGGTTTTTCATTTAAGCCAGGTCAAGACGCCCAGAAAGTTGACCCAAGCCGAACGCCAAAAATGAAAACGAAAACGAAAAACGAAAAACGAATTCGATAAATAAAAAAAAAACACGCCATTTGTAAGGGCATCAAACATTTTGACCAGGCCATCATCAAAGCTGCCAGACAATTTGCTGGTAATATTTTTCTTATTGTTTTCCAACGCGCAAAGATCAAAACAAAACGAAATACACTAACAATAAATAATAAAATAAAATAATAAAAAAGAATAGGAGAAAAAGATGCGCCACACCCGCAACGTAAAGTAACCCAAAATAAAGCTAAACTTAACAAATGGACAGCCAGAAATTAAAGGCATTGTCTGGCCAATGGGTCAAGTGCTGACAGCCAATGTTCGATGTTGCGCTTGGCGTGTGGCATGTAGCTTGTGGTAAGAGACAAGAGGCAAGAGGCATAAGGCGTGAAGCGTGTGGCATGTGCCGCTTGCAACTTTTTGATGATTGAACGCCTCATTTTTAATTTTTTTTTTGTCTAGATTTCATTTCCAAATAATTCGAACCAGGGAATCAAACCGAAACAAATATCGGTTCCGGTTCCGGTTACGGTACGTACCGAAACAACTATTTCGGTAAACGGTTCTATTTCGGTTTTTTCCTTTCGGTTCCGGTATCAGTACCGGTACGTACCGGTACAGCAATTAACTTAAAACAAAAAAAAATTAAATGGTAAAAAAGAAAAATATATAAACGGATTTGTACATACATACGAATTATATGTTCGTATTTTATCGAGACAAACCTATCTTAAATTTAAAGTTATTTTTTAATAAAAAACAGTATTGTTAAAATAAATATATATGGAAAACAACTACAAAAAATTTAAAAAAGTGTACCGAAAGCGTACCGGTACAAACGTTTCGGTTTTCGGTTCTTACAAAAATATTTATTTCGGTTCCGGTTCCGGTTCCGGTACTCAAATTGAAACGGTTAATTTCGGTTAACGGTTCCGGTACCGGTTCCGGTATTATTCCCTGATTCGAACTATTATTTAGCTAAGTGTATTTTTGAACAAAAGAATATTTTCTTAAATAATGACATTGATATCGATGATATATCGAATATTAGTGATTGATTATTTATTAAATTATTATAATAGAAAATCAATTTTTTTGGTTTTTCCCAAATGGAGAAAATATTATTTTTAACACCTGCAGACTTTCAAAACTTGCAAAAAATAACATAAACAATTTTTAAATCCCTCCCTTTCAAAACTCTTTCCATTTTAAAATTTATTAATTTAATTTTAACTTTAAGCAATCGACAAAAAGATACTAGCTTAAAAGTATATATAAGCTTAAAAACATTAAACTACATTTTACTACACTTAAAAAACTCAAGTTTTGAAAGTATTATTTTAAAGAAAAAGTTTAAAAAATGCATTAATAATCAATTTATTTACAGTAATATTTAATATAAAAAATTTTAGTTAAACATAATTCAATTAGTAAGAGGAAAATTTAAAAGAATAAATTAAGATTTATACATATTTGGGTTCATTAAACTATTTAGAAAATGCATTACAGTAATTAGATAAATAGTCAAGTCAAGGAATTTTAATCGTTAAGATTAATATTTAAGCACAAAAATTTAGATAAATATTTTAATTGATGTGTAAGTATCAAATTGTTATACCGCTAAGTTAGTTTCTTAAGTTTTTAGATTTAATTTTAAATAGTCAATGAAAATCTTACTTTCGATTTTTAAAGCTTTAAGTACACGTTAATTATAAAACTAAGTAAATAAAAAAAATAAATATTGGAAGAAAGCCACGACTTATAAATTAGAAAATTTTAATGGCTATTGTTACTTTAAATGCTCCAAAATATGGCCTAGAGTGATGTTTTAAGATATACATCGTTACTTGAAATCCTTAGCCAGTTCATCCATAGAAAATGCCCTCGAAATGCGGCAATTTAATGAGCTCGAAAAAGAAATGAAATTATTGCAAACTTTTTGCCCTAGCCAACGCCTACGAGATGGGTGAAAGTTGTTGGTCCAAAAAAAAAAACGTGCGCTCATTTTTGACACTCAACAACAAAAGTGCAGAGAGTCGCACTTGAATCGCACTTGAATCATTCAGTGGCCTACTGAAAATCGTTTTCAATTAAAGCCCGAAACGTGCTGAAAATCAAATTAAATGCACACAAAGCGAACGCTAAAAATTTTGATTATTTGTACAGCTCAAATTAGAAGGAAAGTCGCCAATGCAAGTCCAAGTCGAAGTCGAAGTCGAAGTCGAAGTCGAAGTAATCAACCTCATCATCACCTTTTGTGGCAAACTGGCGTGCTGCCAAAGTAGGTTGAACTGACCGTCCGGGTGACCCACAGCATCAACTACAACCACAACCACAACCACAACTACAACCACAACCACATCGACTTTAACAACCACATCCACAAATGCCTCATTGATGTGGCAGTTTGGCTGCATTTGGTCAGTGAGATGCCAGAGTTAGATGAAAGCATGCCGAGTTGTCGAGAAGTAAGTGCTCTATGTTGAGCCGAGTGCCAAAGTAATTAGTCTACTACTCGCAAAATAAAATTGGAAAAATTTTGAAAAGAAAAAAAATAACAAAAATAACATAGAAATTTGGGCAAGCTTGCAGTTCCGCATAGCTGATTATTAGGCCCAAATGCCAAACATGGGCCAAACAAATCGACTTAATTGATTAACATTCGAAATGTTTGAAATGTTAAACGATTTTCAAAATGCACTTCAACATGCTTCATCATCTTCTGGGGCTGTCTTTTATCTATTGTCTGCTATCTTCTATCTTCTATCATCTACCTTCTGTCGCTTCATCAAAGCGAATCAAAGCAAATAACAGCTAAAAATAAATCAAACCACAATCGTTTGTTGTTGTCGACGCCATCAATCAGAGTTGAGCAGATGAAGATAAAGCTGATGATGCTGATGCTGCCTCTGGATCAAGTAAATCCAATGGGGCCAAAGGCGTTTTACAGTTTCACCGAGAGGCCAATCCATATGTAGATGGCTAAAAATAAACAAAACACAGTCAAGTGAATAAGCCACAACAAAACAACTGGCAATCAATAATTGAAGTTAATAATATCCAACAAATAACGAAGAAATAAACAACATTTCAGCTACAATTGAACACACAAATAAAAGAATTAATGTAAACCTATTAGTGAAAAAAACACTAATTTCAACATATTACACTTAAATAGACAACATATTAAGACCATAAATTACACACTATGATGTAACTAAAAAGTTCACTTAATTTAATAAAATAAACGGTCTTTAAATAAAATTACAAACTCCAAATTAAGTTTTATATATATTATACTTATTTTAAGAATTAGTTTAATTTTATTTAATTGTATTGCATTAAATAAGCTCCATATTATTTTCCAATTAACTTAAAATCAACGATTTTTAAAGGTTTCTACAATACTCGGTACTTCTCGTTTCTCTGAATCATATGTGCTCAAATATAATTATCTTAATTTATTTATTGAAAAAGTGAGTTTTATTTTAAGAATATTTCTATACAATTTTGTGTTTTTTTTTTTATATTGAACTATTTTCTAATACTAATTTTTTCTTTACAGTATATGATTTATATTTAATATTAATTTAATGTTAATTCTTTACTTAATTATACCCGTTACTTATAAAAAATAAGTATAAGGGTATATTGTGTTCGTTGGAATGTGCGTAACAGGTAGAAGGAGGCATCTCCGACCCTATAAAGTATATATATTCTTGATCAGCATCAATAGCCGAGTCGATATAGCCATGTCCGTCTGTCCGTCTGTCCGTCTGTATGAACAAAAGGATCTCAGAGACCATAAGAGATAGAGATACCAAACTTTCACTAAAAGACTTCTATATACCCCACGCAGATCAAGTTTGTTTCAAATTTAAGCCACGCCCCCCTCCGCCCCCGCAAATAGCGAAAAACAGTCTGAACAAAGAAATCTCAGAAACTAAAAGAGATAGAGTAACCAAATTTGGCACACAGATTTATATATACCTCACGCAGATCAAGTTTGTTTCAAATTTAATCCACGCCCCCATCCGCCCCCGCAGTTTTTAAGATAATACGTTTTTTGTGATTATTACCGTTATCTATTAGCATTATCTATTATCCCACTAAATCGCATCAAGATCGGACATGTAGAACGACAGTTATGGCGAATTAAAGTTTTCAGAGAAAAACAAGTATTTTCTTTAAAGTACTTTTCAATATATTAAAGTAAGTAACGGGTATCATATAGTCGGGATCTCGACTATAGCCTTTCCCGCTTGTTTTTATACTTAATAATTTTTTCTTCGCCGACTGCTTTTAGTCGGGCATTAATAAATAAATAAATAAATATTCTTTGAGCCAGCGACTTAAAAAATTTCAATTAAAGCAAATATTTAAATCATAAACAAAACTGGAATGCCTTAAAAGCTTAGTTATTTCATAATTAAAAGATTTATTAATACATAATTTAAATAATAAGTTACATACAAATTAAAGAGAGTTGATAAAATTAAATAATTATTTTTCTTTTTGATTAAGAACTTAACACGTTGCATTATGCACTCGTAATTAGTTGGCAAACGAGCTTAAAGTGTGACCAGACTCAAATTGCAATCAAGTCTGATTGAACACCTCAAAATGATGAGCACGTAATGCAGATTTTCAATGGCAAAGAGAAGGAGATGAGAGAGAAAAGAAAACAATGCTTGTAACCTGGCCCATGTCCTCTTGGCATCCTTGTCGAGCTTAATGAGGGCAATCGTAGCAGTTGCAGTTGCCACATGCAACATGCAACATGGAGAGACGTAAGACTTAACACGCCCCATCACTTGATGGCCCGAAGTTTGCACAAGAAATTAAAGCTCGCAACGATCGAATCAACTCGAATCAACTGGAATCGAATCGAATGAGGCTGAGAAGGAATACCCATAAAGGCGAAATCAAGTCCCCTTTGCTGCAATGATGTCCATGTATCAGTTGTGCATCTACTTGCCCTTAAGTAAAGTACAGTATCTTGTTGCAACTTCATTTCGTGGCATGGCCCCAAATATTTTTGCATCGTTTCGGCTTTGCTTTGGCGACCACAACATAAGTAACAACAACAACAACAACTACACTAACAATAACAACATGCATGTTGCATATTTCGGTTTCGGCCTTGTTGTTGGCCGAGAAGACTGAAGACTGAAGACTGGCAGGGAAGACAGAAGGCAGAAGACAGGCCCAAAATTATTTTCTCTGCCTCGTGTAGGTTTCGCTTACGTTTTCTGGCTTGGGTGTTTTTATGTTCTTATAATGCGACTTATCAGATTTTTGCCAAGCTGACAATGGCCGAAAAGTGGCCGTTGCAAGTCCCGGTGGCAACAACCGCGAAGGTTAAAGCAGAGGTGGCAGGAAAGGGGCAGGACAAGGGGATAGGGGACAGGGAACAGTCTCAGTTGCCGGTTCTGTTGCGGTTTTAATGCGTGCGCCGCTGCCTTGTGTTGTATTAAATTTTGTTTTCCCTTTACAGCATACAAAAAAAAAAAGAAAAAAAAAAAAAAAAAGATTCCCCCTCGACACGCGTCTTTATTTTTTATTTTTTTCCCCATTTTTTGGCTCATTTTTGACCCTCGTACATGATCTTTCTGATGATTTTCAATAAAATTAAATTGAAAATAAAAATAAAATAAATTTTTATGTTATTATTATGTTGACGCCGCACTGACGATGCTTCCAAGAAGATCGCTCCGATTGTTTCGAAAACTCCTTTAAAAAATGTACACAACTCTTGCAGGTATGTACTTGATATAACAATTCAATTAGGCTGCAATTTATAAAATATGTAAAGGGAATTTAGTTTATTAAAATGTAATTATTGGTGTTCCTAAAACCAAACAATCAATGGTTCTGATAGTAAATAGCTTGTTAAGAGATTAGATAAAATTTTGGAATAATTAAATTAAATTTAATTTAATAAAACAATCAGAGAATTTATTTACTTCAAAAAATATAACAATATCATAAAATGTTGAAGATATTTTAAATAAGTTTAAGTTTGAAAATGAAATCTTTGAGTTTTAAAATCAGTTGTCATTAAAACTCTTAAAAATTCCAAAACAAACCTAATGTTTTTTTTAACTTTTTATAAAATTGTTATCATTATTATATTGTCTGTAAGATCGAGATTTTCTACATTTCCTTAACATTTTTATTGTTGTCAGCTTGTTACTTTTTAGCATTGAAATTAAATTTTAATTTTCCCATAACCTCTATCAAAGTGAATAAGGTCATTTATAAAGTATCATCTTTCTTCTTTGAATATTTATAACTATTTTAGTGCCACATCCCGTCGCTTGTAATGATCGTTAATTGTTGCAACTTGTTGTCCTGCCGCATTTCGCATTTTCGGTTTACGGTTTTCGGTGTCGGTGTTTTGCGCTTGTCAAATATTTGCAAATCGCTTTGACATCTGGTTCGACAACTTGTTATCGTTCGTCGTATCGCTCCCCCTTCATTCCAGTCTCCCTGTTTGTCCCAGACTTCCAGTCGAGTCGCACATATTTCGTTTTTAATAAATTGTAGCACAATTTGATATGGCAACGCCATGACAAACCACGCCCCACCTCCGCCCACGCCCCCGGCTTCTGCTTCTGCTTCAGCTTCAGCTTCGGGTTAAGTTTTGAGCTTCAGGTTTTACTTAGTCGCTTATTGCAGCTGTCATGAGTGCAATGCAAAAAATGGCATAAAGTCTTTGATTAGGCGTGGAAAAATATTGTCGGAAAGCATTTTAATCGTTTTGATTAAAAGCCACCACGCCTAATTAGTTGGAAATTTTGCATCTAACCGGTTTTGGTTGAACAAATTAATATATATATCTGTACCTTACAGCCAGAGAAAAAACATATGCTAGTAACAATAAATCTGATTTGATTTGATTAGATTACATTTAAATGGGGAATGTATTAACATGTAAAATAAAACACTTTGATTAAACAGATTATATATCTTAAATGAATAAAGTAAATCCAAACTGGATTTAAAAATTATTACATATTATATTCAACATTAAATTTTTCTTATTTTGGAAATTAATAATAGTTCACTAAATTATAATAAAATTAAATATATTTCAAGCAATTCTCATATATATTCGCAAGGTTTCTATGTGTATTTTTCTCTGGGTGTACGTACGAGTATAAACTATATACTTTACTGAAGTATTGACAGTACAGAGTACAGACCGAATGGAGTAGGCAGGTAGTCAGTTATTCAGGCCTTTTGATTGGCCTGCAAAAATAAACCTTTCGTCAATAGTTGCAGTTGGGACACATGTGCGGGCAGCCAATTTAACAAATAATTCATAGAAAACATAAATCGCGATAGCGCCATGACTGCCACATCGTCATGCCTGTCTGAGCATTGTGACTTTGACTGCAACTCTGACTGGCAGCTGTGTTTGCCACAAATTGTTGCCAATTGTTTGCCTAAACAAATAAACAAAAATCTTTCAAACTCGGCACGCCCATTATTGTAAATATTTTCGCGTTTTTGTATTTTGTTCTAATTAATTTTTTGTATTAAAGCAGCAACTGCGCGCACTCGCCAAGCATTCAACACATTGGCCGATAAGCATCGATCGGGCCAACTGAATTGAACCAAAACCAAAGCGAGCACAACGAACACGGACGAAGGCAACAAACGACATTGGTAACTCTGGACGATTAGCAATGGGGTCTATTGAAGGAACACGTGCTCCATAGTGTGCCATAACAGTGATCGAAAATTCGGGCAAAGATTGCAGTTAATAAAATATGCACACTAGTTTGTATTTTAATGATTTAAATTATTTTAAATTCCATGCACTTAAATTGTTGTCAATTTTTGTCATTTTTTGTACATTATACTCAAAATTGTACACTTTATTTTTATTTTGATGCCAAACATATACAAATTATTCTGCATAGAAATAATTTTAAAAATACTCTGACTAAATAAATAAAAATCCCTCTCTAACACTTTTTGAAAGTTTAAAAGCAGCCCTCGGTATCGTCAGTGCACACATAACAAAAACGTGCCACTGTAGCAATGACTTGCTGCAGCGGCAACAAATAACAACAACAAATGCTTTTAAATCGAAAATTGTTGATTGAACTCAAGTTCGTTGCCTAAGTCTTTCGTTCGACTACTTATTTAACGAATGCAACAAAACAACGAGGCGACCGTCGCCTGTTGCCTGTTGTTTTTGCAGCGTGACACCAAACTGTTGTAGTAATTAATAATAGCAGCCGGCAACAACAAATTATGCTTTTAATAACTGTAAATTTGTAGTTGTAAAAATTTACGATTTAATTGCTAAGCGTTTTGAATTTATTATAAGTGCTAAGTTATTTTACAATTTTCATATTTCGTGCTATTTAGTAAACTGTCAATGTGTGTGTGAGTGAGTGTGTGTGTGTTTGTGTTTGATCGTGAGTGTGTGGCCTGTTTTTTAAAAGCTTTTGACCTTAGATTGAGTCGACCAGAAGAGACCACCTAAGCAGCTTCAGCCTCAGTTTCAGTTCCGAATACGCAGTCAGCTTTGAACTAGACCTCGAATACTTAGCCAAAAATGGAGTACATCCACATCGTAGTACGATATATCTTTGCTATTGCCTTGATAATTTAATGTCGCTGGAAGAAACGTCAGGTGCATTGAAAACAACAACAACATTGTCTTATCCATTCCATATTCAACTGCGTCTTCGCATTTGACCAACATCTGGTGTTGAATTAAAATCGGACTGTCCCAATGGTCAACTGCTTAGCATTTGCCTACTTTTCTTATACTCTTGCTCAGGGTATATTAATTTGGTTACCTTACATGTTACACATTTTTCTACTGAGTATCATCAAAAAATAACAAATATATTTAGTTCGATTATTTTAAAATCATTGCTTAATTATATCAACAATTATTCTGCGTTATTACAGAGTTTTGCATTACTGCAAATTATACAATTATTGGAAAATGTACATTTATAAATCAGACCTGTTTCTAAAATCAAGAATATACACCTTAAATATTTTATTTTTAAGGTAACACAATATTAACAGAAAACCCACAATTTAAAATAAAATTATTCGATCTTAAGAACATAATTTCATGAAGTGTTTTTTAGAAAAAATGTCCTTCTTTTGCTTAAACCTTTTGTGTTATCAGAACTATTTTATCAAAAGCGAGATTATAAAATATATCGAAAAAAATATTACTTTTAAATTTGATCTCTACTCGCTGCTAGGGTATCTAATCTTCTTCAGTAAATAGTTAATTATTCTATCTGACTGATTTTTTTTGTAGCTGTCACTGGTCACTTTGGCTCAATCGTGCTCGTCGTTGTCTTCGCTATCGCTATCACCGTTTTGTTTAACTACAATTACTTATTTAATCATAATTTTGTTCGCGTTTCAACAATCATCAATCATCAAATGCAATGCCGACAGCGGCCGGCTAAATTCTGTGACTGGGCCAACTGTCAGCCTGACAGATTGGCCGCTTTCAGCGAGAGCAGGAAACCGGAGAAGGAGAAGTTGCAGTTGCAGTTGTTGCTGAAGCCACTTGGCCAGGCCAAGTGGAATGCGCTGCATGCCTCAGCAATGTGGCAGCTCTTCAACAGCAACAACAACAATAACAATCGACACAACGTCAGCTTCAGCTGTTTAGCGCAAAAAAAAAGTAGCGTCAGCGGCAGCAGAACGCCACAATTATCTAGTCAGCAGTCAGTCAGTCAATCGGCTCGTTGAACTTGCAACCGCTGCGGCGCTCCATGCTGTACACTGAAAGAAAAAAATCAATTTTAAATTTGAATTTCAAGTTACTAATTTTAATTAAAAATACCTTAGGTATTTAGGATCGATTTTTAGCTAAAAATATTTATATAATTTGAAAATCCAGCTTAATATTTTTATGCATAATATATATATATATATATATATATATATATATAAATAAATATTAGTAAGCGCATTTCAATAATTTTTAAATAAATACTCAAATTTATTTACTATTTTACGTTTTTCAGGAGATAAATTTAGTAATTTTGATTGAGATTCAAAATAAATGTTTATTCCATTTTTAATTTATTTATATTATTTGATACGTTGATCACTCTGTTTTGCGATCTTTAATTTTTACGCGTCCAACAATTCAATTCAAGATATTTGAAGTTATAACATTATTTGGGTTTGATTTTATTTCAGACTCCTGAAATTTCTCTCAGTGTAGCCTGCAACAAGAGCTGTAGCGGTGTTGATGCCTTTTGCCGCAGTTCCCGCTACGATCACACAAATCAATCGATCACGTTTTATACTTGGTTTTAGAGACGAGAATAAAAAAAGTCAAGTAAAAACTGAAGCGCAACTGAATGAACTTTCCAAATGGGCAGCGCAGCTCGCGAAATGCTGTCGGCGTCAACAGAGCAGCTGCCGTTGCAGTTGCAGTCGCAGTCGACGTCGCAGTGGCAGCATCGGGTAGATGGATTGATTGATTGCCTGAAACAGTTAGCAGACATTGTCTGGCCGGGGCTTATTGCTATTTATGATCTTGATCTATGGATCGAGGGCAAAAGCACATGCGGCGACGTTGTTGTTGTTGCTGTCGTTGCTGTTGTTGCTGCTGTTGTTGTTGTTGTTGTTGTTGTTGCTGTTGCTGTCGTCGTTGTTGTCGGGCAGCCAGTGCACATGCTGATAATCAGCACGAAGTCAATGCCGAAGTTGCAGTTGCAGCTGATAATGATGCCAGTGCATTTTGGCCTTGATTGTGGCTCTCTTGGCCGTGATTTGCTCTGTGTTTCAATCATGTTCGAGTGCAATCAACGCTCAGTGCAGTTACCGCCTAGTTTTTGATTGAAAATATTTTTTGGAAAATTGTTACAGAAAGCAACCTTAAAGGGTAACACATTTCCCCTTCTTCCTCCTCCCTTTTCACCGCCAACTTGGCTCGAACCAACGGTGCACAGGTTAAAGAGCTGCTTGGTGTTAAGTGCACGATAATCGATTCGATTCGATTTGATTTGATTTGATTCGTTGCAAACTCCAGCTCTAGTTATTTTTTGGGGGCTGTTTCATGCCTCAATTTTGGTGTTGGCGTTAAACGGCCAAAAGCGAAAATTGGCTATTTATGGGCCACAGTTTTTGCTCTCGCTGTCAGTTGTTGTTATAACTGCAGCTATTGCTGACAGTCAGCAGACAGGAAACCATTTATTTGCATGCGCATAAAAAAAGAATCCATTAATGTATCGTATTAAAACCCATTACATCAGCTCGATTTTTTTGGCCCATAAGAAGGTGAATTGCCAAATGGCAAATGCACCAAAAATAAAATTACAAAACTAACAAGACAAACATTTTAAAATGGCAGTGATAGACTACAAAGTACTCAGTAGATGATTTAATCACAATGAATAACTCTTACTAATTGAATTATTATAAAATAAATATAAATTTAAAAACAAATATAGCTTCTAGTTGTAGATATTAAAACTCAACAAATTTAAAATAGGTATACATTTTTATTTTCAATAAAACATTATGAACTAATACCTAAATTTAAATTTGAATTTAAAAATAAATTTATTAAACTTAACATTAATTATTCTAGTTTTATTACGACTTTTTAATAAAACTAAAACTAATTTAATTTTATTCCAACTCATTACATTAAATCGTTTTTACATTGATATACAAAAATCTGTCTTACAATTTCCACTTTAAGTTTATATGTACTTTATCATATTTACCAACCGAAGCTAGGATAGACACTTGGCTCTAGATCCCGATAAAAAATATATGTATCATTTACAGGGTCGAAAATGACTTGTTATATAAATTGCACATATAACACCTTTTTTGCAGCAGGGTAAAAAAAATAAGAAATCACAAGATCGACAATTTTCGAGTTTCAACTGTGTTTTAATTACGCATGTGCCAAAAAAGCCGGCAACGTTAAAAAGATTTTTTTTTAAGGTTTGATTTTTTGCTTCTTGTCGGCAATCAATGAAATGAAAAGTCAATAAAAATCGGCAGTCAGTCGCATGCACGAGCCAAAAAGTTATCATTGCGGCTGAGCTTAAGGTGCCGACCAAACTCAACAACAACAGCAACAACAACAACAACAACAGTGACAAAGACAACGACAACGACGTGTTAAGTAGCATTTTATGAGATCATTTGAAATGACGATGACGGCGGCAACGGAAGCGGCAACTGTTGCAGGTGCGGCCAGACTTTGGTGTAGCCGCAGCAGAGCGACGAAGCGTCAGAGTGTCAGACTGACAGTCAGTTAGCATGCTAATTACATGCCGGCAACATGTCGCCAAGTGGCTGCTGCAAATTTGATGCAGATCGCATTTTTTTTTTGTCACACACGCAAATCAAAAGACTTCGGCAACGAACTTGCGCAATATTTGAAATGTGTGAAGAAACCAGGGACTAAATTAATCCAAATAAATCAATGTGAAGGAAATAATCTACAATAAGATGGATAGCAACAATGTTATTATTTTAGTCGTAATTATGAAAATAAGTAATCTTAAGAGCAATTTATATTTAATTTTGATAAATAAGTAAAAATAATTATGCAAATATTAAAGTGCACAATTTATTTATATATTTATAATTATTATTACTAGTTTTTATTTTATTTAATAATTATATTATTTAGTTATTTTTATTGTTTAAGTTTCTTAGTTTTCTGATTTTTTTATTCATATACTCAATTTTCAAATCATAAATAAGTGTAATTTCATAAATGTTAAATAGCTTAAATATAATTTATTCTTGCATATTTTTAATAAAATAGTAATATTAATATAAGTGGAATTAAAAATAATTTTTTATTTTATTTTTTTATTTTTTATTTTTTAATACGGTTGCTCGAAGAAACTGATTGAGTTCATAGGTTGTATACAACTTAATGAATTAATTGGTAATTATGTAATTCACTCGCTTGTGAACATAGAACTCGGCAGCCGTTTTAAGCGTTAATGATTTATTTAAGCCATGTGGATAGACGATCCCGACCCCGACCACGACCTTAACTGATTGCCCGCTGGGCAAGCTGGGTGGGCGTCATGGTCGCTCATTGCCGCACCCAAAACGCAACCGCCTGCGTGGTGGCATTGGCAGCGACCCAGTCGGACTGACCCCCCCCTTACCACTCCCACTCCCACCTATCGTCTATCGTCTATCGTTGGTTGCGTATCTGCGCCTCGGGTGCAAAATGAAATCGACATTGAAGGCGCTACCACAAAAATTGTGTGTGTCGATTGTCGATTGTCGGTTGTCTGTTGTCTATTGGATGTTGGCCATTTCCGTTCAATTGCGGCTAACATGATATCGCACATTTCAATCAATTTACTTATTATTATTGCCGACATCGACATCAACGGTTTTTTTTGCTCTCGGGCCATTCCCGTTAGTATAATAGACCATAAAGGTGCGCTCGATAGATTCCAAATGAAATTTCACTGGCCCAAAACCACAAAATGTATTTCAAATACAAAAAAAAAAACCAAAAAAGAAACAACAAAAATCTTTAGGCCAAAGCGTGAGATGCGACCACATGCAAATTTTGTACACAACACGAACAGAAAGAAGAAGTCCGTTGGATTCAAAGTCGAAACCAAATCGTTTTTGCCTGACTGACACTTGTCAACATTTTCGGTTCCTTCGGCAAAAGTATGCAAATATGTGTCAAGACCCGATGGCAATGGCAGAGTCATGTCAACTTCTTGACAACAACAAATGAAGATCAACGTTGCCTTATTTATTTTATATGCAACACATGAGTCTTAAATCTCTCTCTGTCTCTCTGTCTCTCTCTCTTTCTTTCTCCTTCTCTCTTGTTGAGCTTTTACGCCCCTGCAACTGCAACTGTTGCGACTTTGGCTGCAGTCTGCTAGAGCACTTGGTAAACACTTGGCTCGGAAAAACTTAAGACAACAACAACAACAGCACAAACGGCAGCAGCAGCATCGCACGGTGGGACAATTGACATAATTTATTCATTTAGAAAATAAGCATCCTTAAATATAACAACGATATAATCTGTCTTTTTTTTCGATTTTATAATACTATATAATAGATTTTTTTGTATTTAAAAATAAAAAAAAATACAAAAAAAATGCATAATTTTTATTAACAATGAGTATTAAGTTGGTTATTTACAATATAATAAATAGAGTCCTATTCTGGTGATAAAGATCATATCTTAAAATTAAATCTCATTTTGGCTATTGCTAAATATTAAAATATTTGAAACATGTACTGAGCTATGAAAAATATTTTAAGCTACAAAATACGCATCAAGTTTTAGAACAACTGTGCCAATTTACAATCACATTTAAACCAGTAATTAACATAAAATTATATTTTGAATTACATACTAAAATAATAATGGTTGATTTGTAGAAAATATGATAATCTTTGAACTAAGTGGAAATTGATTTATAAAAAAATTGTGTCGTAAAAATAAAAATGATATTTAATAATTTTATTTATTTATCAAATGGGTAGGAATTGTTATATATTCTAAAATTTTAAATAAATATAGATCTGTACGAAAAATGTTTAAATGTGAAAAAGAGAAATCGTTCTAAAACTAGGATAAAGGAACTAGTACAACAAAGCATAGTTCAAGACATAGTTGAAAGGTTTAGTAGAGAGCTAGAGTTTTGCTGGTGTGATTCAGTGCAGCGAAGCTAATTTATCTTTTTGTCCCACTGTGCCTCGCTTGCAATGGCAACACATTTTTCGCGCCCAATAGTGTTGGAGGCGTTTTGTTGTCCACTTAGAGACGAGGGTCTGTCTGTCCGACAGTCCAACTGTCCGACTGTCGGTCTGTCTGTCTGTCTGTTAATCTGTCTGTTGGTCTATCTGTTGGTTTCGCCAGCTAGGCAGCCTTTAAGCGTCTTAGGCACACGTCAGACTGTCGCTTCTGTCGGTTTTTTATTTTTTTTTTGGCGTGTGTTGTTGCAGTTGCAATTGCAATTGCAGTTGCAGCTTGTTGTTGTCTGGCTTTTGTTGTTGTTGTTGTTGTTGTTGCTGTTGGTGCTGTTGTTACTGCTATTGTTGTTGATTGTGGCATTTTGATTGATTTCTTTTGACTTTTGGCAGCAATCGCAAATATTTGGTAATCCTCCTCAGTGGAGACAACAAGACGCTTCATCAGCAATTTTAATGCATACGTTAACGTATTTTAACACCTTTGAAATTGGCATCGGTTGCAATCGGTTTTTGCCGTTGACTATTTTTGGTATTTTAATGCCAGCTTTGTGGCAACTTTCTACACACTCCGATAGAGTTGAAATCTGCCAGCTCTTTTGGGACTATGGGATATTCTGCACAGTGTATGTGAGTGAGTATTTTTTTTCTTAAAAGTTGATCAAGCAAATTGACCATAAACTTGATTTCTGTGCACATTCAGCGACAATTTGTCACAAATTCTGGCAGTCTCGAGTATTAAGGTCAACGTCAGTGTTTAATTGAACACCTGGACGACCACGCGGACCTCGATGACGATGACGATGACGATGACGCGGTCAACAATTCGGCCGATTGTCTGTCTGTCTGACTGGCTGACAGTGAGTCATGCGATTGGTTCCAAGGCAAGGGCAAGACTTTTGCATTTCAGAGCTTTAATAAATTCCTGCATATTATTATGCACTCAATTTCCAGCAATAGTCAACAAAGTATTCAAAAGAAACAAAACTTCAAAAAATATTGCTAAATCCTTTCAAAATATGATATATGTTTAAGTTGAATTGAAAATGAACCCGATATCAGGTAAAGAATTATTTTTTTACAAAATTAATTAAATTTCAGTGCAGAATGAACTAAGAAGCGGAATTATGATTTTTGTTTAGTTCTACTTTATTTTTTACAATAAAATGAAAAGAACCAAACTAAAAAAAAAGTTGTTTTATACCAAATACGTTAAAGGAGTTTTCAATTTGGCATTAAAATCGAAGTCGAGACTCATAGGACAATAATATAGTTTTTTTTTTTAATAATAATATTGATAATTTTGATAATATATATTTAAAGAAACATTCAATGTATCCTGACCTCGATTTTCCGAACTAAAAAAATAATTATTCCCAGTGTAATTTAATTGTTTTATGTTTAGGATTGAATTACAATCTTAAAGATTTTTCTATGATCCAATGGTCCCAATGATATCTTAAATGCAAAAATAAATAAATAAATTTATGTGCATTTTTCCTCGTCTGCTTTTTTTGGTGAAATTTTCGAAAAGTTAAAGCAATTTTCGGCTGTTTTAAATAATATTTTTTTTCTAAGTGTAAATTCAAAGTGTAAAATACTCGAAATGCGATTCAAAGATTATAAGATGGGGAAAGCATTTCTTTCTTTAGCTTTGAAGTTGACTGATGCTTTTTTGTGCAGGTGTTGGTTGGTTTTGGGCCTTAATTCGTTGATGCTTGTTGTCTGGATTTAGCATAATTTGGTTGTTTTTCTTGTGGTTGCGCCTCAATTCTCAATTCTGTGGCTGAAATGAGTTTTCGTGCTGTTCGTCGTGATGTTGCGGTGACTTCCTGACAGCCAATTTGCATTTGGTTTTATGTGCCACAACAACAACTACCACAACAACAACAACAACAACTGTGACTTTTGTGGCTGAAGAAGTCTACAAGTGATTCAGGCATACATTGACATAGAACCGCAGCAACTCTACACCAAACACGAACAGTGCCAAAAGAAATCCGACACTACAAAAGCGCCAGGCCAGTCGAAAGTCCTCCACATTCAAGGGACTCATTGGAATCGGTGAACTATAGTCCTTGAATTGCATTTTTCCCGCTTTAATCAGATCATAAAGGCTGTATTTCATCCAGTGCATAAGAAGTCCCGACTGCTGAGTCCTCATGGTATATAGCTTCAATACATCCCGATATATTGAGCTATCTGTCAGCAGTATGCTATCTGGAGTACTTCCGTGCAGACATATGTCGGAATACCGAAAGAGCGGACGTTGAAAGTGTCGCTGTAGTTCCTCAAACAGAATCCACTTAGTCGAGGTTATACTGTATGCCCAACTGGTGTTGAGGGAGCTTCGCATTCTGAAGAACTCAGCTAGACTGTCAGTCAGTCTAAAAGCCGACGCATATTTTGCTCGAAAGTCATCCGACAACATTTCGAATTCAGCTCTTAAACCAAAAATGTGTAGATCTGACTCCAATAAATCATCAAAGCTGTTGATTTGGATTTTCTGTGGACGCCGAATCAATAAATGATACAGTTGAGCCAGACAAAGACTTAGCAGAAAAAGAGTCAATAATCTGGGAGCTAGACGCAAGCAAAGCCAACAATGACGCATCCAAAGAGGCAGACGGTTGAATCTTATTCCACGATAGAGACAGATACAAAGATAGCTCACTAATAGCAATGTTAATGCCCTGTCCTCCAGAATGTGGTTAAATAACGAGCTCCTGCCAATAGGACGCTCTAACGGCATCATAATGCACCAATTTGCCGAATAGACGGGATAGGAATATTGTTGATACCTGTAATTAATTTAAAATATAAATGTGAAGCATAGTTTGCCAATTATAATTAAATATAAATCATAAAATATTTATACCCATTATTTAAAAATTACGTAAAAGGGTATATTGTGTTCGTTGGAATGTATGTAACAGGGAGAAGGAGGCACCTCCGAACCTATAAAGTATATATATTCTTTATCAGCATCAACAGCCGAGTCGATATAGCCCCGTCCGTCTGTCCGTCCGTCTCTCCGTTTATCTTTTCGTCTGTCTGTTTGTCTGTTGGTCTGTCTGTCTGTCCGTCTGTATCATATAGCTGCCCTAGGAACAATCGGTCGAAAATTAACTTTTAGTACAGAGTAGCTGGGCACAGGGTATCCTACTGTCGAGCTTGCCCGACTGTTGGTTGTCTTAGGAACTCAGTTCAAGGAATTACAATTTTGCGCACTCCATTTACTTACCTCACACATTTGTTCTTCATCGAAGTAGATACTAGACCAAAATCCACGGTGCCATTTCTGGTAAACTCCAATATATGAGATTCGGATAAAAGCCTTCCGGCTTTCCACGTTGGATGCAATGGGATTAAACTGGCGCCAAGATTATCGGCAAATGATTTTATAAAATGCCACATGAAACCAGTTAGATGCTTTTTGCCACTGGCATCGCGATAGAGAATTGTATTAGGTTCCGAATATCCATGCAAGACTCGCAATTCGTAGCCTTTAAGTTCCTTTAACTGATGTGGAAACAAATGATCTGCTTTTTCAATAAAATCCATACGTTGCTGGATTAACGTAAATTGTGGAAATACTTTGTAGCTGTAGAGTTTTAAGGGATTTTTACTATGTTGAAAATACAACACCACCTTGAGCATGTTTCTTCTCCATAAATATTTGAGTAGGTCCAAGGCCAAATAGTTCTCTTGTGAAACTCTTTGAAGACTTCCCAGTTCGATTAATATTCGAACATGCTGCAAATTACTTACACTTTTCAATAATCCCTCGAGTTCAGTCTTGTAGAGTTCCTCAGATAAACATGCCAGCACAAAGAATTCTTTGTTGTGTTGTTCCTTCAATGAATAATGTGGTAAATGTGTGTGCCACACCCACTGTGGCTGGGACCTGAAATTCTGTTGCTGATAACAGCTCCAATTGCACTCCAGTTTACTTGGATTATAATAAAAGATGGTTCTCTCTCCGATCATCTGCATTATCAAAGCATACAGAGGATACAATTCCGAGACACAACTCTCAGTTCCGTTAAACCACATGATTTATTGTGAAGAAGGACTAGAAAAAATATAGAATTTTTTTAAATTATTTATAAATTTATTTCAAAATAAAAAAAAATTAGTTTCAGTTAAAAATTCAAATAAATTTATTAAAACATTTTAAAATCAAGCTCAATAGTTAAAATAAATTGAATAATAAAGTCTAATAAAAGAATAAATTTAAATTGCTTATTGATTATGTGGAATGATTTATTAAATAAAGAAAAATAAATTAAAAGTGAGTATACCAACTACAACAAGCTGTAGAGTTTCTAACAGAAATGTTTCTGTTAATTCAAGAGTTTTGGCAAATAAATAACTCGACTCTTTTGTTATTTCCTACAGCTGCAGAGCTTCAAGCAAAAATATAATTCTTCAACAAGTTTTTTGTTGGCATGTCAAAGTTCATTCGGAAGTTCTTTATGTGTGTAATAAAATTTAATGATCGTCGCAACGGATCCTTCAGCTGGAGAGAAAGTTATATGAACCTCTCCCATCTCAATTTTGAGGTCAGCATGCAAAATTTTGCTGAAATTTCTGTGTCGACCTTCGAGACGCAGTGAAAAGAGTATTTTTCTTCTTTTATTTTTATTTTTTTTTTTAATAATTTGCCGCAAATTACGAGTATAAGCGTCTGGGGCCTGAGAAATAGTGTCAGCAGTCTCCAGTTCCAAGTTGACACCAAGAGCACGATTACGATTCCAAATTGTCTCACATGTCGTGCGGTTGGCAGATCAGAAGACTCCGTTGCCATCTCTGGTTCTGGAAGATATCCACTTTTCCACATTTTCAGAGGCTGATCCTCAGTCTTCAGCCCACGGTCACGGCCACATAATTTATGGATCGTGTTGTGAGAAATTTGTCAACAGATCGTGGCGCCATAAATTGTTTTTATTTCTCTCTCAACTTGTACGCCAATTGTCTCAATGCATGCTCAAGGCTTAGAAATATGGGTTCTAAAAAGTAAATAGTCAAGCCCATAATCTATTATTATATCCCAAGATTTATTTAGACATTTGTTAACTCTATCAGACATTATGATGACTCTTTTCATACCCTACAGACCTTGCGAAATGGTTATAATACCCTGGCAGTGAGATTTGTAAATAAAAATTCTTATATTAATTTAATTATTGGAAATTAATTCAAATTATTTTTAATGTATATAATAAAGAATATTTCTTAAGTTATCTTGTTTTATATATTAGGTTTATTTTTAATTTTGAATAACGCTTTTAAATGGTATATTAATTAATGGTTTTATTAATAATGCAAATAAATCATTATTCAATCATTTAAAAAATTCTTTCCTTTGTGATAAAAGCTGTCACTTTATGAAAATTCACCGTAATTGAATTGATGAATATATCTTGAGATTAAATCATTATCAAAAAAGAGACTAAACTTATGAGATTAGACACTTTATGAAAATTCATAGTTGAGATCTTAAATATTTATAAAATGGTTTTTATACCCTGAGCCCATTAAAAATGGGCAAAAAAGGGTATAATGCATTTGGCAGAATGTATGTAACAGGCAGAAGGGGGCGTGGCAGACCCCCAAAAGTATATATATTCTTGATCAGGATCAACAGTCGAGTCGATTGAGCCATGTCCGTCTGTCTGTCCGTCTGTCCGTCTGTCCGTCTGTTTGAACGCGTCGATCTCAGAAACCATAAGAGCTAGAGACTTCAAACTTGGTATGTAGGTTCCTGGATACCGTACGCAGATCAAGTTTGTTTTTTTTTTTGGATCGGACAACTATATCATATAGCTGCAATAGGAACGATACATCGAAAATGAAGTTTTTGTATGAAAAGCTTCTTTAATTTTTGAGATATCTCAACCAATCTCACACGATATATATTTGGGGTGGTATTATACATCCTGACCAAATTTGGTCCAAATCGGCCCACTATATCATATAGCTGTCATACAGTCGCTCTGCCGAAAATCAAGTTTTAGTATGAAAAAGTTTTTTGTTTTTTGAGATATCGTAACCAAACTGATAGAATATGTATCTGGGCTGGTATTATACATCCTGACCAAGTTTGGTCCAAATCGGCCTATTATATCATATAGCTGTCATACAGACGATCTGCCGAAAATCAAGTTTTAGTATGAAAAAGTTTTTTGTTTTTTGAGATATCTTAACCAAACTGATAGAATATGCATTTATGTTGGTTTTGTACATTCTGACCAGATTTGGTTCAGATCGGTTCCATATATCATATAGCTGCCCTTGGAATAATTGGTCGAAAATCAACATTTATAAAAGAGTACCTGGGCTCAGGGTATCCTACTGTCGAGCGTGCTCGACTGTAGCCGCACCTCACCGCGAGCGAAGCGAGCCGGGGGTAGGCGAGCGAAGCGAGTAGGGGGCGGAGCCCCCTTGTTATTTTTAATTTTTGCATAAAGATGTATTTTTAAGACTGTTGCAACTATTTAAAACTGACACCTGGTGGAATTCTCTATAGACAAGTCGTGCTGACAAGTTAAATGTGAGTTCTTCTCGTTTTATGCAAATAAGTCAGAGACTCAGGATCAACACTCAACACTCCTCCAAAGAGGAGTCAGTCACAATTTGTTAGCTGATACGAGTACTCGTAGTTATACTCGTACTTGGCCGCTTGTTTATTTGAGTGTTTTACATAATTCGTTGGGTTTTCTACAAAATTCTTTGCTTGTTTCTCATTTCTATGGCTCAAATGAGTCGTGTCGCTTCTTTGCGAGTCCATTTGCATTTGGTTTTCTTCTATTTTGTTAAGCAGTAGCTTTATTCGTGATAAGCTTCCAATTTATTCACTCACAACAAACCTTATTAAGCCAGAGTCGTTTCTTATTCGCGTCTAACTTCGACAGGATTCAAAATAAAACAGACATGTCGCACATCGAGGCAAACAAGCGTTACTAATTGCTTGCAGGATATCTTGGATCTAATCAAAGAAAGCTTATTGTTTTTAATCAACCATGAGATGGCAGAAATAAATCAACATGTTTATCTATAAGAATAACAACATCTTAAAGGTAAGCTCTTTTGCTGTTACAAATATTACACATACGACGTGTGGTGCCAAGCTTAAGAACTTACACAACAAGAACTTATCAACACAATTGTTTGACCTACAACCAATATAGAACTTAAGTTGGAATAATAAGTTTACAAAATTTCACGTCATGTTATTGTAAAATGTGTTTTTAAGTTCCTTAGGAATGATACGCAACTTCTCATTGCGTCATATTAAAAAAATTAAAAAATAGAAAGAAGAACTTAAACGTAGAAATATTTTAAGCTCATAAAGTTCTGCTATATTTGTATAATTTTGCCAAAAGCTCAGAATGGTTGCTCTTATAATTTTTTCCCATTTGAATGCTTAAAACATTGCTAGAATATTTATAAATATTTTGTATTTTTGAACTTATATTAGAAACTTATTCACAATAAATATGATTTTTAAATTTCGTTAGATTCGTATTATTATTTAAATTAATTTTATTTAGAAAGCATAAAATATAATGTAGAAACAAAGAATTTAAAATATTTACACAATAAATAAAATTACAAAACAAACATATTTTAATCCAATAAAAAAGCAAAAATACATTTAAAAAAAATAAAATTAAATAATTTTTAGCCAAGCATTTATATATATTATATAATTTCTAATTTGGAAAAAATATATTTTACTTTAGATTCCAAAATCAGTTCAGCGTTAATATTAGAAAGTAATGAATTTAATAATACAAAAGACTTTTTTGTCAGTCTTTATTCTAGACTGTTTATACTTAGTAAATTTGGGTTGAAACTGTTAGTCCTGTTGACTTAACGGGTGCGTTTGCTTAAAGTGTGGCATCAGCATTTTTAAGGGCTGACTTGCAACTTTGTTGTGGCTAACAATTAGGTAAAGAGCTAAAAAGCAAAAGTTGTCGACTTGGGCAATTGCTGTTGAATGTTTGACTGTTGGCTTGACCTGTCACCAGACTGGCCTAAACACTGTCCAGTTGCTGTTGTTAAGCTTGTTATTTTTATTGTAGTTATTGTTGTGGTTGCTGGCTGCCCACTTGACTGGGGACAACCAAAAAAAAAAAAATAGAAGAAGAGAAGAAGAAGCAGCAGCAAGCGTGTCGACAATGGTCAAATGTACAGGCCAAAAAGTGAAGATGCAGCTGGAAAGATGGCAAGAGTCCAAAAGACTACGACCACGAGACACTTGCATACAATGAATTGTTTGTCTTGACACACACACAGAGTGGGAGAGAGACAGAGAGATAGAGTGAGAGTGAGAGAGAGGGGAAGAGAGAGAGAGAGAGACACCCACATGGCTTTAACTCTATACAAGACTGGCAGCAATGTCCGTGTCCATGTCATCATCATCGTTACTGTTGTTGTTGTTGTCGTCGTTGTTTGTCGTGTTTGTTGTTGCCTCCATGTCCGTCCGTCTGTCCACTTGGCTGGCCGACTGCATGGCACTTGTTTTATCGTCATTTTACAAGCATTTTTCATAAATTACAGTTTATTGTTGTTTGATAAACGACGAACGGTGGGCGCTACTTGTATTTGTATTTGTTTTTTTTTTCTTGTATTAACAACAACAACAACGGCACGCAAATAAAACTCAAAACAAGAAAATTATTGTAGTTTTTATTGTAGTCGCATTAACGTCAGCAGCATTGTTGTTGTTGTTGTTGCTTCACTTCTTCTGCCTTCGCTTGATAAGTTAAGCGTTGACATCTTTATGTGCGTGTGTGGGCACTAAACAAGCAAACGAACCCAGCCTCATCATCATCATCATCATCATTTTCATCATCATCATCATCTTCATCATCATCATCTTCATTATCGACAGTTGGCCACGTAGAAGCTGTCATAAAAATCAAATAAACAAATGCGTTTACATTTTAGGGTTGACTCGCGTCTTCAGCTCTCGATGACAATTAAATATTCATGATGCACTTTTTTAATGATCATGAGAACATTTTTATAAGTGCACCTACACACTCACACACACACATACACTCAAGCTGTGTAACTGTAACGAGCAAGCTGTAAAATTGCTTTAAAAATCACAACACCAATTAAACTCTTAGCCTGTTGATATGTACTTACAATAAATAGACCTACTTTAGCATAATTTCAAGTAAATTAAAACTTAGAACGCAAAAATACATGCATTAATAAATATAGTAAAATATAAAACTTAACTAAAATATAATTAAATTATATAAAATTGATTATGCTCTAAATTATATCATGTTACACAAATACTTACATATTTTAATGATTTTCAGAGCCACAAAAATCGGCATTAATCTAATTTAAATTTTGATAAACATTTTAAATTTCAAAATATATTTTATGTCATAAATTCATATATTTAAATGTACATTTTTTATGCTAATATTTTACATATTAGAATACATTTTATTTGATTCAATAAAATCAAATCTCTTAGATATTTAAATTAAAAAACAACCAATGTTAATTTTAAATTGTTTAAGATTTGAAAAACTTATCTAAAAAAATTAATAAAATACACAATGTCAAAAATTTGATTTATTTATTATTATAAAATTATAATTATAATAAAATTTTTAGGACAATAATATTTTTAAGTGTTGATTTAGAAAAAACGTTAGACAGAAATAAAGCATGTGTTTAATTCAGAAACTATTAAAATCATTTAAGCAAGCTTCATTTGGTACCAGTATTTTTTTTTTTTTAGAAACTATTGAACAAACTGGGATGAAACTACCCTTTTTTTGTAATTTATAATATAAGAAAAAATTAATAAATAGTTTGAGTGCCAAAAAAAATATAGACGCATCGCATTGTAATCGTAGTTTCTAACAATATCTAAAATTTCCCAAAGTCATATTGAAAAATGTCTGAAAATTTGATTATTCATTACTTACATAATCCTTCGCTTACAAGTGAAAAGTAAGTGTTGTGTCCACCCTCGCTTGACAATGTCGCTGCCACACAGTGTGGCAATAAACCAAAAGTTATTCATTATGTGATTTACGAGTACCCGAATGACACCCGAGGGCGTTAATGCGCAAATTACGAATGCAAAAATGAATAAAGCGAATGATTCGTGAGAGTGCAGCAATATTTGCATAATTTTATGGCCACAAATTCCACTTAAACAACTTAATTAGATTTGGAAAAGTAAAAAGGCATATTTGAGTGCACTTAAATAAACACAAAATAAATGGGGAGCATGTCCCTTCGGGCAATTCACATTGATTTATTTGACTTGAGCGTCATTTTGGTAACAAACTAACTAACCAACTGACTGAGTAACTGACCAACTGACTAACTGACTGACTGGTTTACTTGAATGTTGGCCAAAAACGCGTTCGTCTCTAATGGCCGCTAATCTAGTTAACAGTTTTTCAATTATAGACGATTTTGTGCAGCTGATAATAAATGCGATAAAACATATTTTCGAGGCAACGCCAATCTGATTACATCAGAGGTGGTTCAGTGGTGTATTGCGGTTGCAAATGTCAAAATAATTTGCTTTTGGAATTAGCTTAAGCTTTAACTTTAGCTGTGTGTGTTTCTGGCTTGTTATCTTGACCAGTTTGCAGCTTGAGGCGTTAATTGATTTAGTGCTTGAATCGTTTAAAAAATAAACAGGCATTATTAATGTACAGATTTGGATCTGATTTTACAACAGGGCCGCCCTTTGATGTTTCTACTTGTAAACTTGAAACTCTTATTGCCAAATTCGATAAACTAAATTTGGGCCATAAAATTGCGTATTGAGAAATCGCCACGTGGCGATGCCCGAGGCAACAAATAAAATTAATGAGCTTACAACTCGAACTGGACAACAAAATAATACCAAAGAAAAAAAAAAAATAAAGATCTGAAAATTAGAAAAACTTGGCTGCACCGCTAACCTAACTTCAAGTGGCTTGCAAATGTCAGTAAGGCATTTTTTGATAAATGTGCCAAGCGGCGACGTTTCTATGCCAAACGAAACTGAAAACGAAAATGAAAATGTTTCTGTTTCTGTTTATGTTTATGTATGCCCCTCCCGAAAGGTTGCAGTCACCGTCACCGTCACCGTCACCGTCGTAGTCACCGTCACCGTCATAGTCACCGTCATACTCGTAGTCACAGTCACATCATAATGATGCCCTCAATCCGTTTGCCAGACCGTCCTTAGCCAAGTCGTGAGCCGTCAACAAGGAATATGTCAGAGGCTGAAGCTTTGACTCTACACTCAGCGAAAAAAGACTCGTTTTTTTTAACTGATATTCAGAAATTCTCCCATAAATTGTTCTCATTATCTTTTATTATAGAAAGTACAATACTTAAATATGTGGCTAATATTTTCTTAAATATGTTACAATTTTTCTGAAAATACAGGGTTGCGGACCTAAGAAATTTTTATCACATAACACATATATAAATCTCAAAAACTTTAATTCTACGTTTCACTAAAATATCTGCTTTCTAAAAATAGTCCTAAAAGTTTTTAAATCACTAATATATGGCAATTAATTTAAGAAATAATAATAATAATTTCGTATTTCCAATGTTATTTTACATAGATGAGAAAAAACTTCTCTGTAAGATAAAAATTGTTTTCTGTAATGCACAAATTTATTTCAAAGCACAGGATCAATATTTCGAATTTTTACTTAATTTAATGTTTAATAATTTCTAAATTTCCGGAAAAAACAACATTGTTTCAATAAAAAAAATATGACAATTATTTTGAAAATTTTGATATTAATTAATTCAGCTGTCAGTAATTTTTTAAATTTTCTAATATTAATTGGTATATAGGGAATAGCTATCAAAGGTTAAATTGTTCTTGATATTTATCCATATATTAAGAATGATATTTCTTACAAAAAATGTATGTAATATTTTGTATAATTATAATTAACAAAGATTTTCTTACTATAATGGCGATTTTAAAGCAAACGCGAATTTATAAAACGAATGTACTATTTTTTTTTCTGAGTGTAGCTGAGTTTGTTGCGCTTGGTGGTTCGGTGGTGCGGTGGTTCAGTGGTTCGGTGGCTCGACGTGTGCCTGTTTAGCAAACATTGTCGGGTCGACGGAAAAGTCAGTTTTTTTTTTTAGTTTGACGAGAAGTCAAAATGTTGCAAATGTGTTACTGCTTTACATATTATCCCCTCTCTTTCGCTCTCGCTCGCTACCAAAGTCGGACTTTCCGGCGTGACAGCTTTGGGCCATCAAATTGCAAGCTAATGTCGAAAAATGCAGCAACAACTTCTTGGCCAATCGCACATATCCAACGCCAGGGGGCGCTTCTGTTGCGCCAAATTTCAAAACTGCGCCCCAGAACAGCGTCATCGATAGACTTGTGAATAGTCGATTGCACTACAGTCAATAAAATTACAAATGGACCTCGTTAAATCGAACTATTTTCGAATTTTTCTGTCTCATTTATTTTTTTCTTTTCTTTTGGACTCTTCACTGAATTGCCTCACTCGACTCTCTGTCTTGTTTTAGTCTTTGTCTCTCTGTTGTAATGAAGCCCATTTGATACTAATTAAAATACTTACTACCGGGCGTGGTGTGCTTTTTTATGCAGTCGCAATTAATTTAATTGCCACTGACTCTGACTGCCTCTGGTCAGGCTAAAGTTGCATAATTTTCGCCATTTACGCGATTTGCAATTGCAGGCTAATTTTATGGACTCGCAAATATGCATATGAATGAAATGTAATTGATCAATTTCTATGTGATTTCAAGTTGAGCAAAAATCAGATATAACAAGAATTTAGCAAAGGTAGGTCAACAGATTAATAGTCAAGAAAGTATGGAAAAATGCACAGTGATTAAAAAACAAATATATTCTATGCAGTAAACAAATATATAAATAATAAAAAATAAAATTGACAAGCCGCAAGAAAATCGGTTAAAAAGTGACAAAGTTATGCAAGTTTAACAATTTCAAATATGTGTCAAGGAGAAAGTACGGAAAAATGACTGAGATGAATAGTGATCGTAAAATATTAAATTTTTAGCTAAGTAAAATTTTGATGCAGAATTAAAATAGAGGCCAAATAATGTTAAAATTAACATTCCGCATGGAAATCGGTTAAGATTTGACAAAGTTATGATTGATTGAAATTTCGGAAAATGGATCATGAGAAAAGTACGGAAAAGTAATAAAAAAATTAACAATGATCGAAAAAAAATGGAATTTTTTAACCAATCAAATTTTTAATGCAGAATTAAATTAGAGGCTGAATAATGATAAAATTGATATTCCGCAAGGAAATCGGTTTAGATTGGACAAAGTTATGATAGCTCAAAGTTTATGAAAATTTAAATAATTAACTTGTTTGGTCGTCAACAAAATAATTGAGTTCAACTAATATATTATCGTTTTTCTTGCTTGAATATTCAGTTGCCGTTGATTCTTCTTTAAAGCTAGAATAAAATTCATCACTATTCTCATTAATCATGTTTTCATTTAAGAGATATATTTTTGTTTTGTTAAAACTCAAATGCAGCTCAGAGCAATTGTTGCAATTATAAAGTGCAGTTAATGTTATCAACACAAAAGTGTTGCCCTTCCTAGTGTTAAGCACTTGAGCACATTGTTGGTGTTTGTTTTGGGCCAGGTCATGATGCCAACAACTGTCAGGCTGAGTTGGCTGAAATGGCTGAAATGTATATGCCATGTGTTGGATTACGATTACGATTACGAGTATCTGAGCTGAGCTTTTGCCATTTGCAGTGCATTTCACTCAAACAAAACCAGGAAGTCTATGACAATTATAAATCATCTTTGCCTTGGCTATAACAGAAAAACAAGAAAACAAAATTCAACAGCTGTCATGATGAGCACTTGAATGTTGCCAACTTCAGACAGCAATAAACAGTTGCTCATTACACAAAACACCCACCCAAAAAGCGACTAAGTAAATGGGCTAAAGGTAAGCAGCTAAAAAAAAAAGCGTTAAGCGTTCAGTTAAATGAGCATCAACTCAGCAGCAAAGTAAACACGAAACAACATGAACAACAACAACAACATGAAGAACAACAACACTTACCACCATCAGAGTCAGAGAGCCGACAAGCTGGGCGTTGCAAGTGCTATTTGCTTTGGGCCAAGGAAGCTAACTGCATTTTATACCCTGGACTCGACGCAAACATAAAACACAAAATAAAGTTTTGACCGCCCGCAAAACACTGTCGAAAAAATGTCTAATTTTTATATCCGTTACTTAAAAAATAAGTAGACGGGTATATTGCTTTTGTTGACCTTATAAGGCATATAAATTCTTGATCAGCATCAACAGTCGTTTCGATATAGCCATGTCCTATTTATTATCTATTACCCCACTCAATCGCAGCAAGATCGGACAATTAGATCGACAGTAATAGCTAACCAAAGTTTTTAAAAATTAAGGCAGTACAAGCACCCAAAAGTATGCAGTAGTTTTTTATTAGGTAGTAATTTCAATAATGTATATATACAGATGTGTTCTACAAATCTAATACAGCGCTAAAGCAAACCAATTTGAATTATTGGTGTTCCAGAAAATAAAATACCATTTCTTTTAGTCGTTTAAAAAATTCTTGATAATTTTGACAAATTTAAATATTTATTAAATTGAATTAAAATCTCTAAAAAGTGAATAAAAATGCAAGAAAAAGTATGTTTAAAAATATAATATCTCTAACATTTCAGGAACATTTCTCAGACATTTCGAACGGTTGTCTTTAAAAACATTTCACTTCATAATCTCTAGAGATTTTTGGGATACACCTGATATTGAAATAAGTAACGGGTATTCTATGGTGGGGATCTCGACTATAGCCTTTACGACTAGATTTTTAACTGTCTCTGTAGTTTTTTTTTTTTTTTTTTTTTTTGGACTTGTAGCAAAAGGTTCTAAGATTAGAAAAGCGTGTGCTTGTAATTTCATCTTCCTCCTCTCAAGCATTTTCACATGTTGCAGCGTCATAAAGCCGTTGCCAGGTCGTCGTGTCGACTCGCTGTTGTTGTTGCTGTTGCAGTTGTTGTTGCGTCTATTAAAATGCTATTTTGACTGGAGTAGTTTAGTTGAACAACCGCGGCAGCGTCTGCTTTCAGCTTCAGCTTTAACTGCAGCTTCAACTGCAGCTTCAGCGTCATCCATTCGAGTGCTGAAAAGCTGAAAAGCTGAAAAGCATTTTTATGTTTATGTTCTCGTGGCGTCAAGTGCCGCTGCTGCCGTCATGCATCGAGCCACAAAACGTTCGAGAATTTGCGCACCAATGCGGCCAAAACCCAAACAAGAACAATGTTGATGATAATAGTAACAACAACCAACAACAACAACACAAACAACAACAACAAACACTCTCAACTGGCTGACAACTGCGCGGCGTGCAAATAATGCAATTTGTGCAATGCGCCTGCTCAAACGTGGGAGTCTCTGTCTCAGTCTCAGTCGCTGTCTCAGTCTCTGTCTCAGTCGCTGTCTCAGTCAGAGTTGAAGACGTAGACGGAATCGGAGATGGAGCTGAAGACGGAGTTAAAGTCGTAGTCGTAGTCGGAGTCGGAGTCGCAGTTGATGCCGCCGCCATGGGGCTTACTTTGACTTGGCTGCTCATTTTAGTAGCTTCCCCACTGAGCGGACACAGTCACAGCTTCTACACTGCTAAAAAAATGTTGTTATTAAAAATTATATATTTATTTATTAAAAAAAAAACAAGTGGGAAAGGCATAGTCGAGATCGCGACCATAGAATACCCTTTACTTATTTTAACACATATAAAAATACTTTCAAGAAATTACATGTATTACTTTGAAAACATTAATTGGCCATAACTGCCCATCTACATGTCCGATATTGATGCAATTCAATTGGAGAATATATAATAATAATATCCAATAGTAATTACCATAAAAAACGTATAATCTTATAACGTGCGTTGGGTATATAGAAATCTGTGTGTCAAATTTGGTTACTCTACCTCTCATAGTCTCCGAGATCCTTTTGTTCACACAGACGGCCGGACAGACAGACAGACAGACAGACGCAAAGACACACATGGCTATATCGACTCAGCTGTTGATGTTGATCAAGAATATATATACTTTATAGGGTCGGAGGAGCCTCCTTCTCCCTGTTACATTCATTCCAACGAACACAATATACCCTTGCACTTATTTTTTAAGTAACGGGTATAAAAAAATATATTAATTAGTACAATTTCGTACTAGCTCCCATCGCTTTTCTATCGGACACTTTCGGACTGATATTATCTTACGACAAATATGTCTCAGTTATGTTGTGTGAAAAATTCAATCTCCTACGTCTGCCGGTTTGGGCTATTTAATAATATCATTAATATGAATGAAACATTAATAATACAAAATGTACGCATGCGCAAGTATATACTTTAGAGAATTACTGGGATATTTCTCTCAGTGTATCTGCTGTCAGTCAGTCAGCCGTAGTTGCCGTCGTCGCCGTCGTCGTCGCTGTTGTGTGGCCGTCGTTGATTGCATTCTTGGGTGACTGTTGCTGCTGCTGCTGCTGCTGCTTCTGCTTCTGCTGCAGCAGTTGCAAGTTGCAAGTTGCAGTTGCAACTGCGGATGTGGATGTGGATGCCACTGCCAGAAAACAAATAAGTGCATTTAGTGTTTAACAAATGTTCGCTTTTGCGCTGATGGCGCTGTTGATAAGCCCAAGCAAAATGAATTAACAGCAATGAGACTGACGATGACAATTGCTGATTCCACTTGCCAACTAAATTGATCAGCTCGACAGTTGATGCATTAGTTTACCCAATTAATTTGCAGATAGACAACTGCTAAATAATTAATTAATCAGATCTGAAATCTTTGCTTATTCTAAGCAGTTGTGATCAAGGCTGCAAACCTCCAAAATTATGTTAAATGTTCGGTTCGGCGGCTCGAACCATAGAGCAAGACATCGGCAAGGTTTGGGTTCAAACCTTGTTTTAATTTCATACAAAGAAATATTTTTATTGCTATACATTTTTCTCTACATTTTGATCTAATTAATTTTTTTTTAAAGAAATCTAAGTTTGTTGATAATTTAAATTATTTTGAAGTTTTCAATATGACTTATATTAATCGAAAATCTCAAATTATTGCGTAATATTAGAAAGCCATAAAATTTATGTAATTATTTTTATTATTATTATTCTTTTTTGGAACCGAACCTTTTATTTTCGAGAGCGTTTCGGTTTAGATTCGGGTTTTGCAAAGTTAATAATATCAAGTGTTCGGTTCATAATCAGGTTCAGGCTGCTTTAAAGCCCGAACCGAACCGGTTGTGATAAGGCCGTGTAATAATTATACGATTTTTGGTACTCAGCAGGTACATATTTAAAAGCGATTGGGTTAATGGCAGTCCTAGTTTTTTGACCATGTTTGCCCGCCGAGCGACAGAAATCGACGAGCCATAAAAATGAAAATATTGCAACGCCCACGTCAGCTCAAAATTTCACCTAGTTGAAAAGTTGGCGGCAAGATCCGCTTGCAGTATTGCAGGCCAGAGTTGCCGCCGCTGGCAGATAAATGTGCAACGTGCGGCATTGGGGCATGTGGCATGTGGCATGTGGCATGAGGCATGCGCGGGTGTCTTGGCCACATGGAGTTTCATTTAAATTAAATTAGAGACGCCAACTCTCTAACTGTAACAATGAGTGATGCACGCACTAAAAGCTGACAGCCAATTGGCCAATGGCGATAGCAATGGCCAAAAGGAATCTGCCACAATGCCAACCAGCAATGGCATTGCGTGGGCATAAATCAGGCGACGACCAAAAGCCATTTTCATTGCCATTGCCATTGCCTTGGCCATTGCCTTGGCCATTGCAATTGGACAACGAGGACTCGTTAAAGTCGCCAATAGCAATTAGCAATGGAGCAACTGTTGCTGCCGTTCCTCTCTTCCCCTCTTTCTCTTTTCCCCTCTTCCCCTTGCTCCACTTTACGCTAATGATAGTCATAATCATTATGAATTGAGATTGCAGCAATCGGAATGAGAATCGACAACGTTATCGCCATCATTTTGCACCAGTGATGGAAATTGGTAAAATACTATTGATATCGATATTGATATCTCAAATATCACCTATCAAAAAATAAAGGGATTGATTTGGACAATTAAACAATGATATATATAAAACAGTTTGTCCTGGCTGACTGACTGATCTTTGTGCAGCAAAAACGGTAAGACCTAGGAGCCTGAAATTTTGACACAATATAGATGAGTCAAATTTATTGTGCAATATGACGGGGTTTGGCAAAGTGCGAGTTTCTTGGGTTTCAAATTAGTGGTACAAAATTTTATAAGGCTTATATATATTACTTAATATGATTTGAAAATACATTTCTTTGCAATATCTCTCCATAATATGCTGTATAGTTTCCAGTGAGTTCTTTGCATTTTCCCGTGCATAAACAACAAATATATCTAAAATAAAGACGTTGCCTTAATAATTTTGATTCATTATTAATATATATAAAGCTTTCAATTGGTTAAATTGATATTAATGATAGGAAAGCATGACAGTAAAATAATTTTAAGATAATATATTTCTGACATCATCACAAAGTGATGTATTATAATTAAAAACAACTCTGATTAGTTTATTATGATATCTATTGACTACTTTAGGGATTCAACTGAAGATATTCGACTGTAAAAAATGTCAAACTTTAGTAACGTTACAAATCGTTCAAATTATCGTACAATTAATTAATAATTTTTTTCCAACGACTAATATTGAAGTTTTGGAAACTTTTAATAAAAATATTATGATATTACGATATGTGATCCATTACAAGAGATTGATAAACCTGTCATATGGTTTCCGCTTCCGAGTAATTTCAAATATTTTTATTTCATATGCTACTTTCTCTAACAAATTGCTTTGTTTGGCTCACCTTAACAATATTTAGAAAATTATTTAAGACTTGCTGATTATATCTGAATTGATTTATATTGATCTTTGATTGATACTTAGAACGATATGGCCAAAATTTATAACCATGTACACTACATCTTATATATGATATTATCAACCGATTTAAATATCGATACTTGTGTTGCCCGCTACCCATCTCTGATCAAAATGAGTATCAATCGCAATTGCTTTTTCCGCCCACACATCAAGTTACGAGCTACGAGTTACGAGTTACAAGTTACTCGGCAAACTGGATGCCAGTGTCAAGTAATTCGTCATGGCATGTGGCAAGTTCAAGTTCCAGCAAGTGGATGCCAGTTTTAGTCCGGCTTCAGTTCCGTTTGCATGCAAATTAGAACAAGTTGGCATAAGAAAAAAAAATAAAATACAAAAAATAGTTGTAGTAGGAAAAACACACGCTGACAAACGGATTTGGCATGCACCTGTTGTCAGCTGCTGTTACTATTAACTGGGCTCTGACCCCAGCGGATAGCAGATATCGCAGTGACTTTCACAGCTTTCCAAGCTGGCCAAGACCAGAAGACCAGAAGACCCGAAGACTAAGCGACTTTCAAGTTCAGAGACAAATGATCGCGCATTCGATTCGATTTACTTTTAATTTATAATTTGGCAAACCTTTTGAACTCGACAGCATTGAGAGAAAAATGAAATTCGCAATTTGTGGTTGCAATTTCATTTCGAATTCAGTTCCGCATCATTTGCCAAGGTGCACCATCGTTAGACTTGTGCACAGTGAGTAATAAAAGTAAAATACTGCAAGTAAAATCAGGTCAAATGTGGGGCACAATGGGCAGCCACGTAGGCCCAAAAAGACCATTAGGCCAAATCTGGCTGCCAATTGTTGGCAATGGCTTTCTAGAGTCTGTAGACTGTAGACTGTAGACTCAAGACTCAAGACTGTAGACTGTAGACTGACATTGACCCTGGCTGCATTTAAATCGTGGCTTAATTGACTTTTGTATGGCTTAGAGTGCGTATCCCCACAGGCACTTGCCACAGTTGCCACAGTTGCAACAATCTTTAAATGTATCTATGTTTGTGTTTTTCGTTGTCAAGGCAATGTGGACAAGACATCAATCATCACTAAATTAAAAAACATTTAAGATTCCAGCATGAGGGAAATGTTAGATGCTGTTGCATGCAACAAGAACACCTCATAAATAATGCAATAGCAATAACAGCAACAGCAGCAACAGCAACAACATGCTGCTACCAAATGTCACATTAAACTGGCGATATTAAAGCTGAAAAGCAGATGACACCAAAATCATGTTAGGCGGCACTTGAATGAGTATCAAACGGCAGCTGCCATAAACACATAAACACACAAACACGCCGGCTCGAAAGGAACCAACTTGGCCAACAACAGCAACGGCAACAGTCACAGCAACAGCAACAGCAGCAACATGTTGTAGCTGGAGCAGCAGCTGCACTGTGGAAAAAGAGTCCAACATTTTAACATTTTAATTAAATTAACCCGAATATTCTAAGCGTTACTGAAACTTCATTTTTAGACAACATATTAGCATTAGATTAAATTTTATTTGATATCCTTAAAGTAAATTGTTGTCACTGTATATTGCAGTGCAAAAAATCGACATTTTTAAATTCGGCGCAAGTAAATTTAAATCGTTTAACTAATTTTAGTACTGTACTTTATGCAATGCAAACATCATTAGAAAGGTAGTAGAGTGCGCTTTTTAATTATGAAACAAGTTCTGAATAAAAAACACTTTTTTAAAGTTAATTTACGCTTTTTAAATATATTTTTAATTTTAATATTTTCCAATTTAAGATACAAATTAATGAAAGCAATCGCAAAAATACTAATATTTTGCTCAATAAAAATTATCTATATTTAAAAATAAAATGATCTGATTTCAAGCGTTTTAAAGTTACTTATTTAATTTTAATTTGTAATTTAATTTTCTTTGTAGTAAAAAAGATATTGGAAAAGTAAAATAAAAATGTAGAAATGGCAGACTGAAAACGATTTAATTAATTATTATAATAATAAATTGTGTAAGCTATGTTGATCGTTATACCCCACTGTGAGCTAGGACAACAACAGCAACAAAAACAACAACAACAACAACAGTCGCCGCCAGTCGACAGTCAACAGTCGTTTTACACTTGTCGCCGGCATTGACCAAAGTTGGCAATTGCCGCGCCACTTTTATGTGGTCTCCGCCTGGGGAGCTGCTGCCTCTTCTTCTTCCTCTGCTGCTGCTGCTGCGGATGCATCAAAAACGTGGTAGGTGCAAACGCCGCACGTCAATTGCTGTATTAGAAGACAGTCTTCGTCTCCATCTCCATCTCCGTCTCCGTCTTCATTTCAGTTCGATTCCCATTCTCATTCTCAATTCGAGCAGCGATCCCAAATCCCATCCCATCCCATGCCATCCCATTTCATCCAATCCCATCCCATTCGCTACCTGGGCAACAAACAAGTTGTCATTGGCGCGTTATTTATGACAATGTTCAAAGATGTTGCTGTTGCTGTTGCTGTTGCAACTTCCCTTTGCTGCAACATCTCCTGTTGCCCAAAAACTGTTTATGTTAATGCCAAGTTCGAGACTGTCCACATACTTACCGCTTCCCTTCCTGCCTTGCTGACAGCGCTGCTGCATTCAAGTGTCCGTCAATTGGCATCGTTAATAGAGTTCGAGTTCGAGTTCGAGCTGCGAGTGTGGCAAGCTGCTTCGTGTGGCAAGCACTGACCAAATGCGGCGGGCGTGTGACAATTAAATTGTCAAGCGCAGGCCTTTGACATTGACGCGTGGCAAGTGTCAAAATTGTTGTTGTTGTTGTTGCTGGTGTTGCTGTTGTTGTTGCTGGTGATGCTAGTGTTGCTGGTGTTGCTGGTGTTGCTGGTGTTGCTGTTGCTGCCGCCATGTGCAACACTTGCCGCAAGCTGCGCTTTTCAATTATGATTTTAATCAACAGCAACAGCTTTATTTCATTTTATTATTTTTATAAACTGAGCCCATTGAAAATGGCAAAAAAAGAGTATAATGTGTTTGGCAGAATGTATGTAACAGGCATATATACTTGCTTAGGATCAATTAAGCCATGTCTGTCTGTCCGTCTGTCTGTCTGTCTGTCTGTCTGTTTGAACGCGTCGATCCCAGAGACCATAAGAGCTAGAGATTTCAAACTTGGTAAAAAGGTTCCTGGATACCGTATCAGATCAAGTTTATTTTTATTTCTGGATCGGAACACTATATCATATAGCTGCTATAGGAACGATAGATCGAAAATGCAGTTTTAGTATGCACAATTTCTTGGTTTTTTGAGATATCTCAACTAATCTGACACAATATATATTTGGGCTGCTATTTTACATCCTGATCAAATTTGGTTAAAATCGGACTACTATATCATATAGCTGCCATAGAGACGCTCAGTCGTAGTATGAAAAAGATTTCGGTTTTTTGAGATATTTTAACCAAACTGATAAAATATGGATTTAAGTTGGTGTTATTTATCCTGACCAAATTTGGTTCAGTTCAGTTTTCTATATCATATAGCTGTCATAGGAACAATCGGTCAAAAATCAACTTTTAGTACAGAGAACCTGAGCACAGGGTATCCCACTGTCGAGCGTGCTCGACTGTAGCCGCCCAGTTGTTTTCTTTTTGTTCCTTAAGTTCTCTTTTAGTTGCTCACCAGAAAATTGCCAATTTTTTCTTTTGCTCCTCGCTGATAAATGAGCCTTGATATTTTAAACTTGTAGAGAGGCGTTTCAGCATTGCCTGCAAAATTATGCCATAAAATGAACAACAACAATGAGAAATTGTACAAAAAAAAGAAGTTTAAACTTGACGCGCTTTTTGGCTAATAAAATTCGCATAATTTCATTCAATTTCTTATCAGTCAAATGGCCAAAAGGCAGCGCTCTTAACTGATGTCTGTAATGCTCTTTGGCTGGTTGAATTGTTGTCTCTCTCTCTCGCTCTCTCTCACTCTCTTTTGCTGTAAGCGTCGCAGTTGCTGCGCAGCTTTCCAGTGACGCGACTGAAACGTCTTTTTATTGGTCAAAAGCTGATCGGCAACTGATAGCGCAGCTGGGCTGGAAATAAACCGCTAACTGGAAAGTCAACAATGAAACTCAACAACGTTGAAACAACGAGAGAGCAAGAACGTGAGAGAGCGTGAGAGCAGCAGAGAGAGAGAGAGAGAGATCGGCGATAAACGAAGCGAACGAACGACGCTGGCAGAGAGACTAAAACGCAGCTCAGATCAACAGGTTTTTTTTAGCGGCTTTTTATTTTGCCGTTGCTCCGTTCGTATGTTCGGCTCACTTCGGTTGCCTGTTGCCTGTTGCCAGCTTGTTGTGGTTGTTGTTGCAGTTGTTGTTGCTGTTGTTGTTGCTGTTGCTGGACTGTATTACTCGGTCAGTCGGTCTTTGAGAGGTTGTTGCTATTTTGCCACTTTTTTTTTCTGTTTGCGCGATTTTTTCGCTCGCTGCGCTTCGTTGGTGTTTTGCAACTTGTTGTTGTTGTTGTTGCTGTTGCTGTTGTTGCTGCACCGGCAATTGCACTCAAATGCTGCTGCTGCTGCTGCTGCTGCTGCTGTCGCTGCCTTTGAGCGCTGCTGCTGCGCTGCATTTAGCGGCAACTTCGGCTCCAGTTCGAGCTGCCTGCAATTTTCATCCTCTTGCAGTTTCTGTGCGACTTTCTTGCGGGACTGTTTAAACATTTTTTGCGGATTGCGCGCGTTGCAAAAACTACAACAATACAGCACAACACAACAAACAACAAAAAAATAATAAGAAAAACACTAACAGCTAAATTCAACTGTTTAAGTTTTGTATATATATTTTTTTGCGCGTTTGTCAGACGCGTGCGCGCGTTTTACATGCGATTTGTGTGCGTCTTTGTTGATACGAATTTTTCGTGAAAAACTGCAGCTGCAACAACGAAAGCAAAAGCTTAGAAAATTTGTATGTTTAACCATCTGTGGCCAAGTCACTCATAAAAAATAAACAAAAATAATAAAAACATCAGCAACAGTAAAAAGCAATTCAAAGCTGCCATAAAATCAAATGAGATACACAAACATACACTTTTGGTGTATGTCTAATTAAATATGTATGTACATGGGATATGCCCTTCGGTTAGCTACCAAATGCTTAAGCAGACATATATATAAAGTTATATTTATATATAAAGAATACATTTAGTAGTATAATCAAAAGAGACAAACTTGTTTCCAACAACGGCAGCGAGCAGTAACGAAATAAATATAAAACAAATTAAATTGAATTAATTTTAATTGCCGCCAAAAGATCACATAAAAAGCGTGCAGTTAAAAGAAAAATATCAGCAAATTAATTATATTGTATATAGAAAAACATGATGCGATAAAAAGAGTTTACGATTTAAAAATAACAAATAAAAAAATCAAAAAGATTTAAAATAAAAATATATATGTGGTATACAACACGATTAGGCAGCAGCAGCAGCAACAGCGACAACAAACCCAAAACAAATGCCACAAACAACAGAAGCGATAACAAAACACAACTGCTAAACAAAAGACTTAGGCAACGAACTTGCTGCTGTTTTCATAGCTCTCGTGAGTTTGAGTGCTTGTGAGTGTTGCGCCAGATAACGGTGCTTCGGTTCGGTTGATAGCAGCAACAACAACAACAGCAGCAACAAAATGCAACAAGCAACAAACTAATTGACAAGTCAAATCCTGCCAGCTGGCAAACAAAAAAAAGCTAAATAAAAACGAAACGAATCGAAAAGAAAAGAAAAACAAAAACAATCGACGGACAGTTCGTCGTCATCGTCATCGTCGTCGTCAGCTTTAATCAAATCACAGACAAACGACAATTGCAAGTGTGCCTCTTAATGTCTTGCCACAACAAGCAGCAAACAACCAACAAAAAAAAGCCAAATAAATTTACATAAATATTTCACGTGCTGCCTTTTTTTGCAACTGTCGTCACATCCGCGTTGCAAAGATTGAGATTTGTCCATTTCGACTGTGTATGCTGTGTGTGTGTGTGTGTGCGTGTGTGTGTGAGTGTCAGAGAATATCTGCTAAATGCTAAATAATAGTTAAAAATACAAAAAAAAAAAAAAGAATAAATAAAACAAGAGTGCGTTAATTGCTGTTGATTTGAATTACGAATGCGGTAAGTGTAATTGTTTTCAATTCGTTCATTATTATTATTTTAGTTTTAGTTTTATGCGGCTTTAATTGCACTTTATGTGCAGCATCAGCTACAGATGAAATTAATGCAAAAGCAGTCATTAAGCAGACATCCAGCTGACTAAGTTTAGACAGGGCTAAAATCGTATAGATTCATCAATTAACAACAACGATTTCAATTTACAATTAAACAGACTAAAGCAGCTGCCTCGATTCGTTGTAAGTTGTTAGTTTTAGTGTTGCTGTTGTTGCTGTTATTGTTGTTGGTGCGTTCGGCTATAAAACCGTTAGTTAAAAGTTTTACCACAATCATTAATTGCAGTGATTTGAGACACTGAGAAAACGGGCCACTTGGCTTTTTAGCTACTACTTCCTAGCTTTATGTAAAATCCAACAAATCCAAAGAGCAGGCCAACAACAACACAATAACAACAACCACAACAACATGAACATTATTGGGAGTACGTTGCCATAATTACAAGTTCAGTTGAACAATTTAAATAAAAACACTTCAACACTTTAACAATAGACAAATCAAAGTCGTCAGCTGATTGTCTCTGACTCTGAGTCTCTTTGACTCTCCGACTCGCTGACTCGCTGACTGTCCGTCTAATTATCAGGCTTAGTGTGCAAATGCAATTTATTGGAAAAACGTTTTATAGGCATGTCTAATTGAAATTACATTTCAATATTTACCCGCACAGCTTGACGTTTTTTTTTCCTCTAATTACAATAATCATAATAATTATGAGTATTATTATTAAAATAAAATAGAATATTTTATACTCATTGCGACTTTCATTAGGAAATTGGAAAAGCGGAAGTTATGCTTGAAATTAAAGTTTTTTTATTAACAATTAACTTGATTCCCCCTGTGGTTCTCTCTCTCTGTTTATTGTATATTTTGCATTCTTTTTTGTATATGCAATACAGACAATTAAAATTCGCTAATTAAAGCAACAAAAAAAAATTTAATCAACATTAAGGAAATTACATAAAAAAATCAGTTGCAAATAAATATGCAAAGAATTATTTAATTCTCACAATTGCGAAACGCAAGTCACGAGATTCCAGATCCAATTGGGCGTGTACTCTCGGTACATAAAGCGAATTAAATTAAATTTATTGTCAGCAGCAGCAGCAACCACAACAACAGCAACAACAATAACAATAACAGCAGCATCAATAACAGTAACAACAACAAAAGTCGGCAATTGTTTAATTGCAATTGCTGACAAAGAAATTGCCGAGCGCTGCAAATGAGTTCAACAAGAAATGTTGCCGGACTGTTTTTCTTGGTAACAGTCTTGGTAACAGTCCCGTGTTGTTAATTGTGGGCCGGCCTGGACAGAACTCACTTGGCCTGGCCACAATGGATGAGTCAACAAGAAAATTCTCTTAATAGCCGTCTGGCTGCATTTTGTTTAATCTTGTTGCCGTTGCTGCCAAGTTTTTTTTTTCTCGCAATGCTTTTTTAATTAATACTTTTTTTTTCTGCCGCTGCCATAATTTATTAACAATGTTTTTTTTATGTTGTTGTTGTTTTTATGTGCAATTATTGTGACTGATTCAAAGTAACGCGTTGCATTTGATTTGCTTTTGTTGATAATTGTTGCTATTGCTGCTGTTTTTTTAACTTATTATATTTTTTATTTTATTTTTTTTGTTGTTCGCGTCATTACACATGTTGTCTAGGCGGCAGACAAACTGTCTGTCTGTCTCTGAGCCAGTCATTTGCTGCTCGTTTGCACGTCCGTCATTCAGTCAGTCCGTCAGTCGTTGTCAATATGTCTGTCTATCGGACGCCGTTTAGCAGCAATATGCTTTTGATTTCCAGCTAAACGATGTTGCCCTTTGTTTATACATAAATTTATTTAATCAATGACGCACTTTGGCTGACATTTGTTGCCAGCTTCTGATGTCATCGCCGTCATCAGCTGACAGCACTTGAAATGTCACGCACTTCTGGCTAAATCAACTATTGCACCATCTACACTGACTACAAACATATTTTTTGTTCTCTATGCTTTGTAGAAAAAATATAATTTTAAGGTTTTTGGTAGAAAAAATTTTTTATTACTCGTAAGATTCAATTATGGGACTTAAATTTGTTGTGCATATTTTATTATTCCTTAAATTTGTCTCATATAAAAAACTGCAACTGAAAACGAATATTCTTAATTTAACAATTTTTGCACCTGAGTAGAAATCACGATGTAATAAAATATTTTATGATTTTACTTTGTAAGCAATGAGAAAAGAAAATTATTTATTTTGTATACAATTTACTCAATTTTAAGTTTAATATGACCAATGAACCTGGGTCTTAATAAGGTCGTATTAAAATATTTTATGATTTTATTTTACTAAATAAAAATATCAGTCAACTAAAATTTTTCATATATATAATTAGTTTTATACTTGAAATTATTTTATGTTTTCAAATGAAATATAGTTATACTACCAACATTTATATTTTAAAGACACAGTCATTTATTTTTATTAGTGTACTTTTGTATAAAAAAGGTTGTCAAAAAAATTAAATGATTTTATTTCGTTTAATATTAGAATAATGAAACTTTAGTTTTTAACATACATCAATAAATAAATTTCGATCCAGCAATTTGAGTCAATTACATATTTTTAAGTAAAATATTTAAAATGTTTTATATAAAATTGTGTTTTTTTTTTAAATAACATAGTGTGATAATTTGACTAAGCATGACGCTGCATTCATGATTCTAAAACTGCAGTTGCATCGATGTATGTTGCCAAGTTTGCTGCCTAAGTCTTTTGTTTCGCCACTCAACGGAATTCCCGGAATATTTCGATTACGGCAACCAAACCAACTGTAATGAGCCATGCGCAAATATTTCGTCTATTATGCAATACAAAACACAACAACAACAACAAAAACAACAACGGACAAAATCGATGAGCTAGGCAGCTGTGTTTTTTGTTTTTTTTTTGTTTTTTAAGGCGCCAACACAATATGCATACATTTTAAGTTTCGCGATACTCTAAGCCAACTTCATGCCACAAATGTGAAGAGTTTTCACTAATTTCGAGTTGCTGCGAAACAAAACACGCGAATGAAACAACAACATCAACAACAACAGCAGCAACAACAACAACAACACAAAACAGCAAACAATCAACGTTGCTGCATAAATAAAAGTAAATTTAATGACAAGCAAAATATTTCTTGTCATGCCTATCAGATTACAAGATTTCTATATGAACTCGCAGATGACGCGCCTGTCTGTCTGTCTGTGTGTGTGTGTGTGTGTGTGTGTGTGTGTGTGTGTGTGTGTGTGTGTGTGTGAGTGTGTGTGTTTGAATATGAGTGAGTGTCGTTAAAACATGATTACTGGCGCTCACACAAACAGACAGACTGACGGACAGACAGACGGACATACAGACAGACGGACAGAACCGTTAGTGTCATTTGAATGTGGTTGTTGCAAGTGTGTTATAATGTCTTCAGGTTGTCCCAGTCCCAGTCCGAGTTTGAGTCCGAGTTGTAGTCGCTAAGATTGAGATAACTTTTGATAAAAACACACACTTCAAAGAGAACGCTCCTCAACTCATTTAAAGATGTGCAAATCGGGAGGAGTTAAAGCCAGGTTGTTAATCACAGTTAGACTTTTACATTAATTAACCACAATAGTTTGCAACAGTTTCCCATGATTAATAAAAATTATCAAAAATATTAATGAGTGAGAAAATCTCTCTAGATCCGTTTATAAGGTCCGATTGCGATTGGCAATCATAATCAATTTCACACAAATAACGCATGAAATTGCTAATTGTAGCATTGGCAGTGCGGAAGGGCCCAACCCTGGGATTGGGACTGAGATTGGTTATTGCCACAAAATATGAGAGGGCCTAAATGCCTTTAGGCCCTGTGCTTTAGCACCAATCGACAATTAAAATCGTAGCGAATTCCCAAACAACAAAGAAAATTTAATTACACCGCATGTGGCGGACTTGACGACCCTTGAACAATACACACACACACACACACGCACACAAATATAGTTAGTCCAAAAAAAGGGCAACATTTTCGGGGCCTTGATCGAGACAACTGTAATCAACTGAGAAATTTGTGTGGCCTAATGAATTTTTCTAGGCCTTTTAATTTGGCTACAAGCCGGAAAAATGGGCGTAGTATTTTTATTTTTGTTTTTTTATTAAAAACCAAATCGAAATCCAATTCGAAATCCAACTGAAAATTATAATAATAAAACTGTAATGATGATGCCACCGTCATGGGATTTGAAAGCAGGTCGAGAGTGTTTCCCAACGTTAAAAATTATTAGAGAATAAGCTGGAGAATTAGACAAGTGATTGCTCAGTTTATGGACACTATAATTATCGATAAATACATGCAGGCCGCCGATAAGCTGCCAATGATTAATCGATAATTGGCGAACATGTCGACATTAATTTGCTGCATTCACAGATACATTTCTATCAAATATAGTATTGCCTGTGACAGCTCTTAATTGTCAGCCGTGAAAAATAATGGCAAATGCGACTTCTTGAAGTTCATTAGCCATTTTTAGCTCCAACTTGGCGCGGCAAAAATACATTTCATGTTATTTTCTTTGATTCGATTCACTCATTTCGAATACACAAGTTGCTTTGCATTCATAATTTGCAGCGCAGCAGCTTTAAATTTAGTTATAAATTATTTATATGCTTAACATTTGGATGAATTTTGATAAGCTTTTTTTGATAACCTGATAGCCTAGGCTATATACGTACATTTGAAAATATGTTGTCGAGCTAAATTGTTGGCAAACAACACTTAAAACATAAATCTTCATGTCAGCAGCAGCAAAAATTCCTCAGCATATTATTGGTTACATCAATTAATTTGTCTTTGATGTGGCTGCAGCAGTAACTCGAGTGTATAGCAGACTGGGAAATACCCTTTACTAAGCCAAGTCTTTTTCAACACAATTTATGTTATATTTTAATTAACTATAGAAATACCAAAGCTAATATCTCTCTCTTGTTTTATTATGCCTCTTTTTATTAATTTTTATGTGTGCAGGGTATTAAAATGCGAGCTCGACGCCAAATTCATGCATATAAATTTCAAATTTCAGCTGCGATAAACAAAGACTATGAAAATTAAATCAAAAATTAGTTTTCTTTTCGTTTCGTTCATTGTTTTTGCTTGTTTGCTGCTTTTATTTTTGTTGTCTCGCCGTTTTTTGCAACATTTGATTTGCATATTTCTCGTAGGTGGTTCAATGAACTTGTTGCTACGGCGGTGCGGGTCTGGAACTGTTGGGGGCGTCACTTGATGAGGCGACGGCGACACTTCCCAGCTCTCAACTTGATTCGCCTACACGTAATCTGACAAATTTGCAAAAGATTTGCATAAATCGAGCAGAAAACAAAAACAATAGCAAACTCAATCAGCAAATACTAATAAAAATCAATATACTTACAATACTTATATAGAAACCAATTATTTAAGCTATTACTAACTTATATTATAGACATCATAGAATATGCTACTACATCTACATATAACTTAAAATATACAGTATGTGTTTGGACAAATTTAAAAACATATTTATGTGTTTTTTTTAAACTTAAATAAGTATATATATACAAATGTATTAAACAAATGTAAAATATTTTGAATTTTTTTCAACATTAAAAAATATTTGTTAGTAAATAAAAATCAAGCAATTATATATTTAATTATCTCAAAATATAACAAGAGACTTATTTAAAAGATTAGCATAAAAGATTCTAATTTTATAATAAAAAGAGATTTAAATAATTTTACATACAAGTACTAAATAAATTTAAGAAACATAAAAATCTATAAAAGTATAAATAAAAAAAAGAAGAAGACTTATTTTAAAGATTATAGTTTAAGATTAATTGAAAGCTCATAATAATATAAAAACAAAATATTAAAATAAACTTATGCATATAATAGTTTTAAGATATATAAGAAAATATTTAAGCTCAACTAAAAATCAAGCATTTAAATATTTAATTTTTTTCGAAGTTTAATTTGCGAATTATTTATTTTGTCAAAACAATTACTTATCCGACTATAGACCAAAGTTTTATATATTTTTTAATTAAACTGGCGTTACAATTCATTTTATGGGTCTATGAAAATGCACTTTGATAATGCCAATTTGGACAACGGGAAGCGTATGCTATTCGGTCTCTTGGCCATTTCTATTAAAGCATTTAAAGTTGCTAACGAGCACAGCATCCAATTGACTCGCTTTTTAGTATTTCTATTTTTTTTTTTTTTTGGTTTTTTTTGCCTATTTTCTTTGACTTTTAATTGCAATTGAGTTTCAACATGAGCTGCGTGCATTTGCGCAATGATTTGCAGATAGCAGTCCATGGGAAATAGCGTTGAGTGGAGTGAAGTCGTCTCTTGGCCAGCTTTGTGCTTGAGTTGGCTAATTGATAACGCCTCTTTAATTAATGCACAAGAGATGCCGCTTCAACTTTGTCTCTGGCATTTTGTGTTGAATGTGTTGAGCAGTTTTCTTTCGAGATACGAGAAGAGTGAGTAAGTTAGAGATATTGAGAAACGGGAAATGCATCGACTGCTAAGTATAGTGTAATTAGCATAGTTCAATCATAGTTAGACACTTATTAAATTTATTTAAATGCACTTTATTCACGACCTTCGCTGTAACCTCATAAGATCGAGCTGAGTTCTTGCTACGCACTTGCTATTCACAAATGTAATCTAAAATGCTAATTAAGTTGCCGGCACTATTTTTCTTGTTCTTGTTTTCGTTGCTGTTGTTGTTGCTGTTGCTATTATTAATGCATGCAAAACTTATGTTACGTATACGCACCGTGTTCGCATTCGAGTTTGCGCTGCGTGCATTAATTAATAAATGTCGTGATGTCGCTTTTGAAGTGTCTGTCATTATGAGATCAATTAATAGGAAAAAATTCTAGATCAAGGCGAAAATGTACAAAAATGTCTCACACACACACACGCACACACGCACATACGCACACTCGGGACATGCCTATGTTGCTGCTGTTATTGTTGTTGTTGTTGTTGTTATTGATCGACACGCAGTTGTATATACGATATTTAGCTGTCCTCTATAGAAAAAAACTTAATTATTGCAAATACAGTTCAGTGCGTGCCCGTCGACCCCTTTTTAACCCCAGCTTACACATTTTATCTATTTATTATTTGCAATTTGTTATGCGAGATATTCGTGACGTCAGCATTTGTATTACATCAGTCGTTTTAATAGGCACTAAATCTTGAGAACTCATCAAAGTTTTTACTGCAATACAAATGCCTAAAAGATTTGACGTAAAGAACATTACAAAAAACATTTGTACTGAGTAACGAAATGTCAAAACAAGAGTCAAAAGCCTTTTAGATATAACGAATCAATTTGATTATTTTTGATCCATTAAAAAACCTTTGGAAAATTTTATTTAAAGTTATTTCTTTAAACAAAATATTTAAAAAACTTAAATAAAATAACTCATTCATATATTAGAAAAAATTGAATTGTTTTCTTTAATAAAAAAAATGTGTAGAAGATTTAAAAAACAAAATACAAACTAAACATTTATTTCTTTAAAATTACCCTTAAAATACAAATTTAAGATATAATTTTATTTAGTTTTTAAAGAAGAAATTATTTTTCTTTTCTTTAAAAACACAACAAATGCGTCTAGCAATATCACTCACTTATTTGGCACAGTGTATTGTTATTTATTAATTTCAATTTGAAAATAAAACGCACTTTTTTAGCATGTTTGGCTCGTGTTGTTGTTAGTTGTTAGCTATGAGTTGTTAGTTGTTAGTTGATGTTGGTGGTTGGTGGTTGTTGTTGGTTCACTTGACTGTTATAATTAATGTTGTTGTTGATACGAATATCGCGGCTTTAGTTTCGGTCTCAGTTGCATTTGCTTTGATTTCATGTTACAAAGTTGCCGTTTGTTGTGTGTTGGTTGCACTTGTTGTTGTTGCTGTTGCTGCTGTTGTTGCTGTTGTTGTTGTTGTTGTTGTTGGCGGTTTTATGTTACACAAATATTTGCGCTATTGACAAAAACAGCACACAAAATGAATTTGCCTTGCAAATCGCGACACAAAACCAAAGCAACTTTAGATATATATATATTGTATTTGAACTTGATTTTGATGTCGGTATAACGAAAAAGTCATAGGCTGACTTCTGGATGGCAGGGGGAGGGGGGTAGGGGGCTGGGTCGCTTGCCGGGGTCAACAATAAAACTGACGCGGTCCGAATGCAGCTGCGCTCAGCGAACTGTGCGTGAGAACCAGCCAGGCCACTAACAACAGCAACAATTGCGACTGCAACAGCAACAGCAACAACTACAGCAAGAGCAACTGTTGCTGCTGCTGCCTTATATATATCAAGATTTCAATTTTTGCATTTGTGTACTTGAAAATTGACGCCGCACGGCACGCACGCATTTGTTGTTGCTGTTGTTGTTGCTGTTGTTGCATATTCGTCTAGCTGGTTAATAAATTTTGAGATACTTATCAATTAGCATACGAATTACATGCCTTGCAATCATAAATAATGCGTACATTTTTGCGCTGTTTATTTATGAAAACTAAAATTAAGTAAGAAAACAAATCGAGAAAAAAAAAAAAACCACAATTGATGCATAAATGTTGATTTCTAAGACTTGGTTGCTTTGAGAATTGTAATTTATATGCATTTCTACACAGTTTGGACTGTAGGTGCGTGTTTGATTTGTTTTTGATTAGGAACGACAAATAAACAACAAATCATGCAGCACGAAATGCTTTTTGTCGATCGTATTGAATCGCATTGTAATTGAATTCAATTGAAAGTATAAGAAATGAAACGAAAGACTTAGGCAACGAACGCGAGCAGAAGTTACAGCTCGCAAGCTAATTGTTATGCTCGACACTTTTGCGCTATATTTACAAATTGGGCCAATAAAACTGAACACCAAGAGAGTGAGAGAACCAGATAATAACAACAACAGCAGCAGCAGCACCAGCAGCAGCAACAACAACAACATTGTCAGAATTTGTAAGACTATAAAAAGCAAAAAATAAAAAAAAAACGGAAAACGGGCACATAACTAAAATCAACTCACAAACTGCTGATGAATTTTTATGCATGTTTATATGATGGTCATAAAAGCTAACTGAGCGACGGAAAGAAGTCAATGATTGTTTAATGAAACAACGAATAGTCCGTTGTCCAGCCATTAAAATAGCCAGCAAATAAATCAAATACCAACTCGCAGCTACACTTGATTATAAGATATTCCACAGCTTACAAATCCGCCCGCTTCGTTAGCCACACTAACAACAACAACAACCACAGCAACAACAACTCTTACAACAACAATTAACAAACATCACCTGCTGTGCGTCCGCTAGAAAACAAATAAATGTCAATGGCGCGTTAATCCCTGCGCTACAAATGTATCTGTATCTGTATCTCTTACTCTAACCATCCGCCAGAGAAATATTAGCCAGGCAAAATGAACATGTTGGACGAGGGATTAAGGCTTAGCTCGGAAATACCCTAAGAAATATGAATAGCGGGTACTTTAAGCTGACGGCGTGAGGCACGCGCTAAAGCATTTAGAAATTGATAAATTTTTTTTGATAAATCGAAAACGACAGAAATGAAGACGGAGATGAGGGAGAAACATTGTACACTGATAGAAAAATGCTGTGAAATTTTAATATTTCCACATTGATATTTATAAATTACTTAAAAAACAAGCAACAAAAAATTTCAATTAAATATGTTTTATTTATTTTGTAATTTTTTATTTATTTTAACTTTGTTTTCTTACTCTTTTTTTTAAAAATCTTCTTTTTTTATATTTTAAATATAAAATAAGAATTAAAAAAGAAATATGGTATTTTTAATTTGAAATGGTCTCCTTTTGGTTTTACTATATTTCTATTATAATCTGACATTTAAGTAGGCTTTTAGTTAAATTGAAGTTTATTTTAATTAATTTTGATATGTTTTCTATTGAAATCTAACACAATAATATCAAATACGGTTACAGTGTAGAAAAAGAAACGAAAGAAAAGTAGCTGTTAACCTTACTTGTTACCCTTCCAGCCTCTCCTCGATTGTATATTAAACACGAGTCATACTCAAAACTCGCACATATTTTATCCATTGCTCCAGATCTCACAACTGAATATCTGTATCTGTATCTAAAGTTGAATCGGAATTGATTTCGATTTGGAATCTGGCAAGCGATATTGTGTCTACGCTGTCAGCCAGGTTGACACTTTGGGCCATGATTTATGTATGCCAGGCATTTAACGTGCTGTGCGTAGTCTTTTTATCTCCCTATTCCTCTCTCTGTCCCCCCTCTCGCTCTCGCTCTCGCTCTCGCTCTCGCTCTCGCTCTCCTTTTCAATCTCAATCTGAAACAATGTGTTGAGGCAATTACGCCCACCTAGCTGACGCAGTTTATGGTTTATATACGAGAGTACATTCATAAGTCTTTTATCGGTATTTGGTGGGGATTTGTCATATTGCCAACTGGAATTTCCGAAATGTGTATTGGCCAAAAGAAATGTGTCAAAGCTTTCAATACGGTGCTAATTAAAAGTCAATTAAGCAAATGGCAACGAACTAGCGATGGCATCTATACGGTAATTTAGATATTGTATCGAGACGATATATACGTGAAAACAAGGATCATAATACTTATAAACCACAACGTAATATTTATCTAATAAATGCAAAGATTCTCTTCAATGATTATGATTAATTTGGGTAATTTTATGTAAGAATCTCACATTAAATTATTTAATTTGACCCAGAAGAAACATAAAAATTAAAAGTTTTAAAATCATGTCGATAATATATACATTTTTATAGATAGATAATTATTTTTCTTGTGTGGAATTAATCTTTTTTTATTTAATAAATAACAATAGAATAATAACATTAATAAGATACATTGATTTTCAAATTGTCTAAAAACACTTTTGATTTAAAATCTTATCAAAAATTTTTGTTTTTTCTTGTAAATACTTAAATTAAGTGAATTTTATCGATAAGTAAATATTTATTTAGCAAATACTTTACGAATATACATGCCTAAAAAATAAGCTGCAAATCAGTCAGACAACCAGTTGGCGACTCATCAGAGACGCCACTGTCAGACTCTCTCTCTCTCTCTCTCTCTCTGTCTCTGTCTCCCTTTCAGTCCTCCACTGTCTGTTTTTTTAACTGGCTGCGGTAAGTGCTCCTAATTGGCCTGCAATCTTGTCCTAAACATTTTTTTGTTCATTTTACTTTTCGTTTCGTTAATTTGCGAAACTGACAAACGCTTAGCATCCGTCTAGCCTTATCTGGTCGCTATCTTTTTTGTGAGTTTGCTGTTAGCTGTTAACTGTTGGCTGTTGGCTGTTGGCTGGTTGTTGCCTGGTCTCGTGGCTTTTATGATTTTTTAAATGTAAGTCACGCTTTTGGCAATTAAGTGCCCCCAACACCAACACCAAACACCAAACACCAAGCACCAACAACGACACCAACACCAGCAACAACAAACCAAACTAACCGCATCGGTTGTTGCCTTGTTGTTGTTGTTGTGGACGCCCTCTAACAGGTGCAGCCTCTCCATGGCAAGGGGGTGTTGGCCATCTGATTGCACTCTGCCTCAACTCTATTCGCCTGCTTGCTTAAATGCCCAGTATACAAAGTATAAACAGGCTTATGAGCTTCTGACAACGTTTATTCAAATCAACACCTATTTCTCAGAGAATACAAATTTGTTGACAACGCAGATCAATTATATTTCATAAAACTTTCGCGCACTCATACACAAAAATTCTAAATTATTACTAAATGTTTATTTATTATTTTTTATAAAATTACATTTATTATTAATTTAATTTTGCAACTCTTATTTTATATAAAAAATTGGTCAATTTATTTGCGGCAGCATTTACTTGTCTAAGTAAACATGTAAAAGTCATAAAAAATTAAAATAAATAAACACTTGTTAAATTTCAGACTTGACATTAATCACAAAAAATTTTACAGTATTTTACAGATATATGCTAAGAATTTTATCTAGATCGATTCGTAGAGAGAGAAAATAGTTGGGATATAAGTAATTTCAAATTTAAAAATCTCTGCCAACAATCATAAATTTCTTTTATTAAATTTAATTATGAATTATTATTTATTATTTGAATTATTATTTCTTTAATTTGATTCGTGCTATACCCAAAGTAGATAATTAAGTGTGTTTTAGAAATGTAAATCAAGATACAGGTTGATTTTCGGTTGCTTTATAGTTCTGAAACACCGCTGAATATATTACTTTCGTCACTAGCGCGGACTGCCGTCCACAGTGATTTTGTAATCTTGTTAAATAAATTAAATTTGATTTTTTTTCTCATATAGGAAAATATTAAAAAAATAATAATTTTTAAATTACCATCAGAAATGTACTTGATCTTAGAAATGCTTGTCTTAATATTTTTAAATATTTTTTTTAAATTTAATTTTTGTTGTATTTGATTTATGATAATTGAATTGATGGATCGCAAACTTATGCCTAATGGGCATCTAAATGTCGAGATCCTCAACAGCAGTATTCCCACTTGTTTGGTCTTTCTTCGGCTGCTGCTTCGACTTCAGCTCCGACTGCGACGGCGACTGCGACTGCGACGGCGACTGCGACGTCAAGTTTGTGGCTGCCTCTGTGCTACGTTTTGGCGACATGCGCCGCATTTGCAATTATTTTGCGGCTCATTAAACTTTTAAACACGTCGCTCACGTAGTGACGCGTCTGTCAGATGGCTGCCATGTAGCAGCCGCCTCATCTCTCCTCCCCCCCTCTCTTCCCTCTGTCCATGCCCCCTCTCTTTATCACCCTCCCGCTTGGACTGGGCTGCCTGTGAAAATGTCATAAAAATCTCTGGGGAGTTTTACAGTCGGTTTTGCTGCTGGCTGCTTTGATTTCAGTTGTGCTTTGCTTTTTCCCAACGTTGCGAAATCACAAAAAGATTTCTTTTTTATCGCACAAGTTGCCCCCCCCGTTGTTGTTGTTGTTGCTGTTGTTGTGACCGTTTGATTGTTGGCAGCTTTTTATTTTATGATTATTATATTTTGCTCGAAAATTGCCAGCATCTTGCTGCTCGGCCACCCCGTCACAGTTGACACACACACACACACACAGGGGCAAACAAAAGACTTAGGCAACAAACTTGACTGCGTTTATTGCTATAAATTGCCAGTGCGACGCCGCTGTCAAATGCAATTAGCTGCAGTTTAATTGAAAAGCGTCCAATCTGCACCAAATGCCATTGCCCAAAAATTGAAAAATCAAAAAATTGATAAATGCTTTATTTTGTGCAGCGCATTCCACGGAACATTTCAATTAATTTTACTACACAGCCGGCACTTTTCTCTTTCCTTTACGCATTGTTCGCCTGTGTGCCACTTTCTGGCCATGACAGGCAACAAGCAACAACCAAACAACCGAGCAACGACAACCGACAACAACGACAACGTTTCAATGTCGGCTTGCATTAAAGTGTCGTTCGGTTCGGTTTCTGGTTCAAGTACGTTTGTTTGTTGCAGATAAGTCGATGTCCGTCGAGGAGATTCCATTTCATGGCCATTTGCATGGAAATCGCTCAGCTGACGGCTGCTAACCCAAAGTCCAGTCCAGTCCAGTCCATTTCAGTTCAGTTCATCGTTGTAGCCGTTGTCGCCGTCGTCGTCTTCCGTTGTCAATAACGATTTTCATCATCATCAGCATCATCCTGCCTGTCTGACTGCCTGTCTCTCCAAATCTCACTGTGGCACATTTAGCTATTTTAGCGAAAAGAAATTGACACCTAAAAACATAGACTTTTGCCTTAAGACGATAATTTGTCTATGGTAATAATCCAATCTTTCTTTATTTTAATAACATATATAAAATAATAATATATCAGGAAACCCGTATTTTTTATTTTAATAACTTTTTTGATTAAGAAAAGATGTTTTATAATAAAAAGACTAATTTATTTTTTACCGTTAAAGACAAAACAAAATATTTTGTTAGAATTTTATTCCTTACTCGAACCCAAAACCAAGAAAAATAGTTTTTGTATTTTTGTAGACTTCTTTATTCTATTTTAATAACTTTTGTGATTGAGAAAAGATGATTTGTAATAAAAAGAACTTATTTATTTTTCAAAATTGAGGACAGAACAATATATATAAATAGAATTTTAATTCTTGTACGAAACCAAAACCAAGAAAAATAGGTTTTTTATATCGATAGACTTGTTAATTCTATTTTAATCGATATCAGATCCAATATTGTCCGATTTTCATGCATTAAAAGTTAAATTTTCTTCTCCTAAATCGTCTGATTTGCCCAGAGTGAATCGTGCCTCAGCACAGAATGTGAACCAGTTTACGGCAGCGCCATCTAGCGTGCCGTTTTCGCCAATCGCCGTTTTCTCGACTAATGAAATATATGCGAAAGCTGACGCAGACACAGACGATGCCTCGCCGATATCAGCAAACAGCTTCAGTTTCATCGTCTCGCCTTCTTTTATTATTGTAATTTTGTGGTGCCTCATCCAGTGGTGCCACCACCAGCACCACTACCACCACCACCACCACAAAACGCAACGCATCGCATCGCAACAATCGCAAACAAAACAAAACTTGGAATGGCTCCAAACGGTTTCGTTTTGTCCAAAACTATGCATAATTTATGGGTATCGCTTGGGTTGCATCGTTTTATTATGCTAATGCCCTGGTAATTTGTTCGCTTTTGGGGTCTGCCAACTTGAGCTTAGTGTCACTATTAAGCGACTAATTAATTTGTTGCAGACGCTCACTCAATATTATTCGTGGCCATCAATTGATTAGCATTAGCCGGGCTAAGCATGAAGGTGCCAACAGTTCCATCAATCACTTAGCAGATAACCAAACTAAACCACCCCCCCCCCCCCCCACCATATTCCCAACCGAAATCTATAGCAACTGCATTTATTTTGCAAAAGGCAATAAAAAGTAAAACAACAGACAATATGTATAGGTATAGGACAAAAAAAAACTATTTGTAGTTAAAATAAAACATCTAGAAAAAGGTTTGGAGAGAAAATCGACATTGATAAAAAATAATTTAGTTTTTAAATTTAAATGCAGAATCAAAATATAGGGTAAATCATGAATCAAATTCCATTCCGCAATGGTCTGTAATCAAATATATGATATTTTTTCACTAAACAAAATTTTGATGAAGAAAAAGTTTTTTTTAATAATTTTCGAATGTAAGCATATTATTATAAATTGTAGGAAACAAAGAGATGGATATATTTCACAATTTAACATATAAAATAAGTTTTTATTTTTTTTGAAAATCAAATCCCTTAGTAATATTCATCAGCCGAGTTCTTCAAGTATATATACATATTTTATTGGTATTGACACACCTTGTGACAAAATCATAATACTCTATGCCAACGTGTAGCAACTGCAGTTAGAGCAGCGACAACTCTGGTCGTCATTACAACAATGTCGGGTCTGGGGAACTGACCACGTCGCCGTGTCTGGTCGGGCAGCGTGTGTATGTGTGTATATGTGTGTGTGTGTGTGTTTGTGCCCCCGCGAGAGGTCGTCCAGCCTCAGATCCGGCTTTGTGGTCGTTCTGTCTGTCTGTCCGTCTGTCTGCCTGTCCGTCTGTCTGTCGGTCGGCCTTTGAGTTATAAAGCGAGCGTCGCGTCGCACGTTGGAAATAGTTTAAAGCGCTTAATAATATGCAGTTTATTATTGTTATTGGCGTCGTTGTGGCACATAAAACTTGCAATTGGCATTATTAACGCCATAGGCTCTGAATCCATTCAGAGTTTCGCTTGGGATTGGTTTTGGTATTGGTATTGGGGCGTGTGTGGGAATGCTTCAATGATTGCAATATTTTGGCAACAACAAATGACGCTGATTGATTGTGGCCCGGACACAGCTTCATGCCTGTTCACACCTGGCCCAAAAGCATTAATGTACATTCAACTTAACTGCAACTCTAATTAACCAAAAATATACTAGATAAATTTGGTCACAGTTTTGCACGCAAACCAAATTCAAATCCAAATTCAAACTCAATTCAAATTTATATCTGAAATTCAAAGCAAAACTAAAATTTTGTCAATGAATAAGCATTAGGAGGGGGGAAGAGAGGTGCGAGGGCGGTAAATAACTCATAAGCTAATTAAAAGCAAAGCACTTGCTTATAAATAAATATGTATATTTTTATATAATGGCTTTATAAAGTGCGTGATCTGTTCCAGCGAGGCGTAATAAACGAAACGTGAATTGAATAATGAAATTCAGTGCGCTTCATACATATGATTACGAATACGAATACGAATACGAATATGATTACGATTTATTAGTCTAATGAGTGCAGCAATAGATTCGCGTGACTTCCAATGAATACTTGCTTCAATTTTGCTGATTTCGTTGCGAATTGCACTTGTCAGAGGGCAGCTTATGAAGTTTCCCTTTCAATTATCTAATTATGAATTTGTTAGTTTAATATAAACTTTAAAATTATATTTGTTAAAATGTTTTTCTATAAAGTATAATCTGTTGTATATAAATTAATAGATTTGTTGTGCATATTTTTATTAATTAGCCAAACAAGTTCTGCAAGTTTTGCCACTTTTCGAAAGCTTTAAATTTATTGTTTATGCTAAAAATTATTTATTTATTTATTTTTTGATGTATATAAATCTTTAGATATGTTTTCATAGATAAGCATATAGTTAATTCATTTTATATATTTTAATACAACATTTTTGAACGAAATACTTTAACTAAAAAATTTATTTAAATATATGTTGTTATATAAAGTCAGTTTTTAAACCTTGATTTTAATTTTTCAGACAAAATAATAATATTAAGAAATGCAGATATGTATCTTTGAATATTAAATATATTTTGATATTTTGACTATTATATTTTAAATTTATACTCTCTTTTTATAATAATTTCTCTTTGATAACACAGACCATTCTCTGGCTGCACTTAATTCTTTTTTTTAATGACAATTTGTGTTAGATAAACGTACCTATTTCATTTGCCACCTTCGCAACCGCCAAAAATTTCTGAAAAATTAAAAATCAAAATGGAAATTAGTTGTTATTGCTAGATGAAGCCTACTTTTTCTATATACAATATTTCTTCTATTTTTTCCGCGTTGTCAAGCGTTTGCTTTGAAGTCTGCCGCCTACGGAGGCTCAGTTAGCTGTCAACGCGGCGTATGCGCATTTTTAATTGCCTCAACATGTATTGCAGCGAAGATTGGCAACGTTTTTCAACTGTTTTTTTTTTTTTGCGAGTACTCGTGTATTATCAAAGAGCTCTCTGCTCTCGGCGGCAAATTGAAGCTGACATTTCAACAGGCTTTTGAGACGTTGTTTGGCGCGTTAATTTCAAATGGTTAACCAAAAATGGTTGCGTTATGAATTATCAATATGGAGCCGTCGTCGTCGTCGTCGTCGTCGCTGTTGCCGCCGCCCTGGTGACATCGTGCAGCGTGCAACGTGCAACGTGCCACAGAATGTGTAGCGTTTGCGCAACGCAGGAAATTGTTGGCCATTGACTTGACCAATGGACCAAATGGACCAACTGGACCAAATGAACTGAATGGAGAGCTTGGGCAGCGGGTGCTCCATATACGGTCTAAATATTTGCTAAATCACACGCGCTCCACAGACATTGCCACAAGACAATGCCGCACAACAGTCCAGCAACAATGTGATGTTGCTGTTGCTGTTGCTGTTGCTGTTGTTGCTGGGAGATTTGCTCCAGCTTCAGCTTTGGTCACGATTTTAACATTTTTGCGAGCAACCCCAAAATTTGCAGCGTTGCCCATTAATTTTCATTGAAAACGTTTTCATATTTTGCCATAGTTGTGGCTGCTGTTGTTGTTGTTGCTGTTGTTGTTGCCACATTTTCGTAAAGCACAATATTTTCATTGTAGTGTTTTGGCATATATTTATGTGCCGTAAAAAATGCGATCAAGATTGGACTAGGACTGCAGAAAGAGTAGACACCAGACAAGGCGAGGTTCCAAGAGGTTCCAATGGGCAACAACAACAATCATAACAACAACCATAACAACCACATTGTTGTTCAACTTTGCACTTCAATTGCAGTTGTTGCTGTTGTTGTTGTTGTGTCTCAGTTAATGTTATTACCGTTTGAAGGCGCAGGCGTAAATTAATGGATTCATCGAGCCAAACTGAACTCAGCCAATAGCCAAACACTTAGCCAATTTAAATTTGAAGTTCAATGTTTGTGTTAACAACTTTACACCTATGCTTTTAAAGATGAAGATGGAGGCCGTGTTTTAATTGAATTTAATGTTGTATTTATCAATTAGAGAGTTTGCCATTTTAATTAAGGCATGTGGCGGTACCAAATTAGTGGCCAACTAAGCTGGCCATTATTGAGATGCCGCAACAAAGAATAATACAAATTGTCTTGGCCATTTTCGGGGTGTGGAACTGGGCGAGTCTCCTCAGTCTCGAAGTCTGCAAAAAACAAATGCTAATTGTATGGTCAACTGAAGCTCTCATTCATTCTCTATTTCTCTTTTTATCCACTTCAAAAAAAAAAAACGTTTGCTTAAGCAGATTAAAACAGTCAAATTTCACTATAAAATTAACTAAATCTATTTTTAAAAGCAACAAATATTTTTTATAGCATACTAATAAACATAAAAGAGACTTATTCTTTATTTGAGTGTGTCTATCAATATTCTAAAATTGTATATAATATTTTCATATTTGTCTATCTATATTCTATTTAATTATTTTAGAATAAAGACTGTTTTCTTAATGCTCAAAAAATGTTGTTAAATAATTTTTTAATTTTAAATTAATTTCAATGCATTGATCAAAACATTTTAAAAATGGCACTGAATTACAAATAACTTTATATAGCAATAAAATATATTATTAATAATTTTTTTTTCGTGTATTGAAGTTATTTCTTAGCTTTAATTTTGATTTTGATATATTTAATTATAATATTGTATATTCATACCATAAATTTCTAATAGCTGTGATGTGTCAAAATTTTAAACTTGTACGTCAAGCGGTTTGTGCTGTACAATGCTCAGACAATGCAAACAAAGAGATATATCTATATAGAATTTTAAGGAAATTAATTCAGCATTAAAGGCAGTTTTTATAATTATATAAAATTAATTTTCTAAGTGTATTTATCTCTCTCTCTCAGTCTCTCTGTTTCTATCTTTTTCTGGCTGTGGTCAGGGCAAGGTTATGATTTGGACAGAACACAAGAAGCTGTAGCCGGTACTTCTTTAACATTGTTGTATCTCTAATTGTGACTCTGACTGCTGTGACTACTGTGACTGTGTGACTGTGATTATGTGGCAAAGTCGGCCACGCCCATTTAATTGCCATCTAGCATTTGAGTTAACTAACTGTTCATAAATAGTTATGGCATACACGGACAGCAGCTGCGCCCACAAAGTTGCCACTGCAACTCAACTCAACTCAAGTCAGGCTAAGTCCATTGCAGATCAGGCCAAAAGCAAAACTATAGCCAAAAGACAACTCAGGCCAAGCCTCAGTCTCTGCCTCAGTCTCAATCCGAGTCCGAGTCCAAGTCGAAGTTGGATTCCAAGTCCGATTCCAAGTCCGAGTCCCAACTAAAGACTATGTGCCATTGTTAGCACAGTACATTTATTTTCCCACTCTTAACTTGCCTTTGTTTTTCCTTTTGTTGTTGTTGTTGTTATTGTTGCTGTTGTTCGGCTATTGTTGTTGCAAAAAATACTTAGTTAACTTAGCGCATTTTGTTTAATTTTGGTGCTGCAACTTGGCTAACAATTTGATTTGCAGGCCAGTCCATTGATTGCTTTATTAAGCGTTAATTTGGCCAACGTCCTTGGGCAAGTTAGTGCGCAATGTGGCCAAGCAAAGGCTTCCGCATCAAGACAGACCAGCTCCAAAAAAAAACATCAAAAAAAAACCCAATTGAATACTGAATCAGCTCGTGCTTGAATGTCACACTTGAATTCGATGACTCAGTCTTGCAATTAGCTGTATCAAATTAATGTATTTGACATAGCAGAAGAATTGAGACAATGACACAAGCAGAGAGAGAGAGAAAAGATAATCAAGAAAGAGAGGAAGTTATTCAAGTGTTCCAACTGAAAACTCTACTATAAGAATCTCTTCCAGAATTTAATTTTACTCAATGTCAACTAAATGCAGTCAAAACTTGAAATTTTTAATCAAAAAAAAATAATTTATTTTATTTTTATGTTATTCAATTACAATTTAAAATGTGGTTATAATATTTTAAAATATGATATTCAACAAATCAAATTTTACAACATATTTACATTTATTTTAATGTAGATTAAAAGTCAAAAATATACTCAAAAATGTAAATTGATCCAACTTGCAAGTTGACACTTTTTGTTGACACTTACTGAATGCATTAATAAATAAATGACTTTATTAAGAAGATAGATAAATAAATTAATGCTAAAAACTCAAATTACTTCAATACATAAATTAAATTCATAATAAGTTTTGTAGTGAGAACTTTAAACGCTAAGAAAATGAGATTATATTCTTCTCAAGAAAAATCTTGGCAGGCAGATATTGAAGTTGAGGTTATTATATTTTTAAAAAGCGGAAATACGAAAAATGTCAATAATGAATCAGACACTTTAAAATATTCATTAATAGTCATTAAAATGTTAAATAATATATAGAGAAATAAATAAAGTTTCCATAGAGTTTTCAGTTCCCATCGCAGCGTTTTCTATTTCCCACTTTAATAAATTTGATATGCCAGCCAAAAGCGTAGCAATAGAATCCCAGGCATAAATCACACACAGCGTGAAACTAAAAGAGAGAGAGAGAGGGGAGGAGAGGGAGAGGGACAGAGAGAGAGAGAGACCCCACACTCAGATGCATGTCGGTTCCATTCATGCGTGGTTTCAGTGGCCCATTCAAAGGTGTCGCTACTCGGATCGTTTATGCAAATATGCAACGTGCAACACAAAAGCCAAGTACGCCCAACATCTCAGACTCGAAGTCAGTCAGACGTTTAGTCAGTCAGTCCGACAGAGTCAAAGTCAGAGTTAGAGTTAGAGTTATAGTTCGAGCTCGAGTTTGAGTTGGCTTAAACTCCGAGACTGAGGGCGTCGTTCATATTCATAGGTCTAATTGCCTGCAACGGGCCGTGAGATTCTTATGAGGCATTCATTCAAATGCAAAAAGGCCTTTGGGCATCTTGGTGTTTACACTGAAAAAAAAGAACAACTTCTAAAATCAAGAACATGCTGCTCAAATAGTTTTTTCTTAAAATAAGTACATTGTAAGACCATATAACAAATTTTAAGAATATTAAACTAATAAAACAAAGATCTTAAAGCAAGAATACAAATCTTTAATTGTTCGGAAGGTATAAATATGTGAGAATATTAGAAAAAAATAGAAGCAGTGGACGCCGGTTCGAATCCCACTCGTAAAAAATAAAAAGTAAAATTGAATAGAATAAAATAAGAGAAATAAAATAAATTAAGATCAAATCAATATATATAAAAATTTAAAAAAAGAATATTATAAACTTAAAAATAATTTTTAATTTTTTTATTTTTTTCATTTTAATTTCAAGAACACTTATTCTTAAAATAAGAACATGGTCTTATTTGCAATTTTCTTATGACCATGATGTGTTTTCTTTATTTAAGAATTTTATGATTCATGATTTCATGATTTCGATGCATTTTTTAGACCAAAATTCTTAGTTTTGAGACGAATATCTTGAATTTGGATCGTTTTTTTTGTATCAGTGTAGGCCCCTTTGGGCCCTGATTGTTATGCAGAGTACGAGTACGATTGCGAGTCTGAGTCTACAGACAGTTTGGCTCATTTTGTGCACACACTTAAATGCAGCAGCTTCACTCTCAAAGAGATCTTCAAGTGGCATTAGCATAAATTAAATCCACACTTGTTGCCACAACGATGCCAATCAGCAATACTGACAGTTGGCCAATATTTATGAGCCAACATCAATAAGTTATTTGTTGGCTTTGCATTACGCCTAATGCGTTGGACAATGGCAACTTTAAAGATGCGTTAAATACATTTGTACATATCTAAATATTGTTAAGATACTCATAGATATTCCCTGCTTATACACGTATATTTATGGTTTTATGAAATCATCATCAGTCGAGTCGTAACAAAAAAGTGAATGGATTTTATGCTGTACTTATAGATATATTCATAATACGTCAAGCAGTCGCAACAATTATGGCTTTAACACTCTTGGCTTATATCGTTTCTCATATTTTTTTTTTGGGTGGTTTATCGCATCGCAGAGTAAACGTCTTGGCCAGCTGGCAAAGTGGCTTTGATTTGATTTTATGGCCTACACGCATTTACAATCAGTTTAGAAAAGTGTTGACACTTTTTGAGTTTTCTATAAGCCCGACAGCATATCAATAAACGATCGTAAAACTCTAATGGTCCACCAACAGCTAAAGAACCCGGTAAATGGCTAAATGGGAGTGGCATATCCGCTTGAAAGGAACTCACATTGTGAGTTCTCTCATAAGAGACTTAACCCGAATCGTCCTGAGCAACATTTTTTTGAATTTCTTAATGAAAATTTCAGGGCTGATAAATTTGAGTTCGCTGAATCCGAAAAACACATTTATTTTGTTCGTCCTCGTCAGGATAATCGACAGGACCATTTTTTCGGCTGTTACCATATGGTAACGCTGGGAAGTACAGGGTACAGGTTTTCTTAATGCTTCAAAATACAAATGTTTGTGAAAAAGTCTAATAAATACAACTTAATCCAACAGGGGGGCTCTTCCTTGATATATAGGACCAAACTTGGGTCAAATCGGTGCAGTATATCGTATATATAACACAACTGTCATAGGAACAATCGGGGTCAAATTCACCTTTAGTATGAAAAACTTTTTTCTATTCTGAGATATCTCAACCAAACTCTTGGAATATGTGACTTATATGTTGCTACACATCCTGACCAAATTTGGTTTAAATCGGACCACTATATCATATAGCTGCCATAGGAGCAATCATTTTTTATGAACAAAACAGTACCTAAAAGCGAAAAAATGTATGGAAAAAACCTGTACCCTGTACTTCCCAGCGTTACCATATGGTAACACGAAAATAAAAAGCGTAAATTAACTTTAAAAAAGTGTTTTTTATTTAAAATTTGTTTCATAATTAAAAAGAGCACTCTTTTAGCTTTCTAATGATGTGTGCATTGCATATAGTTCAGTACTAAATTTAGTCAAACGGCTTAAATTTACTTGCGACGAATTGCCAAATGCCGTTTTTTTGCACTGCAGAATATAATGAGCAACTTAAAGCTCATTTTTCGATCAGCTAACTTCAAGAGATTGTTTCAATCAATTTTATATCAGTTAAAGACAACAATTTACTCTTAGAATATCTTATAAAAGTTAATCTAACGTTAATATGTTGTCTAAAAATTAAGTTTTAGTAAATGCCTATTGCTTGTTACCATATGGTAACGCTGGGAAGATTCGGGTTAAAATGATGTGTTTGTCTTTTTTAGACCCTGTTAAGTCTCCACTAAGCCATTTACAAAGGAACACACTTATTGTTGTTGTAAGCTTAACAATTTAATGGCGTTCAAATTCTATCAGAATCTTTTGTACTTTATATGGATTCGCAATGAATGAATGAATGAAACCAAAGTTGTTGCCAAAGTGAAATCGTTCATGAACTTGTTGGCCATAAAACCAAGGCAAAGTTATGCAGAAAATTAATTAAATACTCCATCTAGTGATGTGTTAAATAATATTTTATAATAATAATTTCTAATTCGATGTAAATATCTGAAAAATAGTGCACTTGAAAAATTAAATAATAAGACACATAAAAATTCAATAATGCCGGAAAATCCATGGAATAATTCTAGAATATCAATTTTTATTTAAAAGCTGTATTTGAATTATTATATATAATAAATAAATAACTATTTGTAATAAATATATATTCATAATTTGGATTAGAAAGGCTTCATATTTTAAAACATTAAAATCATAATAGAATAAAATAATCAAATTAGACAAATTAGTTATTAAATTTGTGAAATTTATTTTTATTTAGAAATTTATATCAAATTGGAAGATACATTTTTAAAATATAACTGAGCATAAAGAAAGGGTATAAACTAAGATAGTTTTGTTTTTTTATATTAAAATATTTCAAATTAAGTCGATTATCTTTAAACAATTTGTCTATAATCTTTAGTTTTATATTGTTATAAACTTCAATTATATACATTGTATTTGTGCACGATTTATTAACAATAAAATGAAACAAGCTGATAAATTTTGAGCTGTTACTTTTAACGAATTCAACTCGCAAAGTAATCACACTTTTTTCTTTGGTTTTTTGGTTTAGTATTCGCATAAGCACATTTTGAGTATGTATTTCGATTTGTAGCTGGTAAAATGGACAAGTACGAGTAACTAAAAGTTAGCCCGGCGGTGTTTAAGGAGACCAACCCGAAAAGCATTTGGCAAAAAGTTGAAAACGATTTTGCCATTTTGCCATTTGGTCATTTTGGCAATTTGGTGCAATGCGAGCAACAAAAATGTTGAAATACTTTACAAAATACATGCAGCAAATGCGAAAACAAACGCAACAATAAATAAACGAGTGTTTTTTTTTATAGCATTTCAATTGATTTTGGTGGTGCTTGGTGCTTGGTGGTTGGTGGTTGGTGGTGGCATGCGTCGCAATAAATAAAATCGCGTACGGCCTATTATACAATATAATAAATCTGAAAAGAGTGTCTCAAAAAAAATGGCAGAAAAATCAAATAAAAATAAAAAATAAATGTTGAAAAAATAAATAAAAAGTGGGCGTGCTGCTCTTGATGTTGTTGCCGCACTTTTGCACATTAAAATGCCGCGCATGCGTGCCACACAGTGTGGCAAGCAGGATGTGGGCAGTGTTTGGGGCAAGTATAGTACGTGTATTGAGCAATTCCCTCAGCGACAAATTTTGTGCCACAAAAATGCCTTAATAATTGCCCCACCCTACTACTTGATTCCCCACTGAAAGTGAAAATGAAACTGAATTCGACGCGCCTTTTTCATTTGCTGTCTACGTTGCACGTTGCACGTTGCACGTTGCGTTGTTAATTAAGATTCGATTTTCATTCATAATAAATGCACTTTAAATGCATGTTTTCTCGCACATTAAAAGCGCATAAATAAAAAATTAACACCCAACCGAAGCAGACAGCCGAACGGACGGACAGACAGACGACTGTCTGGCTTCCTTGGACTCTCCTGTCCAGTTGAGGCACAAACGCACTCACACACACACACACACACATACGCACTGACTTGCCTCATCACTCATACGCAATGAAGACATTTATATGGCAAAAGCGTTTAGCGCCATCCTCAACTTCAACTTCAACTTCAGCGTCATCGTCATCGTCAGCTTCAGAGCAAACGCATCTTCGACTCGTTGCCAAGTTGAAGTTGAAGTAGCAGTTAATGTTGGCCAAGCAGGTGGACAGGCCTAGACACAGACAGTTCGACAGTCCGACAGTCCGACAGTCCGACAGTCCGACAGTCCTCCAGTTAGACAGACATTCGCAGTAGTCAGTGGTGTGCTTAAAGGGATCAACTATCGCTGCTAAGCTTAATATCGATTTTTAAATACTGATTATTATTGATTTTAATTCGCTTATATGCTGTTTTCCTAGTATATCTCTATAAATTAAAGAACAACTCACAAATGCAATTAGTGAAATATAGATTAGTTAATAGATAAAATATCTTTTAATCTAAACATTTAAACAAAATATTAAAAATATTATCTAATCATGATAACTCATGAAGACTACTCTCGAAAAATACCCCAATTATATTTTTAATCAATAAACAAAAATTAAGAGGAAAGTTTCAGTAATTAAAACTTAATTTTCTCAAATTTATCACTGTAATTAATTTACATAAAATGTGAAGTGCAAACGTCAAGTTCTAAAAATCTCTGAAAGCTTTCAACACAGCTATTAAATGTCAAAATAGCTGTTGAAAAAAAAATATTAAAACTATTTTTTAATATTACTTTTTTTATTAAAATTATTATTATTATTAATTTTTAGATTGTTAAAAGAAATTTATCACATTTCAGCAATATAAATATTTCGTTAAAAATTATTACTTTTTTATAAGATGAGTTCAATTCGAATTTCGCAAAAAGCCATCTTATTGCACGATAAATTTGTCCCAGCTATGTTGTGTGAAAATTTCAACTTTCTAGAACTTATGCCTTGGGCATAATGAACAATGATCAGTGAGTAAGTCAGGTCAAGTTTTTTTTCTAAATCAATATATTGTATTATTTTTAATTTAGTTAGTATGTTGCTTTTTCAATCATATTCTTAGCTTATTTAAATTTTTTTCATTTATTTGAAGTTATCTTTATCTCTGTCTTTGTCCCTGCCTCTGTCTGACAATCCCCCTTGTGATGCCGCCTCTGTGTCCGTTGCAACTTCTCACGCAGTGTCTCAGCGGTTGCCTTCGTCGCAACTTGCAACTTATCGTCAACGTTTTTTGCGTGTTTCTTTTTTGTCTCTTCTAGTCGCCGCCTTTTGCCGCACGCAATGGGCGTAGCCAGGCACCTGTTGCCACAGTCAAAGTTGTTGTTGCTGTTGCTGTTGTCGTTGTCGTTGTCGCTGACTGAAATCAGAACAAGGCAAGGCTCAAAGTTGCGTGTGTGTGTCTTGTGGCTAAGTCCGATGACAGCATCTTAGGCAGCAGTTGCAGTTGCTGTTGCAGTTGCAACTGTTGCTGCTGCTGTTGTTGCTGTTGAACATGTTAATTCGCAGTGCGTTGCATAAAGAGCAACAGCAACAACAGCAACAACAGACAAGCCGTTACATGCCACTTGGCTGGCTGCTCCTTATTTTATGTAATTGCCAACTGAACACTTTCAGACCCCAAACAACAACAACAACATCATCTGCATGATCATCATCATTATTATCATCATTATTAATGTTGCTGTGCGTATTTATGTCTAATTAAAATAGCGATCATACCCAGAAGTTGACTTATTTATATTTAGTTACTCGTATTTAACCAACTAAACCACAAGTTGAACGAGATATGAGTGTGTCTATGTGTGTGTGTGTGTGTGTGTGTGTGTGTTTGTGTGTGTGCTTGTATCATATGTTAAGTATGTGCATTGTGTTAATTATAGCGTTTTAATGTTGCGCGCTTAAACGTTTTACAGCTTACAGTTAACATTTAAGACGTCAGGCATTTCCTGCTCGAGGGGCCAAAGCCAAAGCCAATAAATCTATGCAAAACTTATTAAAAATTAAATGGGCGGCAAAAGTCGAGCGAGATCGACAGTCGGATACCCTGTGCCCAGACTCTCTTTACTAAAAGTTTATTTTCGACCGATTTTTTCTATGGCTGCTGTATGATATAGCAAACTGATCTGTACCATATTTGGTCAAGATAAATATCACCAACTTAAATACGTATTTTATTAGTTTTGTTAATATATCTCAAAAAACCAAAAACTTTTTCATTCTAAAACTTGATTTTCCACTGAGCGTCTCCATGGCAGCTATATGATATAGTGATCCGATCCAAAAATAAAAACAAGCTTGATTTGCGTATGGTATAAGGAACCTACATACCAAGTTTGAAGACTCTAGCTCTAATGGTCTCTGAGATCGACGCGTTCAAGCAGACGGACAGAAAGACGGACAGACAGACAGACGGACAGACAGACGGACATGGCTAAATTGACTCGGCTGTTGATCCTGATCAAGAATACATATACTTTGGGGGGTCTGCCACGCCCCCTACTGCCTGTTACACACATTCTGCCAAACACATTATACTCTTTTCTTTTTGCCCATTTTTAATGGGATCAGAGTATAAAAATTGCAAAAAAAAAAGCCAAATCAGATGACAAACTGTGCACAAGGCGTTTAATTATATATATATATGTATAAATTTTTGAATTTCTGAGTGACTTTTGCTGCTGTTGCCTTAATAAGTCCGGCTGCCGCAATTTGACTTAATTTGCGGGCGGCCACAGGGTCGTATGAGTAACATATAATTGCAGCTTAACAAGGGGCAGCACTTGAAAGAATTTTTGTAGCTAAAATTGCTCATTATGCAGCAGTACAACAACAGCAGCAACAACAACAACTACAAAACGAAGGCACTAAAAATGCTGGCCATAATAATAATAACAATAATAATAATTAAAAACCAATTTCTGAGCCAAGTGCCAGCCAACACAATAAAACAACAAGAAACTGGGCTATAATCACACATGCACACACACACACACACACACACTGAGTGTAGCTTGGAGTTAGTTAAAGCCAAAAAAATTTGCTTAGTCAAGCGGCAATAAATGCGGCGTGAAATGGGCGCAGTTATTTGGCCCACGGTTGCCACAAAGTGCCACACAGAAAATTATTATTGCGATTAATAATTTGGCAATAAAAGTTGGCAACACTAATGCTTTTATTCATAACAAATTTTTGGTGTTTTTCTTTTTATTTATGTTTTTTTTTGGCGGCAGCACTTAAGCAGATGCCAAAACAACAATTGTCTGCGTCCAAACTGTAATCCTGAATGCATTCGACTCGCTGCAACTGCAACTGCCACAACAACAGCAACAGCAACAAATATAATAAAAAAAAAAAAATAAAAAAATTGAAATATTGTACTGTTGTTACCGCTGCTGCTGTTGTTGTTGCTGTTGTTGCTGCTGCCGCTGTTAAGCAACAATTAAGCAATTTTCATAATTACGAACAATGACCAATTTTTTGACACGCTCGCAAAGCGCGCAAAATTTTTTAACCAGCGGCAAATAGCGGCAGCATGCTGCTGACGTCAGCGTCGACGTCGACGTCGGCGTCAACGTCGCTGTTGCCGTTGCCGTTGCCGTTGGCAGCATTTAGCATGTACGTTGTTTTGTGTTTTGTTGCATGCCTAATCAGAAATTCAAACACTGAATTAAATGCAACGAGCAGTAAATTTTATATATGCAAAAATTTACACTACACTGAAGAAAATGCGCTTACGTCACTAGCGTTTAGGCAGAGCTTGAAATCTTGTGATTTTTCGAGCTCAAGCATCTTCCAAAATCTACCTGACAAAATTAGAAAACGCCAAAAAAAAAATATTTAAAAATAACCAATACAATTTTTATGATCTATGCATTATTTGTCAATAAAATAGTTATTTTATTATTCATTAAATTATTTCATTGACAATTTTTTCTTTTTAAAGTGGCTTCTTTAAGAATAGAAAATTAAATATGTAAGAACTGAAAAAATATAAAATTTCTTGGATGGAGGCTATAAAATAGTTTTTTACTTAAATAATTTACTATTAAAGTCCTAGAAAATAAATAGGAAATTCGACATACTCTCATATTTTTCTATTATTTATAAATTGTTTTTTTAAGAAAAGTAAAGGCAACATTTTTATATTACTTAATAATGTAAAATAATATTGAAAAATATTATAATATAATAGAAAGAAATACGTAAACTTAGGCTTAAAAAGAAGAAGCCAACAGCTTTCAGTATATTTCTGTCTCTAAAATTATGTGTTTTAAATTATATTTTAAACTATTTTCGTTTATTTCAAGCAAAAAAAAAAGAAGCAATATTAATAATGAAGTGCAAGTGCTTCAACAGGAAAAAAAAATACTTAAGATTAAGTACAAAAATATTCCAGTGTGGTAGCTGTGTTTTTTTTAAGTGGATGCGAAGTGTGCGTGCTGAGCAAACGACAGGTGGATATTGTTAAAACTAAAGCAAAGTAGATAGTAAAAATTTTATTTTATTTTATTTATTTATGAGGGCAAAACACTGCTGTGAAATTGCATACGCACTTTGCAGGAGCTTATTAAATTTATTACTCTAGTTATATAAATGCATTCGACTTGCAGCTGACAATAATCATGTGTGGCAGCCACAACAGACACTTGCCACTAACAGAGCAGCAGTCCAATTGACCATAGGGTGCTTCGGGCATGTTGTGGCAGGAAAAATCTCAGACTGCAACTGATTTTGCTGGCCAATTTCTGTGGCGATTTATATAATCAGCAGCGACACAAAACGTGGCAACATACTACATGTAATTTGCCATTGCTGGCTGTTAACTGTTGACTGTTAGCTGTTAGCTGTTAAAAGTTAAGAGTTAACAGTTAACAGTTAGACGCTTTGGGCCAATCTAAAACAATTTGCGTTTCGTTTTATTTTGGCAACAACAATTGGCAGCTGAATCTGAAGCAGTTATGTTGGTGTTGCAATTGTTAAGACTGTTTGTTGCTGTTGTTGTTGTTGTTGCTGTTGTTGGCCTGGCGACATCCGAGACATCCCACCCACAATTAATGTATAATAATTGCAAATTAAAACCAGTGCGACTCAAATTGCAACAGACACAAAAAACAAAAAACAAAAACAAGCAACAAAATGCGGCAAGTGTTGCAAAGCAGCAAGTTGCGGTTTTGTTGTCTGTTTGCTGTTTTCTGTTGCAGTTTCTGTTTTGTTTTGTTTTGTTTTGTATTTGTTAAGAGTCGAGAGTCAAGATATTAAACAATAATTGTAACTGTAAAGTGAGCTTAACGTGAGTGCATCAAAGCATAATTTTCTTGCAACAGACACTGCAACAATATTCATTGAAGAAAAAAAAAGACAGACTGACAGAGAGACAGACAGTGGGACAGTGGGACAGTGAGACAGATAGAGAAGTCAAGAAACTCTGGTAAAAAACATACCGCCTTATAATTAGAGCAGAAATTCTGACGTTTCTATTTCAATTTTCCAACAAACGCCACGCAAAACTGCCACGCCAAGTGACGTTTTGATTGAGTGATTGGCAACAAGTCAGAGACTTGGTAGCTGCTTGTTGGCCAAGTTAGTTGGGGGATGGCAAAAGTAGCTGGGTAGCCAACCAGGCAGCAAGTGTGTTGTGTGTTGTGTGTTGCCCACTGTGCTGTGGTTACAGAAATATATGTACATATGTACTATCTGCATACCATGCCACTTGTGGCATGGCAATAACTGAATGAAAAATCATTTTTATTTTTTTCTGAAGTATGTTGTTTTTTTTTTCTCATTTTTTTTTTTTTTGCTGCTCCTCTTGTGAAAGAAGGTATCCAGTTACCTTCTGGCTGCTCAGCTCCATTGTCTTCAAATCCGGCAGGTAATTTAAGCACTACTAGAGAAATTTCAGTGCACAGTGGTGCACACATATTTAATACATAGATAAATGTGGTTGTGTGTCCACCTGTAGCAACATTTACAATTACATCTCAGCTAGATCAACATAATAATTTTTAAGAATTTGTAATCGGAAACAAGTAGATTTATTGTTTAAAAAACCCAAAAAAAAATTAATTTTTTTATTTGCAATAGTATTTGTTAAATGCTTCTCGGTATCAATTCAAATGTCAACTCAGCTATCAATTTCGCTATCAGCTAAAGTCTCCACCTGCACTCATTAAAGTTGTTATCACTAAATATTAAATCAATTAAAAATATTAATTAAATCTTTTGAAAAACCCACAAAACATTGAAGTAAGTCGGTTTTAATTAAATTTCTGCTTAATTTGAAAACATATGTTGCTCATTAATTGCAAACTTATCACTTTGTTGATTCTACAATAAATTGACCTCTGAGACACATTTAAACAATTTATAAATGCCAGTATATATTCAAATATGTATACATATGTATAGAAAAATAGGAATTATTAGTCTAATTAGTTCTGGGAGAAACCAGACATATTTATTTATTTGATTTTGGAAACTGCTTCCCTTGATAAGCGTCTCTTTCTTACCCTATATAAGAAGTCTCTTCTGTGGTTTGGGTTCAGTTGCATTCGACAATATTCTGAAGATGAAATACTTGACACTGCTAATCTTGGTTCTCATTGGACTTTCTTCTACTCTGGGCATGTCAGCATTACAAAGTAAGTCTGAGAATATTAACTTCAACTGCTTATAATACAAGAAAAATCTATTTTAAATTTAGAACACTGTATGAGGGATGCACGCGGTTGTTGTATAGAATTTCGTTTTGGGTCCAACACTGCAAAAAAGCGTTGTGTACACTGAAAAAAAAAAGATTTTAATAAATATAAACAAATTAATATTTTATTAATTTGGTCGTGTTAATAATTAACAACCGTCAAGTTGTAATGTTCTATTTCCTGCAGTAATAAATCGGCTTTAGTGAGGAACTTTTGTTTTAAATGGAATTATTTAAATATGTTTATAGTCGCTGCCAAACATACACTTTACTCTTATCTGTACATTTTTAATGGGCACAGGGTATAAAAAATGTTGCTAGTCGTAGGTTTTTGATTACGTGTAGTTATTGCTATTATTATTGGTGGTACAGTGGGCACACCCACTTTAATGCCATACAAGTTTCAAGTGGTAATTGCTCCAATTTGAATACGTAATAAAAATCGAATGAGCAGCAAATCGATTAGCAATCTAACGCGGCGCCCATTGTGTGGTCGGACCCTGGTACAAAAGCAACAACAACAACAACAGCAACAGCAACAACAACAATCAAATTTAATACTCGTTCGGTCTCAACATCTACGAGTATGTTTCTAAGCACGAACCAGACACAGACGACCAGACATTTGTCTGCCGGATCGGATCGGATCGGATCGATCGCTTTGCGGATACTGTCCAATATATATATGTATGTATGTTGCTACTGCGCTCAATGTGAAGGTCAGTAGGTGGCGGCCAGCAACTACAACAATCAATTAGACCCCCACAACAACAACAGCAAAAAACAACTACAAAATAAATACTGTTATAAGTACTAGCATACTATTTGAGATTTCACATGACTCAGGATCGAAGAGAAAGGTGTTCGAGTTCGAATCTTTCAACTTGTATGGAATGTAATTTCACAACTATTTTAGAAGGAGGCAGGAAAAACAGACTGTCAGACTGAAGGATTTTAAGAGAGACAGAGAGAGAGAGAGAAGAAAAAAATTAATGAAGTTTATCAGAACTTAAGGATACCCTAGATTAACTCAATCAGATCAAGGAGAATAAAAAAACAAAATTAAATTACTTATCATAAATAATTTTTATATAAAAAATATTAAATAGAATACAATTGAAAGCCATTTTTGGAATGACGAGTTAAGGGTTTAATAACATAACTTAGAGATATTTGATTAATTTAATAACTAAAGAAAAATGTCTTTGACTAAATTTAATTACACTTAGAAAATACGACCCATAAAATCTAGTTTCTTTCAATATAAATTAAGTACAATTTAAATATGTATATACAATTTAATTAAAAGCTTGAAATTTTATTTATAAAACATATAAATATATATATTGAATAAAAATATTTTCACTTAATCAAGTTTAAAGCTTAACAAAAAATAAAACAAAATAAGTATTAAGAAATTGATTGAAGAAATTTATTTGGGCCACATTGCCTCAGTTTGTGGCAATTGTTAAGTGTTGCTCACTGTTGCAAGCTTTTTGCTAATAGAAACAGTTTGAAAATCAGAGGATTAACGTCGTCTTAGCTAATGGTGCGTCCGATCAAGTTGTAATTGTAATTGTTAATTGCTTTCTTTTATGACGAGACAACTAAGACTGAGACTGAGACTTAAACTGAGATTGAGATTGAGACTCTCTCTCCCACGCAGAGTCTCCATTGAAACGTGCTCCAATTTGATTTGTGGCAAGCATTTCAATCAGTTTATAGTCAAGACCAAAAATGTTTTGACAGTTTGCAGTTATTGTTTGATGCGCTGTCATGTGATGAGTTCATTAAGTGTACACAATAATTGAGCATTAAATGTAAAGAAAAAATCATAAAATCAAATAAAAACTCCAAGTTATGAATGGGCGTGCGTTTTGACAGACGGCCAAGACTGAGATTGACTAACTGACAGACTGACACTGATGGCTCTAAGCGTTGGCCAGCTTGGCCAACTATCATCCATCGTCTATCGTCTATTGTCTATCGGCAATCGAGGGAGTCAAGTGAAATTGATACAACGAAAGTTGGCAAACCCAAAACCAAACTTCCTGCTTTTGTCTTTTTTATAAGTTGAAGTTGAAGTTGCAGTTGAAGTTGAAGTGTATTGTATTTTATGTGCCGCTATCTAATTAAAACACAGGCTTGTCTTGGCCTTGATAAGAGCGATAGGCCCAAAAGCTTTTTACGTTTGCAGCTGCGACAACTTTTTGAGGTCGCTCCTTCAATAAAGGCCTCGAAAAGCTGCTGGGCATTTGTTGTATTGAATTGCCAAGTGAAATTATAGATATTTGATGCTATTAACACAAATCTCCACGTTGTTGTAACACTGGCCATTTGAAGTCTTGGGTCTAGGAAGCGGCAACTCTTCCCCTCTCCATTCCCTCTCCATTCCTCAGCACGTGGCAGATCGAATCGTATCATATTAAATTGTCTCGGTTGCGAGTGGAGTGTGGAGTAAACCAAGAAACCAAGAAACCAACCAACTAACCGACCAGATGAAATAGATCCGCTTTAATATCGGTAATTAGGACCACACCTATTCGTCGATACTCAAAGTGATTTTTATTACAATTTGTATCTCGACTTGGTTTATTCTCTTTGATTTGTTTTGATTTTATTAGCTGCCTTTGGCCAAAACTCGATTAGTTTCAATTTGTTGTCTGTTATTGATACGACTATCCATATTCTTATTGCTATTGTATTTTATTGTCTTGCTTTCTGCTTATTTATGTAGTGTATCTATGTATATATTTTTTTTTTATATACTTACTTGTAGATACTTATTTCCATGCAACCTCAACCTCAGCAATGCCATGCAATTACATCAAGTTGTTGTTGTTGTTGTTGCTTGCTATTTTTTTTTTGCTCAACAAACTGACCTTAAACTTGCCATGCGGCTTTTGTTATGGGCAAATAGCAAATTCAGAATGAAAATCAAAATAAATAAATAAATGCAGCGGTCAGTTTCTATGTGCAATTAGTTTTTACTATATTTGTCGGAGCTTTGTATTTATTTATTTTTTTTTCCTCTTTTATCTACTCAGCTGTCTGTATATCTATTATTTTATTTAATTTTTTTTATATTTTATTTGGAAAATGGGGACTTTAGCTTTGTGCAAATAAATGAGACAGGCATAATGGAAACTTATCAATATTCTTTATATAATTTATCTTGATCAAAAAATAAAAAATATTATTATATATTGCATATAAATTTTTGTGCTTTAATAATTATAAGTTTAAAATTTAAATAAATATATTTTATATATTTTTCGATCAAAAGTGTGAATAATTATTTATTTTTTTGATTTTAATTAACTTGATGGAATTGTTTCAAACAATTTTCCTTTTGAATGAAGTTAAAAAATCTACTCAAAATTCATAAACTCGATTTCCGCAAGAAGAATATATATTTTAATCTGTAGGTACTTCTACAAGATATTTATGCTTGAAAGACCTCTGAATGCCTCTGCAGTTAAAGTGTATATTTTACATCCAATAAGTTGTTATATTTTAAAATAATCAAATAATGAAAATATTTTAGTTATCTTATAATTTTGACTTCCTTAATTGTTTTTAAATAATCTCACTATATTTTCTAAATCGAACAAAGATGACAGAAGTTGTTTAGAAGAAGAATTTAGAAGTTATTATAATTATGAAACGAGGAGTGATTAAAATTCCTACTGGCGCCATCTAGCGTGCTTAGAGTATCTGTTAGTTGAGTTCACTTGACTCCAACTGCATTTAAACTTGGTTTTGTTTTTGTAGTTCTCGCGTCGTGTGTTGAAAGTTTTTGTTTTCTGTTTTCCGATTTTATTTTATTTCTATTTTTATTTTTTTTTGTTTTTTCCTATTTGATTTGATAGCCAGGCGAGTGGAGCAGCAGGTGGTCGCACTGTTGCACCGCCGCCAAAAGCTAATTGTGTTTTTCTCACATTTGCAGTTAGGCAGCGTTTCCACGAGCTGTATCTGAGTATCTGAGTATCTTAGTATCTGGTAGATACATGTGAGCACATATGTGCGCTTAAAACAAACACACAATAAATTGCCTCCGCACAGCATGAGTCCTTAGCTGTGGTCCAGAGTGCTGTGGTTGTGCTGTGGTGTTGCTGTGGTTGTGCTGTGGTGCAGCGGCGATTCTATTTCATTTTGCATGTTGTAAATTAAAGCAAGTTAGCTCTAAATGTGCTTGGTTCCTTTTCACTCTGACGTGGCTTTCACTTAGTCAGCGAGTAACTAAGGAAATCGTTAGGATTCAACTATTAAATATTTCATATATATAAGAAGTATATGTACACTCAGAAAAATAGTCTTGTTTTTAACCCTGAAATTCATAAATTCACCTTTGAATTGTTCCCATTTTAATTTTTTCTGAAATGTAAAGAAATTTTAATAAAAAAAACTCGCCACGTAACAATTGAAACATAATTTCTACAATCAATCAAATTTTTTTATGCATTTTAAGATTTCTAAAATCAAAAAATACTGCCATTCGTTATATAGAAAATATTTTTAAATTTCGCCTTAATATTTAGAAAATATTTCAAATCAAAATCCCCCTATTTTTGTATAAATAAAGCTAAATAATAAAGTTTAACCATATTTTCTCAAAAAACATTTTTTAGGGTAATTTTTTCTATAATTAAGAAATATATTGTTAATAAATAGACATTTTTCTAACTTATATTGCGATTATAAAACAAAGGCGAATTTTTAAAACGAAGAGTATAATTTTTTTCTGAGTGTAGTTGTAATTACAGCGAGAACCTGTTGAGATACTTACATGTTTTCAATAAGTTTGCCATTCTTATGGTATCGCATATTGATAAGTGATTAAGTGGGAGATGCAGATCTCATTAGTGCCATGCTAAATGGCCTGTTGACATGCCAAGCAACTACCAGTGTTAACAGACAGTCAGAGTTATCTACCATATATAGTCATATCAGAACTTATCAACCGACAGACAGCTGAAATTCTTTTGAGATATGCAAAGAACCGAAACCAGTTTGAGACTCTTCAAGCTTCATTAGACAACAGCAAATGGAAACTGAAACTGGAAAATGGAATGAAAATGTCATATTACTTGTAGATGTTAACTCCTGCTACAGATTTTCACTTTGTATGCAAAATACTTGGAAAAAGCAATGAAAGCAAAATTAATTTGCAATACAAAGCTGAGCTGAGACAGGCAGAGAGACAGTTGGATAGACAGACAGACGTACAGACGGACAGACGGACGGACAGACAGGCAGGTGCGCCTCTTGAGCCTACACAGAATGGGAAAACTCATCATGGAAAATGTTGTTGAGGCGCACTCATGCAGATAAACAGTTAGGAAAAGCCATAGGAGTGCTGAAAGACAGACGGACAGACAGACAGACGGACGGACAGACAGACAGACAGAGAGACAAACTGTTTGCCTGGCAAGTGGATCACATGTGGCTCAGAGTTGACCGAGTTGACCGTCTTGACCGAGTTAGTTGTCGTCATCTTGCATCCGCCAACTTCATATCAGTTGCCTGTCTCCGTCTCCAGTTAAAAGTTAAAAGTATCTTGCAACGCCCTCACACTCCCCCTGTCCCTACCTCTACCTCTGCCCCTCCCCCTGCCCCGCCCATCTCTCACACCAGCTACTGTGACACGTGCAAGAATTTGTAACCCAGTAAACAAAATAAGATACAGGTTTATAGAACTCCGACAATATCTTTCGGTTCGTATAAACATACAGATCTCAGTGACTGTAAGAGCTAGAGCTACTAGATTTTCTGAGATTGTTCCTATATTTATATCTTTTTAATTAAATGTATTTATTACTCATTTAATATTTATTCATTTTTAACTGTCTCTTTCTTCAACTTGAAATTGTTGTCTATTTTCATTACATTTGTTTTTTTATTTTTGAATACATTTTACTTATTATATTAATTATTCATTTAATTTTTAGTAGCTTGTGATTTGATATTTATTAATAATTTATTTATTTTGGTTTACTACTTAAGTTTTTAAGTTTGTTGTTTATTTTAATTTCATTTATGGTGATAGAGTTGTTCAAATGCTAAGATATAGTATGTCTACTGGGCATCTAGCAGTCGAGCAATTCGATACTTGCGATTTTACTGTACACTGTCTATTTGTTGTTTTCTGTTTCCTTTTGCTTCCGAGTCAATTGTTTAACCCAGGCAAACAACTCCGAGTGACACTGAGTCTCTGAGTCTCAATATCTCTGATTTTCTGAGACTCTGTGCCGCCAAGCAGTCTGTTGCCTGTTTAATGTTAGATGTTGACTCTTGACTGTTGACTATCGACTATCGACCATTGAATAATCACTATTCACTATTCACTATTCACAGTTGACTGTTGACTGTTTTCAATACCATATTGGTGGCAACTAGCTGTAACAAACGGTCAATACAAACTTTAACGCTGCTGTCGCTCCGGTTAGTTTTAAATGCCACATTGCCATTGAGCAAACACTTTGAACTCTGGCCAAAGCCAAAACCAATATTAAAACCAATAAATCTCTATAGTCGACACTATTATACACTTTTTAAAAATGTATTTAGTTTCATTTATTTTTATTACATTTTATAAAATATTATATGTATAGACTTAAACTATACTCTATAATTAATTTTTTTAGCATATGGTAGTAAAATATATGGAAATTTATGTCATATTTGAAAATATCCCTTTGATAAATTTAAGCCTTAAATTGCCAAAACGTTCTACTGACTCATTATTTAATCAGATGAATATAATCAAACTATTTTATAGTTTTATACTTACTCAAATACATGAATAAATTTGATACCTTACCATGATTTTATTTATTTATTTAATTTAAATTATTTAAAATCTTTTCTTGGAATATAATGTATTTTTTTTTTAATTCGCAAGATAATCAAATAATAATTAACTTAAGAATCTAAAGGTTTTGTTTTGCCTTTAGATGGACCATTTTTTAGTGAGAGACACAGTTTAATCAATAAAAAATAAATTAATTTCAGTAAGCTGACAAAAGTGATGACACAGTTGGTTGATTCAGCAGATACTCTTTCTCTTTGAGTGGGCTTTGTTGATACGAACGGTTAAATGCGTAGTGCAAATATGGCCACCGTTTAGACCACACACTCACACACATACACAAACAGACAAGTGGGAGATTTAGTACTTGGCCACCGTTAACAGACTCGTGGCCATTGCCTTGCTAATTGAGCAGAAAGTAAACAGTTAACAGCAATATAGCCATCAACCTAACCACCTGCATCTCAGACACAGCCAATGTAAATTTTCTAAAATAATTTTCATTTCTTTTGCCAGAATTTCCGATGCTGATTTTAAAGGTTTTCACTTTTTTCTTTATTTTTCTACATTTTCTACATTTCGGACTTGGCGCACGTCATTCCAATAAGGCAATTATGCAAAATAGCAGAAAAGAGACAAAAAAAAAGACAACATCTAAAAGCTAAAAGTTTTGGCAACTTGCTGCCATTTTGGGCCAAGTTAAATTGTTTGCCCAGTTGCTGTTGTTGTTGCTGTTGGTATTGCTGTTATGGCCATTGCCTCAGAAAGTTGTAAATTAATAGGCGAAAATATGTACACACGTGAGGTTTTTTCAAGCAACACACACACACACACACACACACACACACTGAGAGACTGAGAGAGTAGTGTGTTTGTCTTTTGACAATCAGTTAACGCCCATTGCGGGAACTTTCAGTCAAATGGCCGAAAATGGCGACTGTAAATTGCCAATAGCTGTGCATTAAATGTGACTTGACTCTTTTTTTTTTTTTCTCAATGGACTGCGGCACTTACAAAACAATAAACATTTATTTTACAATGCGACAGTGATTTGTGGCACTAAAACAGTAACAACTATAAAAAACAACAACAACTACAGCTGCCTTTTTCTGGCAATATATATGCACTTGGAATCAAAGTGGAAGTTGCAGTTGCAGTTGCAGTTGAAGTTGAGACTCAGACTGAGACTCAGACTGAGACTGAAATTGAAGTCGAGAACCCAAGACGACGAACTGGGCGCGACAATGCGCCAGTCAATTTTAATTATGTGTCCGAAAAATAATGACGTTGCGACGTCAGAGAGGATTGCCCAAAAATGGCACAGGCAATCGGACGATTTCAGTTCAAGATACCCTGTAGACATTTGCCAATGGGTAGTGCACAAAACAGGCATGCTTCAATTGTAAGCGGAAAAACGTACTTAAGTAATTTATTTAATTGCCTCAGCAATATAAATACATATCAAAAAATTAAATTCAACAAATATTATATTTTAAATTAATTTAATTTAAAGTTTATATTTATTAGTTCAATAAAAATCATAAATTTATTCAAATTATTAAACTTTCTACTGTCTCTACTTTATTACTTTCCCTGATGTTTCTAAAGCATTTAGTGTTCTTTTTTATTTCGATAGTTCTATTATACTAAGAATAGAATTATTTCAAACACCAAACCCTTGGCTCCCTGACTGTATTCCAACTCCCTTCCAGTGAGAATTTCGCAAAAAGTAGTCTATTCGCACAAAGAATTTGTCTCAGCTATGTTGTGTCAAAATTTCAGTATCCTAGCTCTAACAGTTTGGGCTGTACAAATATCAGTCAGTCAGTCAGTCAGGACGATATACTCGTATATATATAGATTACTGCTGGGTATCTTGTAGGCAATCACAATACGCTGCTGCGGTTTTGCTTGTTGCTGTTGTGGCAGTTTGTCAGTTGCCTTTAACAGGCTGTAACCGAATCTGAATCTGAATCGGAGTCTGAAACGGAGACAGCGACAAAGACGGAGAGTGTAACTCCAACTAGATTGATTTTGTTTCTAGGTTTATTTGCTTTTGGCTTTGGGTTTTTGGTCTGCACTTGCTTTGCATTTGGCTGACAACGCCCGCGCCCAAAACTTAGTCCAAATGTGGGCCAAACAGAGGCACGGCTGCCATTTTGGCCAAGTTGTGAGTTGTTGTGCGGCTGCATTTGGGTGGGTGTTGTATGCAACACTTTCGCCAGCCGCCAATTGGGTTATAGACAGACTGAGAGAGAGACAGACAGACAGACAGACAGACAGAGCGAGAGAGAGATAGAGCATTGATTTGTGTGGGAATTTGGCGTTAATTTGATTTGATTAATCGGAAAACAGGCACCGATTTCACCTCGCTATCGATAACAGCTACAACAATATCACTCTCAACTCTAGCACTAGCAACAAATTTTAAGTTAACTTTTTTTTTTGGCTATGACAGGAGCATGAACTGCATGTGTGTGTGTGTGTGTGTGTGTGTTGCCAATAATTCACTCAGGCAGCCTAACGGTTTATTAGCATAAATAAAAATAAAATTGATATGTTTGAACTATTTCCTGCAGCAATGCGCGCTACAATTTTCAAACATGACAACGAACAACGAACAACGAACAAGCAACGAGTGCAACAAGAACAACCTGCAGCCAAACGAGCTTACAACTTGCCACTAATGCCACACTGCAGACCAACTACAACTACAACTACAACTACAACCCAACTAAGTGCAACACACACACACACACACACAGACATGGTTACATGCAACTGCAACTGCGGAATTGGTAGCCAGGCAACAAAATGTTGCGCTGTCAGCGGCGCATGCAAATGGCGTGGCAAGTGAGGCAGCCAGACGGACAGACGGACAGACAGACGGTCAGATAAGCAGCGACAGAGGTGGACATTGGTAAACAGAGGGGCAGGGTGGTCAAGAGGAGGAGGAGGGGGGTAAGGGGCGTGTGTGTTGAGCATCTAATGCTCACACACATAACACATAACCAATACTTGCCACTTCATATGGCTTAAACCATTTAATGTGCTGCAAATCAACTGCAAATTTAAACCAATTGACTTAAAGTATAGATAAAATTATTATTGGTCTCAATATTACCGAAAAAAAAAGTTTAGAGTCATTAAATATATTTAAATAATTAATTTTCGATTTTTTATTTATTAAAAGAGTTATAAAATTTGAAGCAAATAAAATTTTATTAAAAAGTTGTCATGAAGTATATATATTTTACATATATTTTTTTTTTTGTAATATATATCTATACAAAATGAATTTGTAATAAAAAGAGACTAATTCTTTATTTATTTTTTTAATTTAAAGGATAAACTACAGTTTAACCAATTAAGTTTTCAGAGCGATGCAAATAGTATTTTTTTGCTATTTATTAAAATTTAAAGAAATTTGAAATTAAAGCATAAATTTCAAGTATAATGACTAGTATAATTCAAAATGATAACTAACATTGCAGTCTATATTCAAAATAAAAATGCAAAGAACCAGTTCAGTCATAAATTGCACACTTTGAAAATTGATTGAAATTACTTGAAATTTCAATTTACGCCACGCCTCAGCGTAAAGTTACTATATATAATGCCGCGATTTCTAGAAGCGAATGACATGTCAATTTTACAGGCCTCGATGTAAAGAAAGAGACGGCAAACATGTCGAGACACGCACGTTCGTGCGTATATGCCACGCCCCCTCAGCTCAGCTCGTACGCAACTCTAGACGATTGGGTTATTTCGATAAAGAAATCATTTATGCAAATTTGGTCGACAGTTTTTCAAAAAAATAAAAAAAATAAAAAATAATAATAATAAAAAATACTTGACTCTGTCTGACAGTTTCCAGTTTGTCAGTTTTGAGTTGGCAGCTTCTAAAAGGCATCAGCTTTTGATTAAAGCACTTCAAAGCATAAAAAAATGTGAAGCATGGCATTTGCATAATCAGTTAAAGTGATCGAGACACAAAAGCAGCTGTCGAGAACTTGGCTAAGTGGGTTAAAATGCAGGCGTTAACTGGACTAAACGGTAACTGGCCAATATACAATACATATGCTAAAACCTAAACTGTTAATGACTCACTAAGAGAGCACACAGTCTAATAACACGTCCAAACTTATTACAACTTTGACTTGAACTTCGGTTTTGGCTCTAACTTCGTTTTTGGCTTGTGTGTGGCCCGTGCGGCCAAAAGCAAACAGCAACTAATATGCAGTTAACCCACAAATGCCAGTGCAAAAACCAACGTGTGCTATTATTAATATTTTTTCAAACAAAGGCGAAAAAAACAAAAAAAAAAACGATCAAAGCTAACGGCACTCGGTCTATACAATGGAGCTAAACCAAAGTTGGCCATAAGCCATTCAAAGTGTAATTGATGATGAAAAAAGAGATCGATCATATTATGCGAGCGCATATCAATCATGGCTCCACGACAAACTATCCTATATCATAATGTATGAGGCATTTCAACGGGCAAACGCGGCGTATGCGTAACGTGTCGCAACGGAGGCATCCAGCTACCTGCTGCCCGTTTTGTGTGTGCTGCCTGCCCCAAAGCCACAAAAGTCAACATAAATATTAGCCAAAGTCAGTTACAGTCTCAGTCTCAGTTTCAGTCTTTGTCTCAGTCTCAGTCTCAGTTGAAGCTGCCAGCGGTGCGTATGAGTAATGTTTTGGTTTAACAGCCAACGAAGCTTTAACTGCAAAACTGTAATAAGCTTCAACATTCCATTAAAACGAGTTATTCATATTAATTGGCCTTTTCATAGCTCAATATAAATATATATATTTCATGTGCTCTCTTTTAGCTCAATTATTGCTGTTTTCTACACTGATCCAAAAAATGTTTCAAAATCATGATTTCAGTCACTGAACTAAGAATTTTGGTTTTGAAAAAAATTAGTGTAGAACATAAAAGTCTTAAACTTAAAAAAAGAAAACATTTCAAATAAGTCCAATTTTTTATTATAATAATAAATGTTCTTAAGGAAGATTTTAAATTAAAAAAATTGTTTATCGATATTTATCTGACTAGATCATTTTTTTAATATTTCTTTATAATATTTTACCTTGGAAAAGAGTGGGACTAGAACTCTCGCTTGCCTTTTTCCTGGAGTGACACTCTAACAATAAAATATGACAGATTTATAGTTTCCAAAAAATCCGCCCAAGATCGAATTTTCCAAAACACTTTCTTCTCTCACGATAAATGTATCTTAGCTAGGTTCTGTTAAAATTTCACGTCTAACGGTTTGGACTGCACAATACCCAGTCAGTCAGTCACTCGGTCAGTCAATCAGTCAGGTCAAAGAGTTTTATATATATGAAATAAGAACGGCAAATTTTGTAGATTAATATTGTTAGTTTTAGTAACTTTATCTTAAAATAGTCTTGTTTTAAAAAAACAATATATTTAAGAAGAGTGTTCTTGAATTTTGAAGTTTGTTTTTTTTTTTTCAGTGTAGGCAGTGGTACAGTGGGGGATCTGTTCTACTTTTCAGAGACTCTTTTAATTCGAAAATTGCCAAAAGATTACGCAGCAAAACAGTTGACGCCCTTGCGTGACATGACCAATAATAAAAGAGACAGTACTACACATAAAACGAGGAGTGAGTGAGTGAGAGGGAGAGAAGAGAGAGAGACAGCGGTCAGTCTTGAAATATTGCAAATTAGAGCCGGGGGGCAAAAGCCGCATCTAGACCCAATTTCATGCTGTCTCCCGGCGTGGCAAACTTTTTATTTGCTTTAAGATTTCTTTATTGCGGCTTTTGATTAATTTTTTGTCTTTTTATTTTCTACACATTTATGTTTTTTTTATTTTTTTTTTTTTCTGAAGCTGAAGGCAAAGCTTCCGTTGTTAAGCGATTTGATTTAAGACCGCTTTCTTAGCGTTTATTGTTTATGTTGGAGCACCGAAAGCCGAAGCATAACAAATTGGAGCGGAGGAGCAGCAATGGCATGTGTTGTCCAATCTTCAGTCTACCAATCTTCAGTCTAGCAATCTTCCAATCTTCAGGCGGAAATAAATAAAGCCAGACATTTGAGTTGGCCTTAGGTTTTCAGCTTTCTTTTGACTGCGATTATTTACGGCGCCTCATGATCATGGCTGATGTTAAGTATGCCAATCAATAAAAATAAAGGTATATCCAATTTCATAGATAATACACAAACTTCAATCTGCATAAATAAATATATAAACTAAAATACATAATTAAAAGAAGAAACCCAAAGACATCGAATTAAATATCATTTATGGCTGATGGAACTGGAGCAACTGCTCATCGGATGTCGCACCAAAAGAGTTGGACAATAAATCTCTTCGCTTTGTGTTGGCCATGTCAACCAAATTGGCTTGCAGATAAACAAAGAAAAAAACACTTGATTTTCCTCAAATTGAAAACAGCAACTGTTTTAGTTTTTTGCGACCTTTATTTCAAATGGTCTGCAATTGCAATTGCCAGCGAAACAGAAAGAGAGAACCAGTTAATTCCCCCCTTCCCCTTCTCCCACCACTGTGCTCTTGGCCAGCTCTGTCATTGTCGGCCTTGTTGTGGCCAAAGCAAAAAAAAAAATCAAATCAAATAAAATAAAGAGAAAAAAGCCGTTAAAGTTATTTTGCATCATTAGTATGATATGTGCGATTGTATTGGTGTTGATTTCAGTGTGCCGGCTGTGAGAATTACAAATGCACATATGTCTGTATGTATGTATGTATGTATGTATGTTTGTATGTGCAGCTGAACTCACATATTTTTCAACATTTAATATCCACCTTGACTTTGATAGGCCATAATGCCATAATGCCGCCACATGCACACGCTGCAATCTCTCAGATCCCCTCTCTCAGATCTCCTCTCTCTCAGATCTCCTCTCTCAGTCTGCGACTGCCTATCTGCCGGTTTGACTGTCTGTCCGTCTGTCCGTCTGTCTGCCTGTCCGTCTGTCTCTCGACAGACCGGCATCATTGCCGTAAATTATCCGCAGTTAGTGACCCGGCGTGGTTGCATTGGCATATTTCAAGCGCTAAATGCATCATTAGGCAATTTGATGTACAACCAAAGCCCAGGAAAAAGACACGTGTTCAAATCGCCACAAATGTGACTCTGACTGCACTTGGATGTGAATAGAGATATGGGAAATACGGGGGATATATTCACATGTAAATGCGATTCCCATACAATTCGTATTCACACTGATAACTCATCGTATTTATCGTACTCAAACTAACAATTTAATTAAATAACGCTACTTAATAAATAGCAAAATAATATTGTATTAAATGAGATTGTTTACACTTAAATATACAATAACAAATATATATTATAGGAAAAAGGGAATATCTTCTTTTGCACAGCAATTTCCTTAGTTTATCTAAAGTCAACTAAAAGCATATGTTAAAGAATTATTTTTAGTCGAAAATATTATAACTAAAAAGTATTTAAAGTAATACGTAAAATAAGTAATGATTTTTGTAACATTTCTAAAATTAAAGACCAGAACTCAAAGTATATTTTCGTATTAGTTAAACAATTTCAACAATAACAAATAAATAAGTAACATATTGAAGACCAGAAGTCAAGGTATATATTCATATTATTCAAACAATAAAAAATAAATGAATAAAATATTATTAGATGAAATTTTAACCTACTCAGAGTACACTTAAATAAACAAGAGAGACAAGGATATATGTACATAAGAAAAATAATTTTATTAATAAAATGTATTTATATAAAAAGCAGTCGACAAAACTTAATTTTAAATTGAAAATATTAATATGAAATTGCATTTGAAAATATTGAATAAAATTAAGGAAATATTACATTACATTATTATTTATTTTTAAACACTGATAACACAAAGTATTTGTACGTACAATTTAATTAAACAATTTCAACATTGGCATTAAATAAATGTATAAAATTAAATCAATGCGTTGGCAATATTGTTGCTGGTGCTGCAATTGGTTTTTCCGATGATTTCTTTTTGGCCAGCAGCGTTTTATTTTTGGTCAAAACGAGATCGCAGCGAGTGGCACGCAATGTGGCGCTGTTGATGCTGTTGAAGCTGCAGCTGCAACGTGCAACATGCTGCAATGCAACGTGCAACTGCAACTGCTGTTGGCTATTAAGATGGTGGCTACCTGATGCGTATCGAGCGGCATTTTAAATGAAGCGATTAAAATCAAACGCCTGCACAGTTACACATTTTGCCAAGCTGGTAACTAGCTCCCTCCACCTCCCCTTACCACCATCCACACTTCCCCTGGCCATCAATCCCCTCTCGACGCCTGCATATCTCTTAATTCAATCATTTTTCTCACAGTTGACGCTACCAAAGCGCATGAATCATGTGAATTGAGTTACATGAGATCATACTCATTCCACATTCCATGCAAAAGTCAACAGTGAAAAAGAGCTAAAGATAGAGAGAAAGAAAGAGAGAGAGAGTTGGAAAATTGAAAAAAAAGTACGCCGAAAATATCATTCCCTTGAAATCGATGGCAAAGGCCCAAATTTGTTTAAGAAAATTGATTAAATTTTAATGCAAAATTCATAACGAAGTCGAATTATGATCAAAATGACATTCCGCCTATAATTCGGTCTAGTATTGACAAAGTTATGCATGTTTGAAGTCGGTAAAATCTTTGACTTTACAAGTCAAAATTTTTCTTTAATTTAACAAGATTTTTTATAGAAAAATGAAAGATGTCAGAATTAAATATAAAACGTTGATTTATACTAATTATGATATAAGAAGTTGATTAAAAGTAAAAATTTAAGAATTAAAATTTTCAAAACTTGGTATTGAAATCGGATCAGAGATTTAGAGATCAAAATTATTTTTTACCGAAATTAAAAAAGTTGGAATGCAGAATTAATTTAGAGAACAAACAATGATCAAAATGCAACTTCGAATGAAAATTGGATTGATTTAGAAAAAGTTATGAAAGTTTGCAGTAAGTTCGACAATCAGTCAGTCAGTCAGGACAATAAGTTTTGTAACTAAGTCTATAGATAAGAACGAGTCTCCTTTGCCTTCTTTAAGTAGTTTCACATAATGCCTCAACATAATGATAATACCTTTTCTTAGGGTATAAGAAGGGCAAGGGAATAAGAGGAAGGCAAAGACGTTGCGCATGCGCCGTGTGGGCCGCGTGTTGCGTTGCTTCATTAGAATAAGTAAACAAACACCGAAATACTCATAAGTCGAAAATCGTATTCAAATGGCGGTCAACAAGCAGGAACACCCACAGTTGGGTAAACATTGAGGCGCAACAATTAGAGGCAAGCAGACGACAAGTGAGCAAACCAAGCCGAATGAAACTCGGAATGTAATCAACAAAAACTCATGGACAGATGGATAGATAGCATACGAACTGTATTCATTGGTTGTGTGTGTGTATTTTTGGTTATTTATGCGTTTGTTAGCCTTTTGAGACACTCGTCAATGCTCGATTGCCTATTGTCATTGATTTATGCCACTAATTGTTATTCAACACGCTGTAGGTGGCCCAAAACAATTGTTTGGCCTGGTCCTCTTGGTCCTCTAACTTGTTCTAAATCGCGTGTAGTTGTCGCATTAATCAGTGGCCCAAAAATCGTATCGAATCAAAGCGAATCAAATCAAATAAAATAATAAAAATTAAAAAAATAAAGAAAACAAGCGCCTAATGATTTGTTTATGCCTTGGTAATGGGCTACCAACTCATCTCATCTTGTAGAGTTTGTTTCATTTTCAAGTCGAGCTCATTTTTATTGTCCGCCTACGCAAATTGTTGTCGAATGTTGCCTCAGATTTGTCTCATGTCAGCATAAATTTGGCTTAATTGATTTTAAATTTGAGCATTTTTAATAGCCTGCAGCCCAATTTCCGACATGGTCAACAGCATATAAAATTTAAAACAACATATAGACGAGTAGTATACACAATTTTCGCTTAATGGTGCTGCATACCAAATAAGTTGAGAATCCGAGTAACCGAATATTAAACTCAGGTCTCCATCATTTTTGATTGAGCATGAATATGCATGCTAAAATACATATATATGCAAATGTTAATTAAATTAACGACCCTTAAAGATTTTAAATAATTGATTTATTCATGTCTTCTGTTTTTGGTTTATGCTAATTGCTTGATTTAAATATTGCTCCATTCTGAATCGTGTAAAATTTGATAAATGTTTTGCACTCAGCAAAAGTCCAAATCGATCGACTAATTGGTTGTAACTTTCAGATAACATTCAACTATGGAATATTACTCTGGTGATTTGTATAATTCAGATAATCAACCTACATAATGTGTTGCTATTCGATAATCGAAAGTGTAAAATGATGAGTTTTAAATAACCAAAAAATTAAGTAGGATTTACCCTATAAAAATGGATTTGAAATTGAAACAGACGAATATCCTGAATGCAAAATAAATCAAGGTTCATAAAATGTATTTTTACTTTCTGATAATTATGATGTATTCTAAAAAATGTTTACAATCAGATAATTAATAATAATAATAACATTTTGGGACTGTTAAATCTTCAGTGAAAATTATGTATATATTCTCTAAAAAATAATTCCAAACAGAATAGAAATATAATAATGAAATCGGCATATATAAGGATATATCCCGCTGAGAGTTTCGCACAACATCGTAATACAATTGGATCATGCTGCTTTTTTTATAGAGTTGTTTTGAATACAGGGTATGCGACTGGAGTAGCTTAGATTTAAAGCACAAACATGTAAACATGTTAATTAATGTTCAGTAGTTTATTTATTTACATTTATTTAATTTATATTTATTTATGTTGTATTTAAATGTCGTCGGCACTTCATCGACATTTTGAACAGCAAATTATCAGGCAAATTGCGCCATAAATAAGCGATTCAAAAATATTTTAAATTATTGACAACAAAAGCTCGGACAACAGCACTAAATAAATAAATAAGCAAACAACTTGAGATCGCATTTAAAACAAAAGGGGTCCAAAAGGGGGGAAAAGTGGAATGTGGACAGATCGTCGCACGATTAATGGCGCAAAATAATTTACAGACTTTAATGTCAAGCCAATATTCGGAATATCACATTGTATCGGGAGTGATATTGTGATATTGCTGCGCCTTTGTGATTATGTGTGTTGTTTGAACTGCAATACAGTTAATACACAGAGAAAATCTTTCTGAAATTCGTGTTAAAAATAATTAATTATAGCATGTATAGTAATTTTAAAATTTGTATTTAGGATATTATTGTTAAATTCATAAAAATATGAGTATACAACGTCAAAAACTTAAGATTAAAAAAAAACACAAAGGAGGCAAAAATATTGGATCTAACTAGAGTTCCCCAGACTTAACTTAACTTAATTTAATCTAACTTTTTTATATTCTCAAACATATCATATTTTAATTTAATTATTAATTTAATTTAAATTTTTAATTTAATTTTGTTTTATTGTCTCCATAATTTTACATTTTGTCGAGTGATGACGTTAATAATAAATTAATAAATAAATAAAACGAATAAATTTTACAGATTTTCGAAAACCAGAATATTTCCCAAATAACAAATAGTTTTCAGCTACAAAAAATCTGGGATTTACGTATGTCTGGGACAGCACTAAATTAATTTTAATTAGCAATCACAGACTTTTTTTCGGTGTAATTTTTGTCGGTTGGAGGTATGACGTTTGCTTTTATTTAAAACAAATCGTAAATGTTTAAATGCCGCATAGTTGTGGCTAGCTCCAAAAGAAGCCGACGCGTCGGTGTCGATGTCGATGTCGATTTCGAAGTCGAGATCGATTTCGGAGTCGGTGTCGATGTTTGGTGTCGAATTGAGATTTAAGCAACTCGGGAGTCGCAACGGTGGCACTCTATGTTGTTGCTGTTGTTGCTGTTGTTGCTGTTGTCATTGCTGCCTCTTTTTGAGGTGTGTCCCAGGCCCGAATCGGGCAGACATTATGAAAATAAACAAGAGCAAAGCCGTGTGTGTGTATTTTTTTTTTTGTAGCATTGAATGCGTTCAATATTGAATGTGGAGCAGTTTGATTTGAAAAGCCCAGTAAAGAAAACAACAATGAAATAACAAGCGCGGCCCAAAAAAACCAACAATAAATTTATATTTCATTTTATTTTTATTTATTTTCTAAAACTCTTTTTCTTGTTTTTTTTTTGAACTGCTGGCTACTTAAACAATCAGCGAGCTGGCATAATGAAAAATATAGCGGCATCGGGTTAAATAAACTTCTTTGCTTGAGATATTTTAATCATAATAATAGATAGACAACAGGCAGCAAAGCTGACAAAAGCCTTTGTTCAAATGTCAGAGTTAATAAAAGCGCCAAAAATTTATTTTAAACGTTTTTTAATGACATCGCTGCGTGTGTGTGTGTGTGTGTGTGTGTGTGTGTGTGTGTGTGTGTGTGTGTGTGTGACTTGAGCAATTTGAATGAAACACGCATTTCATGTACCCCTCGTCAATGACGATCAACTGTTTCTCAGTTATATTTACATGCCCCCTTTTTTAATTTTTTTTGCCTTTGTCTCGACGGTTCTTTGAGTCATATTTGGGGGCCTTAAATTGGTTGGCGTGAAGTCGATGCTGAAACTGAAACTGAAGCTGAAACCTAAAACCTTAAATTCAAAACTCGAAACCTACAAACCGACACCTACAACATGGCATCACGTACAAATTTCGTATGCACGATTTTGCACTATTTTGATATTTATCCAACACCTGCGCTCAAAATGAAGATGAAGATGAAGTTGGAGCTGTAGATGGAAATGGAAATGGATGAGGAGTTGAGGTTGAAGCTGGAGCTAGAGATGGAGATGGAGATGGAGATGCACAGAAGAAACTATGTTGCCATTGAATGATCTGTGATCACGCTGAACATGAAAAGCATGAAAGACAACGACAATGTTTATTTGTAAGTCTTCTAGAGCTCATACCATATTCAAAACTGCTGCCAGAATTGACAACGCCAGACCAGATCAGGCCAGCTGTGGGCCTGAGAAACTGAAAGACAGTCAGACAGTCAGACAGACAGAGAGACAGACTGGAATGGCATCTTCAATACCTCCATCAACTCCATTTGAGTCGCAACAGCAACAGTTGCATGGATATTTACGACTTGCAGTCAACATAAAATACAGTTCAAACTATTGCCAAAATAAATATGATGTAATTAATGGGCAAACTCGAACATTCCGACTTTGACTTAGGACTTAAAATGCTTACTAATGACACATTTGTTTTATTTTTTTTTAGGCATGCAAATAGTTTTAACACTCTCAACTAAACAATTCATAAAAATGAAGTTTAAAAAATTAAACAGTCGCTACCTACAACTAAGTAGTCCATCTACAAAGCGGTAAAATTTAAATGGAAAACAAGCGGGAAAGGCTATAGTCGAGATCCCGACTATATGATACCCGTTACTTACTTAAATATATTGAAAAGTACTTTAAAGAAAATACTTGTTTTGCTCTGAAAACTTTAATTCGCCATAACTGTCGTTCTACATGTCCGATCTTGATGCGATTCAGTGGGATAATAGATAATGCTAATAGATAACGGTAATAATCACAAAAAACGTATTATCTTAAAAACTGTGGGTGTGGTGGTTTTTCGCGATTTGCGGGGGCGGATGGGGGCGTGGATTAAATTTGAAACAAACTTGATCTGCGTGAGGTATATATAAATCTGTGTGCCAAATTTGGTTACTCTATCTCTTTTAGTTTCTGAGATTTTTTTGTTCAGACTGTTTTTCGCTATTTGCGGGGGCGGAGGGGGGCGTGGCTTAAATTTGAATCAAACTTGATCTGCGTGGGGTATATAGAAGTCTTTTAGTGAAAGTTTGGTATCTCTATCTCTTATGGTCTCTGAGATCCTTTTGTTCATACAGACGGACAGACGGACAGACGGACATGACTATATCGACTCGGCTATTGATGCTGATCAAGAATATATATACTTTATGGGGTCGGAGATGCCTCCTTCACCCTGTTACATACATTCCAACGAACACAATATACCCTTATACTTATTTTTTATAAGTAACGGGTATAAAAAGCTAAGGTGTATGTAAATTAGTCCAAAAATGTTAGCCCCTTTCAGTAAGAATTTCCATAAAAAGTCGTCTTATTGCAAATAAATTTGTCTTAGCTATGCTGTGTGAAAATTTCAGCCTCCTGGCTATTACCGTTTGGGCTGCATAAAGTGAAGTCAGGATTCACATATATATTTAATACAAGTTGAAAATAAAAATTTACTCTGGTTCCAGAATAAATCATTTAAAAGTAGTAAAATGTGTTTCAATATTTTTAATTCACTCCGACTATTTTTTAGAAATTAAAACAAAACTCTTATTTTTCTTTTCTATGATTAAATGATTTGAAAAAATGTATTATTATTATTTGTATTTTTAAACCCCGTACTTAAAAAAAGTCAGGGGTCTATTGGGGCTTTTAAACAATAATCATTAGACTGCATGGTTAATAAAATTCAAGTGTTTATCTATAAGCGAAATTTTAACTCTTTTCCGACTGTTTCCTTTTGTGCTCCAACTTATTTGCTCTCTCTATTAAATCCCGCTAGTGGTTATACTTTATGTATGTGCATAAGTCATATTATTGTATTGCTTTAAACCCAAACAAATCCACATTCTTTGGCCAAATGGTATCTATATAAATGAAGTTTAGAAAACGGTATTTCATGGCTCAATGGCAAACACCAAAGCAGCTGAAGAACTAATAAACATCGACGCCATGGACAGGTTGGAAAGCAGCAAGAAACCACCAAGAAACCGCCAAGAAATCGCCAAGAAAACCACCAAGAAAACACAACTCGTACAAATAAAGCAAACTGTGCCTCATAAGCATTATGATTGCCTTCAATAAATTGCAAATAATTTCGACCTCATTTCGCTAGGCGTCATTGTTGGTCTGGCGCACGGTCACGGACGCTGTTCAAATGGCCAATAGCAGCTGTCCCCTCCCTCCCCTCCCTCCCACACCCACCTCACACACACACCCCCTGCTGGTGTGTAATAACACTGCGTGAATTAATTTTTGAGCTATGCTCAAGTCAGAGTCAATTTTTTAGCTTTGAATTGTTGACCACGCACTTGGCTTTAAATTTTCGCACAACGCAATAAATTTTACTTACACTGAAAAAAAAACAGCTTCATGATCAAGAGCAAACAACTTAAATACTTTGTTCTTAAAATAGAACCAAAAGACTTAAACAAAGAATTTTAATAAAAAAATCCAAATAAAATTCTTAAATCGTATGGAAAATATAAAAATATCATATTTTATTTTATTTTAATTCTTAATATTGAGAACAAAATCTTAATTTTTAAACATTTATTTTTTATCAGTGTGGGCTTTTTTTTTTTAAATATTTGACGGCATTTTAATTAAAATACAATCAAATGTCAAGTTTAGCCGGCTGTAGCGCCAGCTGCAAGTTGCAAGTTGCAAGTTGCACGTTGCAAGCTGTAAGCTGTGAGCTGTGAGAGTTGCATGCAACAAGCTGCGTCCAAAGCAAACACTTGTCATCTTGACAGGCCAAACAAAGCGTAACTGACGTGCGGCTAAAAGAGAGACAGACGGACAGACAGACAGACGGACAGACAGACGGACAGACTGTTAAACGAGCAAACTCACGCAGTAGGCCTAACGAGGGTCATTCAATGGGTTCCAGTTGTAGCTGCATTTGCATATAGACCCACACACACACAGACAGAGATAGAAAGAGAGTGATAGAGTGAGTGAGTGAGTGAGACAGTCGAGTGGATAATGTGGGCATAATGTTTAGACGTGGACGCGAAAAGTGCAAAACTGAAACTCGAGCTTGAATATGTTTAAATAAATGCGCGCGTGCGTGGTGGCTAACAATTGAGAGACACTGTACACTGTACAGTGTACACTCTACACTCTACACTGAGTACTGCAAGCCTTTTGTCAAAGCTTTGGCTTTGTTTTGTCTGCTGCTTTTATTTTGTTTTGTTTGTTGTGTCCGTCCGTCTGTCTGTCTGTTGATAGTTTTGCGGCGATAAGCGCGACATGTCAGCGTCACTGTGGCAACGAGGCACAGTGGTAACAACAACAAGGGGGCAGCTTTAGATACGTAGCACAATATATATTTTGTCAGCTCAAATGGTGTACATAATAGCCCAGAGATAAGATTGTAATGGGCCGGTTAAGCGGCTCATAAATCATTGGCATGGAAATTGCTTTTCTATGATAGACAACTTGACTTGTTAGCGTTTATATTTTTTGTTTTTTTTTTTTTCTATCTTAGTGGCCAACTTCCGCAAGGCGAAACCTGCAAACTAAGCTATTTTAAGCAGTACTTTTCACTTTCCGCTAAACACTCCACATCCGCCCAACGGTAACAACAACAACAACAACAACACCAGCAACAACAACAACGAGTCCAATAACAACCACAACAACCAAGTGCTACAGATCGCGAGTATGGGGAAAAAGTTCATTTTCAAAGTAAATAAACGAAAATCAACTCATTTTCATACTCAACACACCAGTCAGTGTAATGAATGTGCAACATTTTGTGGTATGCGCTTCCTGCGCTGATTTCTAGTCTCTAAATATGCCCCCAAGTGCTTTAAAAAATGCTGAGAAAATAACAAACAAAGGCCATGGCATTTAGAAATATTTTTAGAATGAAAATTATTTCAATTGCAATACAAATGAGAACGAGAAATTCATAAAAAATGAATCAATGTTGCTATACTATAATGGAATTTCAATTCAACACTCATTATATATTTTTGGCAGTTAAAATTAAATACTGTATGATATGCTTGAGTAGAGACTTAAAGTTATTGCTTAAAAATGCAATAATTTTCTTGTTAGAAAAATCTTGAACAAAAACTTAAATTTAAAGACAAAAAATATGCAAAAGTTCACTTTCAATAATATATTTTTTGCTGATGAGAAATAAAAACATCATGCCGTTATGTTTTTAAAAATAAAAAGAAATAAAAAAACTTAAATATTTTATTTATATAAAAAAATATTTGTAGTTAAAAACTGTAGAATTAAAAAATACAACCGTTTTCAGTGAAAATTTTATGAGAAAAAGGAATAGTAATTAATATTACAAAAATAAAAACAATTATTCGATTTCTTATAATACCTTTTCAATATAATTTCATCCATCCGATCTATACCCATACAAAAAATAGGAAGAAATAAATATGAAAAGAATTTTTCTTTAAAATAAAATTTCTTATTGTTGTGTGTTGTGAAATTAAACTGATTCATTGATCTGATACTCAATGCAGATTTAATTTTGCAGCTACACGGTACAACCAAATCGAGTACACTTAACGTAAGAATATATTGTTTGTAGATGCTTATTGATACATTTTTGTTTCACGGCATTTTTTGTGCGGCATGTCGTGTGGCAGCTGAGGTTTGAATATACAAATTTCTTACACTGTAATATGATTGATTGCCCCGTTGACCTGGAAACGTAGCACACAGCGGCCGAACTAATAGTTACACTTAACAATGAACCAGAGTTAAAGTCAGAGTCAGAAGATTGGAGAGCAGAAAAATAGCTGAGCAGTTGAAATAAAATGGGTCAAGCGGGGCGGCGGACCAGCCCAAAAAATAAGGAAAAAAATAGGAAAAAAAATAGGAAAAAATGAGTAGTTGAGTGGGCGCTGCATGCCACAGAAATGGACTTGCAATGGGGCAAGTGTTTTCCAGGTAGCAGCAGATGGAGATGGAGATGGAGATGGAGATGGAGTTTTATTCAAGTTTCCATGACGTGGCGCTATTTGGCATTTCGTCAGTTCGTCAGTTCAACAGTTGACGAAAGCGGCAAGTTAATGAGCTGACTTCATTGTTATTCTTATTATTATTATTATTACTACTAGACTCATTTCTAATTTCAATTTCAATTTCACTTTTCTACATATGTCCATTATGTATATGTGTGTGTCTTGGCTAACAAAACAAAAGACTTGGCCAACAACAACAGTAACAACAACAACAACAACAAAGTCGAGTAGCAGAACCAATGGGGCGCATAGGGTAATTAAAAAACCGTTAATATGGAAAACGCTCGTCGCAAGGTGTCAAATCAAACATAAAAGATAATATTAAGAATTCATAAAAAAAATGCTCAAAATTGAAAAACACACAACTCTAGCAGCGAAATGTGAGAAAACGTTGCGATTGCCGTTTAAATGTGCTGCTGTAAAATATCTGTAAGATGCAAATGAGACCAGTAAAATGGTAGAGAGTAGATACACACAGAAAAAAAAAATTATTCGAAAATAAATGTTTATAATTTAAGCATTTATTTTGAAGTTACACTTAGAAAAATTAATCCGTATAGCCTGTGAGTAAGAAATTTGACTGTGATTTACTATCAGAAAATCTTTTTCCATACTGATGATATATGTTATTTAAAAATACTGAAAATCTAATGCCAAAATATTTATTTAAAAAAATGAGTTAAATTAATAATATAGCTCAAAAATGAATTGACAAAGTAAATAATTAATCTGAGCTAAGTTGTCCAATAGTACTACAATTTAATCCAAATTCGACTGCATTTATTTTTGAAAATATAGAAATAATTTTAATAAATAATTTTTCTATGTATTGCAATTCATTAAAAATTATATTTTAAAATCAGAAAATAATTTGTTATATTTTTATATACATTTTTGGATTGTTGAGCTTTGATTTTAGTGTGAATAAGTTTTTCTCCGTGTAGATGATCAGCAGAGATAGCCACAGATATGACAAACTAATAAGCAGGGTAATGGCAATGCAACAACAATAACAACAACAACAATAACAACATTATAACAATGGGACCCCCTTAAATGTAGCGTTAAGTGTTCAAAAGCCCAGCAAACGGCATTAAGCCATAAAAAAAAGACTACGATATGGCTAAAACGAAAACCGAAAATCGAAACGGAAGATTGAGCTCAAAATGCATATTGATTGACGTTGAAATGTTTTAAATGGAGCAAAAGTCTAAGAGGCCAAGCCAGGTGCAAGTTGTTATCGTTGTTGTTGTCCACTGTTGTTGTTCACTGTTGTTGTTGTTGCTTTAGATGTTGTAGCTAACAAGTGGAAGTGAATTGAATTAGTAAACGCTTATGGGGGTCGCACTCAAAGAACTGTTCAACCAATGTCTTTTAAAGGCTTTTAAGAAATCCCATTGAACCAACTCGTCACAAGACGAAATCGTAAATTCGAAATCATTGACTAAAAGCTTTTGATAACTTATATGAAAGAGAAAGACTGCAAAGAAGGAGACACCAACTGCGACTACATCAATGAACGTATTCAGAAAAAATGAAAAAAATAAAAATAAAATAAAACTATCAATGGGGCAGCATAATTGTGTGAGAAAATATTGTTGTGCTCATTGGAAAGTTTTGTAGAGCAGGGCGTGTCCATTATGCTGGCCTTTCGAAATTCTAGAGGTCAAAAGGTATTTCAATCTTTGCCAAACAACAAAATTTGCACAGCTTCCTCTAAAGGTTTCATTGAGAGCATATCAAAGGCAGCTAAAACCCATCATAAAGTGTTTAGTTTATGGCGTGCAACGCAACAAATGTTGACAGTTTTATAAATCTATATAAACCGCCCGATCTATGCAAATCCCCCCTTCGACAAAAATAGTTACAATGGCGTCTCCCAAAAATAAACCATACTTAAAGTTTAACAATAATAACAAAAACCCACTACAAATCAAAGAAAACGTCGCACAATAAGGCGAAAATGATTTTGGACCAAACAAAAGACTTAGGCAACGAACCAACATAAAAATAATTGACAAATATATTATACATATATATATATATATATATATAAATCAGAATAGCTAATAGAGCGCGAAGAGCGCACAGCCAACTCTTAACAACAACAACAACAAAGCTCGAAATGTTTTCATTGATTTTTCGCTGACTGCGACGCTGACGTCGCCGTCGACGTCGACAAGCAGCAAATAAAAAAGCTAGGCAGCTTTTATTATCATTTACCGCTTGTCCAGCGCACAACAACAAATTCCAAAAAATCCAAAAAAAAAAAAAAAAAAAACAATACACACACACATAGAAACTTTTATATCTCGCTCTTCCAATGCTGCCGTCATGCTCTCAGCAGCGGGCAGCGAGCAGCGAACGCTGCTGCGGGCCAGCGACTTCTTGGACTTGCTGGCCCGGGTCCGAGCCCGGCGAGATTTAGTTCAGTTTCAAGTGTTTGTGCGTTGCGTGCGCCACGAAGCGGAGAGCGGAGATTTTTATAGCGTCGTCGTTGTGTTCCGACTTCCGTATACTCGCTTTTTCACTTGCCGTCGGTTTTGCCTACCGCCAAACAATTCAATCACGATCTTCATCGTCGTCGTCGTCGTCTTCTTCGTGGGCGTCTCGGCAACTCCTGTCGCCAAACTTGCCGCGCAAAAAAAAAAACGAAACGGAAATCGTAACCGCAAACGGATGTTGAAACAGCGATAAAAACCGTCCGATTATTGCAGTATTTTTAATTAACGAGGCAAAAATTTAAAATTAATTTTCCAGAATTTTTAATGAGCTAACAAAAGCCGCCCAAAATAGGGGAAATGAAAAGTGCAAGAATTATGTATTGTATTGTATGATAAGTTGATAATACTTCTACGTATGATTTGTGTGTGAGTGTGCCCAACAATTGAGAGTCATAAATAATGGCCATAATGGGTTAAGTTTGCGTTGTGAGAAACTAATGCAAAAGTGTGAAACACCAGACAACAGAATTGTCTACATTATCAATTTCTACATCTATATTTATATCTCTATATACATACTATATATATATATATATATACTTATACATTAAGAGAGGGAGAGAAAAAAAACAAAACACAACCGCGATCAACTTTATATGGATTTATTAAGCTATTCAAATTGGATACAATTTCCTACAACTTTAAACTGGTGAGTGCAAGTTCGTTGCCCAAGTCTTTTGTTTGTCGGAAGCGAAAAAAACCACATTATACACATATGACGTTTTTTTATTTGTGGCTGATCATGCCACAACAAAAAAAACAAAAAATAACTGCTATAAATTTTCTATAGATCGATATAATAAAATATTTTTTTTTATAAAAATAAATAAAATGAAATGGAAAAAAGCAAAGTTTATACAAAGAAACACTGGAACGCGTCGTCTTATCGTTTGGGAATAAATTTGGATTTTATCTATATCGATTTGTATGTAGAAATAGCATCAAATCAAAAATCAAACGAATTGAAAATCTATGGATAGATCTGGGAATCTATTGAGATGTTGAACTGTGTTTAGCTTGTTTCATTAATTTTAAATGCTCTTCTTTTGTTTCAGTTATGTGTTTACTCTCCAATGCTTATGTTTGCTCTATTGTCAACCGAAACTTGTTAGACATATATTAAATAAATCTAAGAAAGCAATATACAAAGAGCGTAGAAATTAGAGAAGAGAAATCGAAAATTAGTGGAAAGAGAGAACTGCAAGTGTCTTGCGAGATACTATATGATAATGGCATATATAGTATGTAAATAAACGTATAGATTTTGGCAGAATTAGTCACTCGCCATGATCACGGGCCTAGCTCACAATAATTATACACTAATTAAGCGTATAATTAGCTAATTAGAACTGCGCAGCAAAAGCTAATAACTGAACAAATCTTCCGGCTACACCTTCTGTGCAAAAATATATGCGAAAATAGAAAAGAGCACGGGCATGACTAAACCATTGGTCAGTTTTTTTTTTGGCAAGCGGCACAAAAAATCAATTAATCAAATTTGTTCGATTTTGTGTTTTTCGGGTATCTGTAAATATTAATGGCTTCATAATTGAAAATTTTTGGTGTCAAATACACAGAAGTTGTCTAATTTATCATTGTTTTGCTGGATTTGCCAACTTTGTATACCATTGATAGTATTTAAAGATCTAAAAATTTCTATAATAATCGCTAATTACAGAGTTTATTTATTTATCTAGTGATGAATAACATAGAATCAAGTATTGATAGGGGTAAATGCCAATCTACGTATCAACTATATTTATATGACAAGTAAATCAAGTTGTAAAGATTTAACACAGCATCGGCAGCTGCTTAATGCGACTGTAATAAATTAGTAATCAATGAATACTAAGCAGATTCAATTATTTAAATTGAATAACTAACGCAACTAGTAGAAGGAATTTTATTAGCAACATAGGAAAATAGGAGCTGACATTTCAATTATGTGGAATTAAACTTATCAAAATACGAAAAGAATTAAATAAATTACGGGATTAATAGTTATATTTAATTTATTTGGAATTTATACTGATGATTGTTCATAGAAAGTTTTCTCGACGATTTCTATTTGATCTTACGGTGATTTTCTTGAACTAATCTAATCAATTTAAGATTGTCAACTTAATGATCTCTTGGACTCACAAAATAGAAGAATTTTCGTCAAATTAAAGCAAATCATTTGACAATCAAAAGCTGTTAAGCTTACGATATCAAACTGATTAATTTGCCTATTATGGATTTTTCTAATATTTTATATTAATAATAATAATTAATTCCCGATGCTTTATGCTTGTCCCGTGCTTTTCTGTCTAACAACAAATACGTTATTAATAAGTAGAGGTATGTGTTAAAGTGCCAAAGGCGGCAAATATGCAAATTGATATACACACATGTTGTGTGTTGTATGTTCATAATTTTCTATGAAAAATGTTGCTGCTGTTGTTGATTTCTCACATAAATTTGCCACAGGCGCAAAATTTCACTAAAATGAAACCGGAAGCACGCTCGTCAAGTCGAATGGACTAAAAGTGTAAACTAAAAGTAACAGAGAAGCCGGAGAATTTGTATATAGAGTTAAAGTTAGAGTTTATCAGTAGGAGTAGAAGCAGCAACAATAGCATTAGAAAATTTTAATATTTATATACTTACAACTCACGAAACACATTTTGCACTCGGCTTTTCTCACTTTCGCATGTTAATCGCTCCCCAGTTCAGAGTTGTGTTGTGTTTGTTGCCTGTTTTTTTTGTTTCCACGCTCCTCATGTCAGACACTTTGTCAAAATAGCATTTGTAACGCTGCCAGTGCCAGACACCAACGCACTGGACAACAGCAACAGCAACAGAAACAACAACGACAACCTCTAAGCAACAACAGCAACAACTACAACAAAGTAATAACGAGCGTTATCCAAGCATCATCATTATCAACTTTTAACCATCGGTTTATGTTGTGTGCCACCGAAATGATTTAATTTTGACAGACCTTTTTTTTCCCCCTCTCGTACTTTTTTGTTCAAGTTTCTTTCTCGACTTTTATGTGTGGGAGTTTTTTGGATTTTTCGGATTTTAATTTAAATTTTTTATTTGTCTATTTTGGTCATAATTTTTGTCGTCTTGTTGGCACGCATTGTTGCTGCTCCATTGCTCTCGTTGTAGTTGCTGTAGTTGTTGCTGTAGTTGTTGCTGGTGTTGTTACTTTAATTTTATTTGATATGCATTACCAGCTTGGCTTTCGTCTTTGTTTATTTCTTCTACAACTTCTCCTTTTTGGCATTAAGTGCTTGTAAATTGGGTCAGTGGGAAGTTACACTTCAGTCGTCGACGTTGTGGAGTAGCTGTTGCTTTTGTTGTTGTTCTTCGTACACTACAACAGCAACAAAAACAACAACTACAACAACATCATCGTGTGTCATAAATTGTTACTCCAACTCTTGCTCTGTCTTTGACTCTAACTCTGACTCTGACTCTGACTCTGAGAACTTTTGCCTGCGCTGCTTTTGCCGCTTTTTGATTTTCGTTTCATTTTATTTATTTACTTTATTTTCTATTGTTAGCAACTTAAGTGCAATGTTTTCTGTATGATAAATTTCATGCAATGTCGCCCATTGAGCATATTGTTCACTTTGCAGGCCATAAAACAAATGATGATTGAAAAGTTCGTTGCCTAAGTCGTTTGTTTTTCCATATGAACATCAAAAAGTTACTTTAAAACGAGGATTGTAAATGAAAATTGAGCATTAAAATTAACTCAACGTGACTTAAATTTATTTGAGTGAATGGAAAATTGTCAAATATGTTTTTAGATCTCATCCCAGAAACAGCATTATCTTTTATTTTAAATTCCATGTTATTTAAATTTATTTATAATATGGTTAAAGAAATAATAACAACTTCAATTTCAAATATATAGTATGAAATATAAAAAATTACAAAAAAAACTGCAAATGAAAAATATTTTAATATACTTTTAGAATCTTCTAATAGTTTCCGTAAGTGCATTTCATTTTTATAATTTATATCTTTTATTATCTTATTAAAATGATACCATTAAAACTTAAAATAAAATGATCTTTTAGATGTAAATATTAGAGTAGTTTTTAATATCGATATTTTTTTTAGTTCAAAACCTTTTTAGACCTTGTACTTATTTCTTTTATTTTTTTTGAAATGCAAAAATGTAATATAAAAATGTATTTATATTATATTTATTGGTAGATGCAACTCATACTCAATCCTTGTCTTTGGCTGCCAATACTATTTATATGCCGCATATAATACTATTTTCAGCTTTTGCAATACTTGTTGCACCGACAAACAGAGCTGCAACGTCAGCTTCAACCACATCCACATTCATATCCACATCCACATCCATATCGACATCTACACAATCATCGTTCGTCCGTTAGAGGCAGTCAGGAAGCAATGTGCAATGTGAAGTGACTTTGGCTGTCTGCTGTCTAGACATTCTTCGATTTTTCCTGCCAGCTGCAGCAACATCAACACAACATCAACATCAACATCAACACAACACCACAAACAACGATGAGTAGAACAAGTGCAACGGAGGCAGCTTCAGGCTGAAGAGAATATGTACATATACTCGTACTCGTATTCGTATTCGTACTTACCGAGTACATCCATGAATGCAATGCATTTCAGTGCTTTGCTTGATTTTTATTGACACAAGTCGTTAACGGACTGCCTGACTGTCTGTCCGTCCGTCTGTCTGTCCGTCTGTCTGACAGTCGACTGTTGACTGCACGGCCTGGCACACATTTTGCATATTTTACGAGCTCGTGTTGTTGTCGTTCTCATTGTTGTTGTTGTAGTTTGTAGTTGATGGGCCCAAAAACTGTAGCCGTTTTGCCGAGGTTTAAGCCATGGCTTGTGCAATGAGCTTTGCTCGAAAATCTTTTGCATAATTACTGTGGAACGTTTTGATTTGAATTCTATGTACTTGTACTCAAACTCATACCCATACTCATACTTATACTCAACTGCCAGCTACTGACGATGCCTCAAAGATTGTTTTATGTGTTTTTTCGTCAATACACTTACTGCATTTAATACCTGACCCAGGGGACAGGTGACCCACTTGGCTTTATGTAACAAAGCACATAAATCAAGAACAGACATTAATGTATAGCATATGTTTGAGTATGTATTTGTTTCTCTGTCTGTCTGTCTCTATATAGATAAATAAATCATGAAGACCCCCTGCCAAATGAGTTTTCACATAAGTACACGGCGATTTCGCTTGTTAACATTAATAATAACTTGTAATTTGCAGTTGTTTCAAAGCCCCCGTTGTTGAAAATCACTGGGAAGAAGAGGAAGATGAAAAAAAACTAATTACAACATTTTTCACATATGTAAACATTCATTCATAATATTTAAACACACACAAGCCAGCATAATGTAAAACGCCAAGAAACTAAGAAACCCAAAAAAAAAAACCAAGAAACAAAAAAAAAACCAAGAAACCAAAAAAATTGAATCAAAGACTCACTTTGAAGATCTTCCGCTTGGTTTCTCTCGCTCTCAGTGTGTTGTTAATTTTTGTTCATTAAGTCTGAAAATGGCCAAGTTTAATGTTTGACTGAGGCACAAAATTAATTAAACATTTATCAAAATCAAAGCCGCATCGCAAAGGCAATAAACGAGCATCTCCCCTCAAACCAAATAAACAGACGAAAAACAGAAAATTTAAATTAAAAAAAAATACTGTTGACATTTCAACAGAGCATTGAAATGTACTTGTACTTAGTTTTATGATCGTTCAGTCATTGTATTCAGTTAGTATTTTATTTCATACCTTATTAACTTGGCTAGTTAAAGTGTGCATTGAAATTGAAATTGAAACTCAAGTTGAAAATGAAATTGAGACGAGTCCCGCATAAAGTTCGACAAAAAATAGTTTACAAAAAATTAAAAACTATTCACATGCCAACATTCAGATCTCGGTCATCCGAAGAGTTGAATGTTGGCAATGGAAGTGGAAGTGGACATCGACATCAGTTGGCTGTCGTTTTTAAATGAAAAATGCTCAAAATAAAAAAATAAAATATAATCAAAATAAAGAAGAAACACTCTGTATCGTTCTTCTTTATGTGGGGGCCTTCGTTTTTTTTTTTTTTTTTGCCTGGTGTCGCAGTTGGAGTTGGAGTTGGAGTCCGAATCGAAGTCGGACTTGGACATATCACTGACTTGGCCCAGCACTTGAACTGCACTTGAGTGTTGTAAATATTTTTTAAAGCTGCCTTATTGTGTCAGTCGCTAAAGTTGAAACGAATATCGAATGCTCTCTATATAGTAGTTATGGCCACATTTGAATGATAAGCAAGGCTTATTGAATGAGGCTTATTCGGCAGCTTTGATGATTTCACTTGATGCTCAAGAGCATGTCTTGGTGGTCTCTGCACCTCATTTAATCACTTGAGTAGTATTCCATTTAAGTACTACAGATATTGGATATTGATTTCAATAATCATATTTTTTATACATAACATTTTCCATTGTGTTACATGTCCTGACCAAAAACAATGAACATTTCTTTCTTTTGCAGAGCATACTCTAAAGTTGTTTTATATTTTCTTTTAGTTGTTTTCTGTAACTCTTATTTTTTGGGGTCTGTTTTTGAGTCAGTCTTGGTTTTATTTTTTGTTTTTTTGGCAATTTGGGTTACATTGGCTGCTGTCTGAAAAATTATCTGGCACTTATATTCACGCTTAATTGGCATTTTTTATGAAACTCGAGCGTGCTGAAAACAACAAACATAACAACAACATTGGGGGACATTCGTGTGCTTCTGTGTTCCTTGTTTGTCTGGCAGTCTGGCAGTCTGACCGTCTGACAGTCGGACTGTCCGGCAATGACACTCGCACTCAAAATCAAAGGAAGAAAAATCAATTTAATGAGCAAAACATGCAATAAATTACAGTGAAATTCCCTTTGGTTGTGCCCCTTTTTTTTCGAACAATTTGTAATGGAAAATTGGGTCAGAAGTTAAAGTATATTATTGAAATCAGCTCGAGTCGCATTGAAAATGTGTAGCGTAAATAAAATTAATTTTATTAAAATATTTATTCGTCTTTAATGACGAAGAGAGCAAAAATCAAATAGTAGAGTTTATTTTAAGATTTGCTAATTTTGTACAAAACCGGTTTTTTATGTGTGATTTGACCTTTTGTTTATTATTGTTTTTACCCTTTGGTTTCTTGTTCTTAAGCTTTTTAATTATTTATTTTAAGTTTGTGTTGCCAGCCTAATTTTAAAATGTTTCTCTATCTTGTTTCAGTGAGAATTATATGCAATATGTCAGAGTCAGCACCTTAAGCTGGATCAGCAACAACAACAACACCAACAACAACAACAGCAATAAAGATCAATAAAATGTAAGTTCTACTTTAGTGACATCAATTAGACATATATTTATTTGTTTTCAATTCCAAATCCGACTTGAATTCCGGCTTACAGTTCACGCTATCAGAATGATCGATGAGGTTGCTCTTTAAACTGGTTGACCTGTGTGTGGGGGTGTTTATTTTTTATTTTTTATTTTTTTTTTTGGTTATTTGGCTCATTTTTATTTAGCCGCATAGATAAACATTTTTGAATCGATTTAAAATGCAAATCGAATTTGCTTACGCTACAAGCTCGTATATTTTAATTAGTCTAATGCGTGTGGTTTGAAAACTTTTTTTTATTTCTATTGATTTCTATTTTGATGACGTGGTGCATCGCAAAAAAAATAAAATAAATAAATAAATAGCAAAACTAGTTTCTATGTCCACCAAAAATGCGACTGATATTAATGGACAAGTCTTTAAATATATATATTTTTTTAATTTGGTAGAATCAAACTGTGCATCATTGACAAAAGGCATTTGGAAATGATATGGCTTAAGCCTCTTAAATGATAAATGACTTTGAATATGACTCGGATTACGCAGTGCGTACATCAGTTAAGAGTCAACACTTCAAGTCGAGTTGCTTCCGTCATGACAAAACTCAATGAACACAGATAAAAGTGTCGATGAATGAATACGAAACTATGGAAACTAATCACCGAACACACACAAGAACAAGTTGGCAGCTACAGTCGTGCACGCTCGACAGTGGGATACCCTGTACACAGGTACTCTGTACTCAAAGTTGATTTTCGACCGATTGTTCCTATGGCAGCTATATGATATGGGAAACCGATCTGTACCAAATTTGGTCAGGATAAATCACACTAACTTAAATGCTGATTCAGTCAGTTTGGTTAGGATATCTCAAAAAACAAACAAGTTTTTCATACAAAAACTTGATTTTCGACTGAGCGTCTCTATGGCAGCCTTATGATATAATGGTCCGATTTGAACCAAATTTGGTCAGGATGTATAATATAAGCCGAAATGTATATTGTGTCAGATTGATCAAGATATCTCAAAAAACCAAGAAGTTTTTCTTACTTAGACATCATTCTCGATCTATCGCTCCTATAGCAGCTATATGCTATTGTGGTCCGATCAAAAAAAAAAAAAAAACTTGATCTGCATATGGTATCCCGGAACCTACTTACCATATCCTTTCTTGCAAATTTTCAATGGGCTCAGGGTATAGAAAAAAGGAAGCTCTGAAAAAACACCTGTTAATGTTGAACCTCAATAGAGTGAACCAATAGAATGTTCAATAAATTTCCGCTTGTGGTACATAAAAATTTGTCACATAAATTACAATTTACAATTTGCATTTGGCTGTTTGACTGTTTGAGTGTCTGTCGCAGATTTCGCAATGGTTTTTCGGCTAATACCGACATGCGACCTTAATTGCCTTTGAGTGTTTGTCCCGAAGCTGAACTAACTGCTGTCGGGCATTAATTGTGCGTACAACGTGCAACGTTGCAACTGCAACTGCAACAGCAACAGCAACATCTCAATTTGCATGGCCAGCAAAGAAGAAGAAGCACCGTTAGAGAGCTTTGCGCATTTTCACATTCCCAAGCAATTAGCCGGAGCAGGCCAATTCAATTGGCAGGCCAACATCTTCTTCTTCTGCGTCTTCTCCAACAAATCTAACAAATCTTACAAATCTACAAAATGGAGCGTGCGCATAAATGTCAGTTACGATTTGGCGTTTGAATTGTGTTTGCAATTAAAAGTGCATTGGGTAGGTGAACGAGAAGAAGAAGAAGAAGAAGGAGAATAAGGAGTAGGAGAATGAGGAGTAGGACCAAAGACACTGCCTGACAGATTGACAGAGCAGCTGCTTTATTTACAGCTTAATCTGCTTTACTGCCTCGACTCCAAGATGAATGACTCTCGAGTTGCAAGTTGCAAGTTGCCTTCAGCGAATTTTAGTTTTTTTTTTCTTTTTTTATAGTTGATAATGAAAAAAACACTGAGGTAGAAAGTAATGCGAGTGACTTTCTTTTCTTTTGGCGCATGTCAACAGCTTCTCCAAGATAATAACATTGCTTAACAGGCTTATAAATCAATACAATTCTTCAGGTGATAGATGACGAGCAGTGTTCTCAGTCTAGTTTGCGTATTCTTGGCAGTTACAGCATGTCAAATAATTGTTTGGATTAAAGAAAATAGCAAAAAAAAAATCAAACATTTAAATTTAAAAATGAAAAACTTTTTAAAAAATACAAAAGAACAATAGATAATGAAATTCTTACCTATTTATTGCAAAATAAAATGATGTATGGATACTTTAATAAAATTATTAAAACAAGAAATACGATTATTTGCAGAATAGATTTAAATAAAATTACTAAAACAATAAATATGAGTAAATGCAAAATAAATTTGGAAAATATTACGGTCATGTTTTATTACATATTAACATAGTTACAATTAATATAAGATATAATTTTCGATAATTATCAAGCCAAATTAAATAATCTGAAAAATGCAATACAACAATTCAAATCTATTATATTTAATTATAATAAATAGAAAATGAATGAATAAAATTGAAAAGCTGATTGGTATATTTATGTTTAAGTTTATGCCACAAAAGTCAATAAAAAAAAATTAATATTAAAAATTATACTTAAAATTGTAGTGGTTCCAATAAGTTGTGAACCACTGTATTGATCTATTAAATGCTGTCATGCTGAAATAAATATGTGTGATAATATGTTTCTATAAAATAATTTCACAAGTACATTAGTTGTAAATCACTTTCTCTAAATATATGAGTTCTTAATATGGTCAAAACAATTACTTGACACACTGTACTGTAAGATCTTCTCTTGATTTGTTTTATTGCTTATGCAAATCAACATATTGATTTCCCAGTTTCATAATTAAAATGCACACAAAGCGGAAAATGTTGCTGCCACAAAAGATTATGCAAGAAATAACAAAGAAAATAACCAAAAGTGAATACTGAATGTGGGCATTGTTGTTGTTGATGATGTTGTTGTTGTTTTGAATATTAGACAAGCTGCGCAGCGATTGGTCCACTGAATGTTGGCTCATTAGCATGTTAGGCACGCCCCTTTGCAGCGAACGCCTCTCTGTAGGCTGAGCCCGATTTTCGGCTTGTCTTTCGGCTGATAACGACCAGAGAGAGAGAGAGAGAGAGAGATAGAGTGAGACTGGAATTGAGTTATCTAGCACAGTTAGTAACTAAGCAATTTTTGTTGTGTTTCTTTTTTTGGCCACGCTTCGTTTTGGGCAATAAATCAAAATTATTATCCACACATTTGACTTTTTAAGGCTCGACCATTTATGGCACACACATGGGTTCCTGGTTGAATCCGTTAACGTGGCTAAAAGCAACGGCCTTTGAAAGAATGCCATAGACTCGACTGCCAAAAAAAAATAAAAATAGTAGAGAAAAGAAATGAAAACAGTGGCGCTGTCTTATCTTGCGAACGCAATCTACAGACTCTTGGCCACATTTGAATATGACACACGAGTGTGCCACAGCCTGTCTAACAACCACATGGCCAACTAGGGTGTGTGTGTGTCCGTGTCCAAGACTCCAACTCCGACTTCAACTCCGATTGCAACTCCAACTGCCGCTGGCCACGTTCGGTTTTGACTTGTAGGGGCAAGCTTGATTTTCGATGGCCGATAAGAAATTTATAGTTTCGGTTTAAAAGACATTAGAGTGTAATATATTTAGAGCTTCGTCTGTGTATCGTTGCTCGTATCTAAAAGAGGCCTTTGTGTTACTAAGGCCAGTTCCAGTGGGTGTGTAAACTGTAAACTGTAGACTTCAAATGCAATGCATATACTAAATATATGCAAATATTTGCATGCACATACAAAAGACTTAGGCAACGAACTCGCTCAGTCATCGGCCTGTCATAAAGCCAAGCCGCAGGGCAACAAGACAACCGCATTTTAGTAGTAGTTGTAGTTGTTGTAGTTGTAGTAGTTGTAGTACGAAAGTAGGGCTAATGCTTGCATTGAAAACGAAGGTGGAATTCTTTAATCGACCAGTCGCATGCAATTACCGCTAACATATTCACGTAATAAGCACCACCTGAAACTTCCATAATTATCGGTTATAAAAACAAAATCAAACCCAACTACTATATACATTTAGCACCATTTTTGTTTTTATAGATTTCTGATTAGCTTAAATATGTTTTCAAAACATAAGCATGAGATAAAATGTTACCAGTTCATAGATTGTAGATACAAAATGCAATAATTTAAGAATAATATTTAATCAAATATTCATTTTTTATTAGCTTAAAAGTGGTTTTGAAAATATAAAGAAATTTCAAAATTTTATCAGTCTAAAGTTTACACACTTTAAAATTATTTATTTGTATCATCTTCAAATAGCTGTCAATCAATTATTAGAATCGTATAATGATAGTAAAATGAAAAATTGTAGAAATTATTTTATTGTATTCGCACTATATTTATTGAATTATTTTTAGCTATATTTTTTTTACTTCAAAACATTTGCTAAAATGTTAACAAATAAAAAAAATAATTCTTTTTATAATTCTAATTATTTGTTAAAGGGTAAATAAATAATTTAAAAAATTATTGCATTTGCATAAAGTCGATAGAGAAACAGAAATGAGATCTGACCACAGTTATTGTAGTTATTAAGAGCTTAAGTACTATTTTTATAGGTTTTTTATGAATTTAAGTACATGTTATTAAGAAAACATTCCATTTCAATATTTAATGTATTAAATGATTGACATACAAAAACAAAATAAATATTTAATGTCCTCGGCAGTTATGTGTTGATATTTACGACTATAGGAGCGGATATAGAACTAATAGATTTATTAATATTTATGCAGATTTTATTTTGTATTTTAAACTAATAATAACAAAATAATAAAAAATTAGTTTCAATCGAGCGTGATAAACATTTTAGTTCCCATGATGGCATTACAACTACAACAGGCGATGAACCTAGAGCTTAGTAGTAGATTTACTACCTATTGGCATGCTATGTATATTAGTAGTAGATATACTACTACTTAGCCACATTGTCATAGCTCTTGCAAATTCATTTCTATGCAAATTTCTAGTTTCCCATTTCGGTTCTCTCCAAGTTTCACTTTCAATTTGCGCTTTTTGGGCTTTTGTCACATTTACTCTTCTGTTGTTGTTCATTGTTTCCTTTTCGTTTCTTTTGTCTTTTGTGGAAATTTTTGTGATTTATATGGCAAAATGCAATTTGTGCAACTTGCAAACGCGACAAACAGCAACAACAAAAGCAACAAATAGCATCCTTTGCTATATATTGAAAGTGAAGTCTCTTAGCATATTTGCTGCTGTTGTTGTTGTCGCTAATGTTGTTGTTGTTGTTGTTGTTGTTGTTGTTTTACTCTGTTAAAATTTGCATTTTTGTGCACAGCTGCTTTTTTTGTGCTTTTCTTCACTTGCTGCAGCAATTGTTGCTGCTGTTGTTGCTGTTGTTGCTGTTGATGCTGCTGTTGTTGCTGTTGTCTTCTATTGCATTAATTTTGGCTTCTTGTTGTCGTCGTGGCTTATATGGCTGCCTGGATGCCGTTGACTGTTACCTGTTGTTATTGTTATTGTTGTTGTTGCTAGGTTTTTTTTTGGGCTTTCAGTCTGTGTAGGCTCATGTATAGCATTTGTCGTTAGCAGGCACTGTTGCCACATTCTGCCATTCAGGCGCTTTGTAATTAATGGTTAATTAATTGAAACGAAGTAGCTGACAATCTTAATGATCCGTAATTTGTTATTATGGTAATTTATACAAGCAAAACAGCAGCAACCAATGCCCACAACAGCAGCAACAACAGCAGCAACAGCAGCAGCAACAGCAGCAACAACAGCAGCAACAACAAAGTCTTCATTGTGTTGGTGTTGCTGTTGCCGTTGTTGCTGTTGTTGTTGTTGCTCTGCTGTTGTCTTGTAAGACATATGCGAGTACATATAAAAATTCATTAGCTTCTGAGCCATGACTCTGACTATGACTATAACTATGACTATGGGCTTTGACGACAGCGACAATTGTCTAATTGCAGTCACGAGCAATTTATGTAGTTTGTCTAAGCATGAGTTATATATATGCATATATATATATATATACATAGTATAGTATTGAGTGCGATATAGTTGCCCATATTGGTAGACAACTACGTGCAGGCAAACGCCCACAAACAGGCCTGGCCCTAAGAGAGAGATACTTCCCTTCTGCTACCTCCCTTCTACTGACTGACAACTGGAATCAATCTGTCCCCCTTCCTGGAAGATGAGCACGACTGTCAAACAAACCACAACAGCAACAACAGCAGCAACAGCAACAACAATGCAAACAAAATAAAATAAAGACGGCTAGAAAATTTGCATCTTGACGAATTTAATGATGATGATGAAAACGACGCCACAAAAATTTTGATCGACCCACAAGACGAAAATGAAGATGAAGACGAAGACGAAGATGAAGACGAAGCCTCAAGGAGCCAACAGACAACACACGATATTTGCCATAGACTCGGTTTTTGGGTATGTGGGAGTGTTGCTGTTGCTGCTGCTGCTGCTGCTGTTGCAGTTGTTGCCGTCGGCTGCAACAGCAACAGCAACAAATTTATGAAGATGCCGTTTGGGTGGCATTGCGGAATGTTTGACGTTTGTCTGCCTCATGTCAAGTGTTGTGTGTGTGCTGTGTGTGTGTGTGTTTTTGTGTGTACTGTTGTGCTATTTGATGGGCAAGTGAAAATATTTTCATTGCACTTTGACATGACAGCAAACAAATTGTTAGACACAATCACATACAGTATGTCAAGTAACTGTTTTGACAAACAGACAAAATGCACATATATATGTTTTTTTTTTATTGGTTAATAGATCTCCAAATCACTAGCTTTTCACATTTTCTAAAAACTTATAATAAAATATAAAATATTAGAATATACAATGCCAAGAATTTGTTAATTTAAATAAGAAAAAACTTAATAATATTCGCTTTGTCAAGGCAATTTTATGGCATACTGTTGTTGGTAAGAGTACATACAGAGAATCGCACACACCTACAAGCCAAACAGTTAAATGGCTTTAATGAATGACAGCCTTCAAATATCGAAATACATGGGATCGTCGTCTTTAAGCGCCTACCCTTTTGTATAAATTTAAAGTTGGAATTAGGGATGGGTATTGTCCAGAAAAGTATCGATGTTGGCTCTGGCAAATATGTCAAATATTCAATCTTATCGTAATAAATGTCGAAGATATTATTCCTAAAGTCACAAAAATAAACTTAATAGACAAATTTTAATATGTAAAAATCGCATATTTTATGCTATTTAAAAATTAATAAAAAAAGATATATGAATTAAAAAGGATTATTATTTAATTCAATTAATTATATATTTATAAGAATACACCAAAAAAATCCGTTGGCTAATTTCAATTGTATAAAAAATAAATTTTAACTTATATTGTGATGTTTGAAAGCAATCAAATTTGGTTTTAGCAACTAAAATAAATCTGATAGAAAGAATAAAATTATATCAATTTAAATAAATCAACATTTTAATATATTACATTTGAATTATTATCAGAGACAGAAATACATTTTTTTTTAGGTCTGATATTATGACTGGCTCTTAGGACTTTCTGAAAATGCTTAGCAAATCTTAGACTTGGCTTAAAATGTGCTTTGTTTGGCATAATTAAAGTATGAAACTGAACTTTTTATGAAAACTGACGATGACCTAAGAGAGGAAAATAAATTCCAAAGAATGATTTTAAAAATCGTACATATGTATGGCAGTAAATATATATTAATTTATATCTAATTTCTAAGAATTTTATTTTAATTTATATATTACTTTAGGTCAACTGAATTATATTGATATGATATTAAATCTTCATTTACATAAATATCGTGGCTCTCGATTGATACCTTATCGATGCCCATCCCTAGATGGATTCGAAGTTGGAATCGGAGTTAAGGCTGGAGTTTTAGCTTGTGCTGATTAGCCAGAATTCCTGGCATGCTGTGCTCTGACCTGCTCTTTTGTTTGGCTGCCAAGTGGCGCCTGCAGCGATCACGTCACAGACACAGCCAACAACCGACAACAACAACAACCAACAACTACCAACAACTACCAACAGCAACAGCATAAAAGAGTTGGCTTTATTGTTACTATTTGCCTTTGATTGTTGGCCAAACTCACGACTTGGTTTCAATGTCTTTTAACTCGTTTGCCAAAAAAAAAAAAAAAAAAAAAAAAAACCCGAAAAGAAATCAATATAGTTATCAAAAGCTCGTCTCGCGTCTAAATCGTTTAGCTTATTATAAATATATGTTATTTTATTCAACTGTGTGCATAAAGATTTTGAAAGCAGCAAATTAAGTTACTGCCCGACATAGACAGCTGTCAAAATTGTGACTCGACTCGGGGGGTTAACGCCCACCCAATCTATACAAAAAAAATGAAAAAGATACAAAAAATTAGACAAAAAAAAAAAAATAGAAAAACTCAATTAACATGTCACGTTTGGGCAATGAATGCAGTTTTTCATTGGGTTTCTCATTATTATGTCGCCAGTCAAAAGCAATTGAAAGTAAAAACAACATTAACAACATTAGCAGCAACAACAACAACAATATCAGCAAAGATTTAGCCAAATTCGTGCGCTACTGTTTTGCAATGGGTTAAGAACAAGAAGGACAACAGCAACAACAACAACAACAAGACAGCAACAAAAATTAACTTGTTAAAATGCAAATTTTTGACTTGGGGGTTTGATCGCCTTTTTGCCTTTTTGCCATTTTGCCAACTTATTGCCGGTTGGCATTGAGTTTTTAAGACAGCCTTATTATTGATTTTGATTAATGTCTGCCGATTTCTATAGCCACGAATTTGGGGCTGGGTATTGAAAAGTTCCCGCTAACTGGCTTTAATTAACACATTAATCACAATGCTTTGCTGTTCCTGTTGTTGCTGCTGTTGCTGTTGTTGCTGTTGCTGCTGTTGTTGCTGTTGTTGCTTGCTTTCACAGCAGCAACAATTTTCACCTGGAGTTACGAGTGTGGGGGCAGCATAAGATGGACATGTTCTGATACAAGTTTCCTAGCAAATTCGAAATTTATTATGCCGTGTTGCTGCTGCATGCTGCATGCTGCATGCTGCACGCCAGCAACATCACTCTCAGCAGCACCCACAAAAGCACTGACTGACCTTATTTGGCCAGCAAGTCTTTATGCAGATTTTTATTTATATATAGATGTGTGTATGTACGTGTGTGTGTGTGTGTGTGTGTGTGGGTGGCCACAAAGCGACACTTTCTACTTGCCAATTGGCATAGGGAAAACAGCATTTGCATTTAATCAAGTCAAGCTAAATAAATGGCAAACAGTTAAATAGAATTTGATGTTTGTTTTTTTTTTGGCATACACTTTGATTGTCTTATGAACAAATTATTTTTATAGGCTGTCATAAAATGGCAACGGCTAACTAACTAAGATGTTGCACCTACAACAGCAGCTGCAACAGCAACAGCAGCAACTGCAATTGGCGGCTTGACAACGACAACGAGCCAATCAGCAACATCTTCTTTGCTTTGAAGTTGGAGTTACTTTTAAGGCTTTGTCATTAATCAAATCGAATTGAAATGCGCCGCGTGTATATCACACGACATTGTTGTTGTTGTTGTTGCTGTTGTTGCTCTTCTTGTTGCTGTTGTTGCTGTTGGCTGTGTCTGTTTGGCGCTACCAACATGTAGCGCCCATTTGGAGTTTGCCATTTTTGCGCATTTTAATCATGCTTGTCTCGCCTGAAGTTATTTGGCTTTTTACGTTTTACGCTTCTTACGTTTGCTGATGCCAAAAAAGATCTCCGAGCACTGATAAACCAATGTCTGCGCTGCCTGCTTCGCTGTCGCTGTCGATGTCGCACAGTGGCTCCTGTTGCTAAAACAGCTCGCAAAAATAAAAGATTACACATACAAAATTAGACAAGATATATTAAATCTCACAAAAAAACGTCGACACTAGGTAAAAGTCTAGTGACGAAAGCATATTCTAGCCCCAAAATTTCTGATATCCCATTTTGTGACGAACGAAATTATCAAGATATATTAAATTATTAAATTTAATATGAAATATATTGAACATATACAACATAGTTATTTTACCTATATTAATAAAACTCATAGCAATTTCAAGCCATTTTGTATCGTTTAACAACTTTGACTCATTAAAATCAGGAAAATGAAAGTCTTGAAAACCATTTAAATTAAATTAAATTTTAAAAATTGACAGTTTTACCAAAAAAACAAAAGAAAACCATATAAGCAAAATTAAGACTGGTTTCAGATTCAAATTTAAAGAAGCGTGAATTTTTTAAGCAAATAAAAGTTTTTATCAAACTGCAATAAAAATGTTACTCTATCCTGGCATACTTTGAGGTATATATCATTACATATATTTATACTATTATTATAATTTTTTTGTTTTTGACAAGTGATCCCGTTAAATCAGCCCACTGTGCGTAGCTGTTAACGCCAACGCCAACGCTAATGCCAATGCCAATGCGAGCCAAGAGTTGAACAGTGGTCGAAATGATTAATACATCTTGATGCGATTTGGCTTTGTAACGCAAGCCAATAAAAACGTTGCATTTGATTGACAATGCCAGGCAGAGTCTTCAGTGTTCAGTTTTCAGTTTTCCGTTTGAGCTTGAGATGATGTCCGTTGATTACTTCATTAGGCCTGGTCCGAAACGACTTTTTGGAAAGTTGAAAGCCGGGGGGGAAAATGAAAGCAATGAAGAGCATTTGATTCAATTATGCATTTGCATGCAATTGAAACATAAGCTGCAATCCGAGCTCGAATTCGAATTCGAATTCGAACTCGAATCCGAATCTGAATCCGAATGCCATCCGCTTATCAAGTCATCCTCTGCAGCTATTGGTCAATTGGTCAACAGCAGCAGTCGATTGTCGACAACACACAACTGTTGCCGTTACGCGCTTTTAGCCGGTTTTTGCTTTTGGCCAGTAGCCTTTCGGCTTACAGACTTTCTGCTACCTGGTGGGCGATAATTATCTTCTTGAAAAATGATCGACTGGCTTGTATGTAGCATAGTGTAGAGCGGCCTCACATCGCTAACGATGGACATTTGCATGTGAACACATGTGCCGTCGACAAAATAAATCAATAAAAAAAAAAAATGATCAAAGCCTGCAGCTGCAAACACGTCCTGATATTCCACAATTTTATGAGGCATCCATTCCATCTAAATACAAATTTATGATGCGTTTCTCATGTGTTTAATTCCGCCAGAGAAGAGGAAAAAATAAAATGTCACCTCAACATGTTTGGCTGTCTAACGAGGTGTAAGCGCTTAAAATAGTATTATCCTTACATAATAAAAATACCAAATTTATTTAGTATTTTACCCAACATTTTTTATACGCATAAATTTACTTTAATATGTTGATTTATTATGTGATTTGATTTATTAAGCAGTAAATTCAAATAAAATGAATAGCTATAGCTGACTAGCTGACTGACTGATCATTGTGGAGGCCAAACCGCAAGACCTAGAAAGCTGAAATTTTCACACAACACAGCTGAGACTATTTGATCGTACAATAAAGCGACATTTAAAAATATTCAACCTGCAAGTCGGAAAGATCTGCGGTCAAAGTTCACAG